>BSBM01000904.1:31377500-31447500 GCA_027924585.1 Larix kaempferi | reverse complement strand
ACAACTGGTACATGCGCTTCCAATTTCCTAACACTCTTCACATTGAATTTCTTGTTGGGAATTATTCAAAGAAAGTCAATTGATATCTTATTCTGATTTACCGAAAGAACTGGAATGTTATTCAGTTGTTTACGGTAGCTTTGCATTTCAACGTACGCTAGATTTGGTTGAAATGGTCCAGCAAGGATCTGCTGATGAAACTAAATGTCAGCAACGAGTTTATGAGCTTTTAGTTACGTGTTTCCATTTAACTTCGAGCAGAGCTATAAACAGAAGAATATTTCTATAAATATGGGCAGCAATGTAAGACATTTTTGAATAATCATTCTCATATTTGTGCCCTGAGCAATATCAAAGATGAAGATGAGCTCTCTGGTTGTTTTTATGTTGATTGCGTTATTAATGAAATTAAGAAGGGATAATACATATGGAAATTGTATGATAACTGGCGACCTTGACATGCAAGTCTGCGAAAGGCTTGCAGCAGCCAAATTCGAGGGACCTATAATATTTAAGGGACCTTCGCTAGAAGAGGCATCTAAAGACTTTGGAGGTATATATCACAATAAGCCCGTTGCTGTTCTCTCTCCAGCCTCAGCGGAGGATATTAGTAAGCTGATAAAAATAGCAGCTACGTCTCCCAATTTAACAATAGCTGCCAGAGGCAATGGCCATTCCATCGGTGGGCAGGCTATGGCACTGAATGGAATTGTGGTGAACATGACATCACTCAAAGGAATCAATATTGTTCATGGAAATGACACAGATGCTTCTTATGTGGATGCAATGGCGGGCGAGTTTTGGGTTGATTTGCTGAGGGCTACACTGCGTCTAGGACTTGGTCCTCGGTCATGGACTGATTATATTGATCTTTCCATTGGCGGGACTCTGTCCAATGCTGGAATAAGTGGCCAGACTTATCGATTTGGTCCGCAAATCAGCAATGTATTGCAGCTACAAATTGTTACAGGTTCGAATGAAATCAACTTCGAATCTTTTTATCGAATTGTTGACCTATCTTATTTTAATGAATTAGTTTTGGATCAATCTTAAATTTTGCAGATATATGCTAAACTTAAAAATGTTGTATGATGAAGAGTTTCTAGTTTACTTTTCATTTATTTTAATTGCGCTGAGAGCCGCTTTACAGTTCAGTATGGGGGAGATCTTGTGAGTACAAAGTAAACAAAAAAAGAATAATACAAAGTAAAAAGTAAATAAACAAAAAAATTAGGTGGTGGTAAATATTATGTCGGCCATAAACAAAAAATAATAATACAAAGTAAAAAGTAAAAAAAATTAGGTGGTGGTAAATATTATGTCGGCCATAAACAAAAAATAATAATACAAAGTAAAAAGTAAATATCAACTAGAGACTTTACTTTTTACCTTTAATACAAAGTAAAAAGTAAATATGAGATTTAAACTAGAGACTTTAGAGCTTAGGATTAGGTGGCTCAGGTATTGCACTCAAGGAGAGGTTTGCACCTTAGGAGATTTGATCCCTCTTGGGGCTTGATAGAGCCTAGGATTTGGATCTATATTGGTGTTAGCCCATCGTAATCAATGTTAGCTAATTCTTGCAAACATGTAAGAGCTCCTCATATATACCCATAAATTTAATATACATTATTCAGATGCAAACATGTAAGAGCTCCTCATATATACCCATAAATTTAATATACATTATTCATAATATGAAAATTCTTTCAATTTATAATCTGAATCTTATAATTTATTATTATTATTATATTATTCAAATTATTTTTTGCAGAGTCAACTAGCTAATAGTTTATTCGTTGATATAATTTTACTCAAGATGAAGCCTATATTAAAGCCTATAGAATTTAAATGACTTTAACTTCATTGATTTCCTATGTGATTATAGGTAAAGGCGAAATCATAACGTGCAGTGCAGAGAACCAGCCCGATCTCTATTTTGGTGCACTTGGAGGATTAGGACAATTCGGAGTCATTACAAAAGCTACAATTATTCTTCAGCGTGCTCCTCAAAGGGTATGGAATGGCCATATTTTCTGCATTAGGCAATCTTAAGATTGTTTTTCCTGTCTCTTCTTTTTTTCTAAATCCCGCTATTTTGTAACATTTTCGGAATATTTTTGCATCCGGAGAAAATATTAGTCACTAGAAGGCATGAAGGTGGCGCTTATTTATTCGGATTATCTCTTTATCTCCATAAATTTTCAATTTTGCATAAACTTCAAATAAGGTTACCAGTTGAACTCCTATATCATTTTTTTAATTTCTCAAATTTTCACGAATGTTTTGCCAAACTCACATAAAGTTTTGAATTCGGATCTCCAAGTTAGTAAAGTTAATACAAGCTGGATCATTTTCGTTACTTACAGCAGTGGATAAATAATCTTATAATTCCTACCTACCTACAGGGTAGGTAGAACTTAATGATATGTTGTGACTGTGATTTAAGAAATATACTATGGTAGAACTTAATGATATGTTGTGACTGTGATTTAAGAAATATACTAAGGTAATTGTCATATATATATATATTATTTTTTTAAGTATTATTTTAAAATATTGTTAATTTAATTTAATAATAAATTCATTTTGTGAATAAATTCAGCCTTACTGAATCATATTCAAACATAGTACAACTCTTATGTAATTTTATTTTATATAAATAAAATGAACTTAAGTTATATTGGCAAATTTATTATATATATATATAACTATTTTTAATTTTTTATAATAATAATAATAATTTAGTAATCTTTAACTATAATAATAATAATAATAAGATTATATCTACATATTTTATAAGATTATATTTTATAAGATTATATGTGTGTTATTATAACATATTATTATATGATAGGTAATCTTTGAAATAATGTAGATATATGTGTTATTATATACAAAAGTATTAAAAATATGATTATACTAGTAGTAAATTTATTTTGTAAGTAAATTCAACTAACAATTTAAATTATTTAAATAGAGTATTTATATATTATTTATTTATACATCTAAATAAATTTAAATCAATAATGTAAAAAAGTTAAGGTTAATGATAACTTTTTTATTTGTCCATTATCATGCAGTTCAAATGATATATAATTATTATGATTGTTATTAATGTCCATGAAGACAAATTTTAAGTGGAGCATTACTTGATCAACTTAGTTTTGTTTAATGTGGATGTGAGAAAGACATGTTTATAGCCATGTTCTCAATAGACTAGAGACATCATTATGAGGAGGATCGAATAGTGTATATTGTCAATTTTGACATTGTAAATTATAAAAGATTTTCCAATTTTAAGCTTTTTCATAAAAATAAATTATGAGATATTTATAAGCTTTTTCATAAAAATAAATTATGAGATATTTATAGGAAGTCATTTCTTCTGAAATAGCTATATATAAAAATAACATAAGTAATCATTTTAGATTTGAATATAATAATCTTTATTTTGGGATAATCAAGCTTTTTCCAAACAACTCTCTAACTTACTTGTGAATGTATATACTAAATTAAATAAAGAATTGAATACACCCTTTATTAACTTTTATATTAAAATTAATTTACAAAATAAATATTAATTTATTTTCTAAATTTATATTATTCTCTAAAATAATATTATTAAATATATAAAACCTTAAATATATGATTCTCTCATTTTTGTTTCATATTAAAATAATATATATTTTTTCAACTCTTGATTTTGTTTTGTGATTAAAAAAGTAACTACTGCCTTTTGCATATCTTTTATTAAATTTTTTACACATAAATTATAATTGAAAACAAATTAATAAATTATATAATTGTATGGAAAAAAGTGATATTCTTGACTTTTAATACCTTTCTTTGTTTTCACTCCTTTTAAATGATGTTAAAAAATCAATTTCGAGAATTAATTAGTGTTTACTCGCTGATTTAAACTGATATAATATGGTTTGTGTAGGCGAGACGTATAAGATTGGTCTACTGGAAACTACAAGATTTCATGCACGACCAGGAGTTCCTTATTTCTCTCCCACCGGGGGAAACATTCGATTACATCGAAGGTTTGGTTGTAGTGAACGGGAATGATTCAATCAATGGTTGGAGTTCCATACCTCTTCTGCCCAATCAATCTTTCGATAGCTCTCTCATTCCTTCCACAGCTGGTCCGTTGCTGTACACTATTGAGGTTGCCTACTACTACTACGCTGGACTAGACGTCGATAAGGTTAGTATTTGGAGAATCAGTCATTTCAGGTATTCCCTCTTTAACTAAAGTGATACCATGTATTGGATAGTATTGTTCAATGAATAAATTTATTGTTAATAATAATTGCATGTTGCCTGCAGATAATCGAAACCCTGCTTTCCAAACTTCGCTTCATTAAGGGTTTACAATTCAGCGTCGACCTTTCGTACTTCGATTTTCTCTATCGCGTCCACTCCGAAGAGGTAGTAGCGAGAGAAAGCGGTATCTGGTACGCGCCTCATGCGTGGCTCAATCTATTTGTCCCTAAGAGCAAACTGGAAGAATTTGATAGAAAGATTCTGAAAGATATCTTGAAAAAAGGAGTGGATGGATTAATCCTCCTATATCCTATGAAGAAAAGCTTGTAAGTCTGACCCCAATAAAATTTGGTGAATTAACAAGTTTTGTATATGTCGTGTTTTAACCTGGTTATTGGCATGTCCAGGTGGGATTCTCGCACGTCTGCTGTTATTCCTGAGGAGGATATCTTCTACGTGGTATCGCTCCTCCGTTTCAACAAACCGTTTCCAGAGGGTCCTGCTCTCCAGTTTCTTCTCGGTCAGAATAACGCCATTCTTGAGGCTTGTAAAGCAAGTGGTATCCCCGTGAAACAATATCTTGCTCGTCATGAAAAACAAACAGCATGGGAGAAGCATTTCGGAGAACAGTACTGGCAGCGATTTGTAGAAAGAAAGAGATTGTTCGATCCAAAGGCTATTCTGGCTCCAGGACAGAATATATTTCCCAGAATAAGCTAATCTGCTGCTCAATATCGAACTCATATATTGTACTATATTGTACTTAGATCCCTCACGACTATAATATAATGTCCGCAACGTTTTACCCTGCTTTTGCTATCTATTCTCATATAACTGTTTCCACTTCCAGATTTAACATGGTTTATATAAGAATTGCCAATCGTCTGAATCAAACTAAAGAGTTTTGCATGTTCGATGTCACAACAATTATATGGTTGAATGGCTTGCCAATAGCTCCGTCAACTTAGAATGAGGGGTCATTGTAAAAAAAGAGGGCTACCTACAACGTAAGTGTCTCCCCTATGAATTTTATTAAGTTTTAATTCGAATTATGATCGATCCTATTTGCATGCACGACACCAGGGGTGGTATGGGTGTTCCTCATATGGGGGTAAGCTGCATTTAACTCCCAAAATGGGACAACCCTCCCAAAGCAATTTGCTTGCGACTTGGGAAGATTGACTTTGCAGATATATGGAGATTTCTTGTCTTTGGAACCCTGTCTGTGGGATAATTCAGGTCAAAGGCCCTGTGTCTTTGTGGGATCGAACTCGTATCAAAGTGGCGTTGGTAAGTGAGTCCTCCTCTAATTGTTGGTTTGGCTGTCTTGCTTCGTCAGTGTTGTGTGGTAGCGGTTGCTCCTCCAGTTGTATGGTATGTTCGTCTAGTTGGATTCGTTGGCTGGGTGTTCATCCTTTCACTTCCCTATGTTTTCCTATTAGGAGAGCTGGGGGTTCTCATTGCTGGTATGGGTGAACTAGCGTTGGGATCAAGTTCTTTGGGTAGAAAGGAAGCCTAGGACATGGATATGTGGGAGGTGAAGAATGACGTCAAGAATATAAAGGCGATGTTGCGCACCTTGAACTCGAGGATAGAGGGAGTAATAGCAGTGGTAGAGTAGGTAATCTCGCACACGCCTTAGTTGGAGGTCCATTTTGATGATTTAAAAGCTAAGGCATATGTTAGGGGTGCACAATTGGAACATCTAACTTACTCCTTTGAGCCTCATCAATCAATTCTTGTCGAGTAATAGTCAAGGTACATGGTCAATGCAAACTCAAGGGTAGTGGAAGAGGACTCTTTGTATTAGGGATCCATTGCAATCCTGGAAATTTGAAGCTCTCGGGGACCAAAAGAAGGTCAACAAGACATGTCGAAAACTCATAGTGGTCCCAACTCATTGTAAACTTTTTTTACGTAGGTGTTTTTGTGTTTTTTTGCTAGGAGAATATGTTAGGCTTTACAATAGTCAATTGTTTCCTTAGAAACTGTATTTTGGGTAAGGCTTGAAGCCATAAACAACCCGTGTGAAGAAATTGTGTTATTTTGTAATTTGGTAGTGCAATTTTCCTCTTCGCAGTCTTATCAACTTTAAAAAAAAAATAATGTTAAAAAAATCTAACTTTGGAAAAGGAAAATGAGAAAAATGGAATATAATAATGTAAACTAATTAATATAATAAAAAACAAAGTTTTATTATAAGGAATTTTTTTGATTTTATTTAACATTTTGTAATTAGTAAATTATATTGATAATAAATGATAAATTTGTGACTACGTGACCAAAAACAAACGTTAGTCACTACATTTTTTATAAGCTAAATTATTTAATATTTGAGAAATTTTAAGTGGTGCTGCTATAAATGAACAACCTAAATTACTAATATAACTAGAAAATAACAATGTGAATATAAATTAGTAGTATTTTTATTTATATGTAATTGAGTTTTGGTAATGTACTCATTTTAGTGTGCTTTATAACGTTGATCATGATTAGGATTTTTCATGTTGAATTCATTTTTGCAATATTCATGGATGTGTCAGCTACACTTTGCAACACAACACCTAATAACATGTACAACATAATTATTTACATCATGAATTTAAACTTGATCCTAACCCACATTTCACTAGCTAGCTTAATGTAAGCCATGACTGAAAACATATGTGAAAAAAATAAATATAAATAATATAAAAAACATATAAAGAAAAAAAGAATTATAAAATATAGAAACATATAGAAACAAAAACAAAAAATAATTGTATATTATTATATACACAAAGCCCACATATACACAAAACTAGAATGACCATGAAACCGACTAGAGCAACCATGAAGTCATGAAATCTAGAAGGAGGTGTATTTGGCACCAAATATATGGCTTTGGTTGAAAGGAGATGTTTTTGGAGTATTGAGAGGCAATTAGGTACAAGAGACATAGAACTAGAATAACAATGAAGCTAACCAGAACGAACATGAGGCCGTGAAACCTAGAAGGGGGTGTATTCAACACCAAATCTTTGGCTTTGGAAGGAAGTGGATGTTTTGACAGGCAATTAGGGAGGATTTAAGTTGTTTTCTTGGTGATTTGGTTGAGGAGAGGAGTTTTGGGGCAATTATTTGAAATTTCAACGGGCATTTATTGTTCATGGCATTGGGTTGAGGAAAGGGATTTGAGAATTGGGTATGATGATGAAGATGATGTGATTATATTATGGTGATGATGATGCTGACGAGGAGGATGACAATTATGATTATGTGGATGATAAGAATGGTGAGGATGAAGAAGATGATGATGATGATAGAGACTCTGATGATGACAGTGACTCTGATGATGAGAATGATGACATCGACGATGTTGATGATGGAAACAATGAGAATAAAAATGATGTTGATGATGAAGATGGAAATGATGCTGAGTATGAGGATGATGATGTTATGATCATCATCGTCATCATCAACACTGTCATATAATATAAAAAATGAATGATATATATATATATAACAAAAATCGCACCCCATGCTCACCCAAATTGCTGAGAACCAAATCGTCAAAGATCACGTTCGCTCAAACTGCCCAAATTACTCAAGCCTGCATGTGCCTGCCCAAATCTCTAAATCACTTAGGCGTATGAGAAATGAAGGTGATGTGACCAAGGAAGGAGGAAGGGAAGGAGACACAAGACCACAAGTGTTTTTGTGGCACAATTTCTGCCTCAAATATTTGGAAGTAGGATTTTATCTGAATAAATTTTCCCCAAAATTTTTTGGAATGAGATTTTACAGGAACAATTTCCCCTTGGTGTTTTGGAAACATGATTTTATAGGTATGATCCCCCTCCTTGGAATTGGGGTTTGCAGTTTACACTTCCTATTGCAATCACTTGATTGTTTACAAAACTATGCATTTTTTTTTTAGTTCTTATATAAGCAAAATTTGAAGGCATGGAAATTTTTTGGGTTAGACATGAAAATAATCCTCAATGACCAAACGACAACTTCCCTCTCATATGGCACAAACAACAAGGATGATATAGTTATCTCTGATCTTGTTGAGGAGATATTTGATGTAATAATGGTATTTTAAGACAATTATTTAAGACGAATCCTCATATTGTATTTAAATTACCAACCAAATCATTTATTTAATATTTTATTATTATTTTTAATCCTCGATATTTTTGTTTATTTTTAAAAAAATTATAATTTTTAAAAATCTTATTGGCACTACCTAGGGGTTCCAACTAAGTGGAGGCCCGTGATGCGATAGTTAGCATGAGCAGGTTGCGATATCACATGGGCTACTTCCTGTCCGAGGCAGGGATAGTTGATGTCACGCCAGGTCGGAGGAGAGGCATGGAAATATTTTTCCAACTAGTTCATTGAGATTTGGTGGCAATTTATCTACCATGCCCTAAAAATATAGTCCAATAACATGAAAAAAAAACATATGGTTGATTCTCCTGCGAAGACATAATCTTTTGTTCGTCGCCATTTTGAGTTATGCGAGACATAATCTTTGGTTCGTCGCCATTTTGAGCTATGCAAGGCATAATATTTGGTCCTTGTAGTAATCCCTTGCCACCATGTGAATCCAAAGGAAGCATTCTCTAAAATAGCTATGGTGATGAGGATTCTGACTGGAATATTTCAGAGTTCATGTTTGTTGGGGTTCGTGGGATTGTGAAGCTCCTTGGTATTTAGATCAGTGTGGTGGTCGTAGTACAGATTGGATGGAAGAAGCATAAATTTCTCATAACAATGGGAAATAAAATCTCTAATTCAATGCCATCTTCTCTCTCCATTTTGCACACCCCCTTATTGTCGTTGTCATTGATGTGGAAATATTATACATTGGAAATGGGCATGACCATGGCTTAGAAGGACTCTATATCCATTTGGCTTGATCTTGGGAATTCTTTTAGAGGGAATCCTATATTAATTTGAGCTCAAGGACACGAAGGAACAAGGGTTCAAGAAACACCATACAATTCATATTTCTCCTCTTCTCTAGAAGGAGTCTGTTGTTGCTTCCTCTTCTTCCTCTTTTGAAGAAAAAGAGGTAAATATTATTTCCTTTTTGCTTCTTTACTCTTTCTTTTGGGGAAATTTAGAGGGTTTAAACCATGTAGCATACATATTAACTTGCTTATTGAGGATTACCCTATCCTAGTTCATTGCGGTCTTCCCTCTTCATATTTGAGCACTCCCTTAATGTTTTACTCATTGCTGGAAAATACCAAAAATTTTCCAATAACTGGAAATAGGGTTTCTATTGCAACTACAAGAAAGTAGTGGGCACGAATCACACACCATGTCCATGTCCATGTCCATCTGGCTCAATCTTTGTGGCTGTTAGGTTAGTCATCTCTTCCTCCTGGAAATTTTTATCCATTTATTTTTATTTTTTAGGTGCAAATTGGTTCGTACAAAACCATGTTAGCGTTTATACTGGACCACACAGACATGTAAGAAATAGAGGATACATATGTTGCTTTAATACTTTCATAATGTCACAACCAAGAATACCTTCGATCATAAGAGAAATTCATTTAGCTATGATATGAACAATTGCACAACACAATGCAAATATTCATGGAAGAACTGCATCATCGCACTCCCATGGAGACCTTAGCGGTGTGATAAAGTCACACGAGTTTGTAATTGGGTAGGCACGTGACTCACACAACTCTATACAATAAACCCTTGTGGAATAGTATGGGAGAGGCTGAAACACCTGTGTTTAATGTTTATTATTTTTACCGAGTGGTGGCCAACTTGTGGGTGTGTGCAAGAAGATGAGGGTCACTTTTGGCACGTTAGATGCAATAGAAAACTGAAAAAGCACGCATCCCTCAACTTACTTGGATTTTTTGATTTACTTACGGAAAATATCTTGCATTGAGTAAAAAAGATGAAATGTAGGAAATTGAATCACGTTTCTGAATATATAACTTTTATGTATTGAAAATTTGCATAGCTATGTCAAGTTTCAGTTTTCCTAACAGACACTTTTTATTTTTCAGGCAAATGATAAGGTATATGTTTTTGTGGGTAGAGCCTTTGAGGGCCTAAATGATGGAATCAAGCTACAAAAATCGGCATGCATGTAGAGAACACATAGCACTTGTGCGCCATTATTTTTCGAAAATTAAATTAGTAATTTTATAATTTTTTTATAATTGTCTAAGTGATCAAACCTCAAAAATAGTACATCTTTTGTGGGTAGAGCCTTTGAAGGTCTTAATGCAAAATTCTTGAAATGGGTTTTTCATAGAACGTGGAGGTTAGTGTCCTCTTGTGCACCATACAATTTTTTTTTGAAATGATTGAGAATTGAAAAAGTTATGGAAGAAACACTAACAATGTGTTTCACGAGTTAAGGAGGTAGGACAGAAAAGAAATTGAAAGAAAATAGGAAAAATTAATATTTCAAAATAAAAGTTACATATTTGGAATCTGCAGAAAAAATGCTATTTGTGTCTAAGATTTCGTCAAAAATGACTCTGTGTAGCATATTGTAACGAGTGGCTAAACACAGGCTTCTCCAGAAACTGGAAGAAATACCCAATTAGCTTTGGTTTTTCATTAACATAGCACAGGTTTGGAATTACCGAAGCAAACTCCAAAGCATACACATAGGATTATTGTTGACATGTGAGCATGTGACTCGGCCTGTTTAAATTCAAAAATATTGCCGCGCTTTTAGATTTAAATAACGCGTACGCGTTATATAACTAAATAACGCGTGCGCGTTATATCAATAATTAACGCGTACGCGTTATATAACTACATAACACGTACGCGTTATATAGTTACAAAACGCGCTCGCGTTATTCAAATCATAAAATACATGTTTAATACTTGAGAAAGAGGGGGTGTAGAAGTCAAGGGAAATTTTGTTTAATATTTGAGAAGGGGTGGGGAAGGGTCAAGGGAATCTATGGTTAATATTTAATAGGGGTGGGGAAGGGTCAAGGGAATCTATGGTTAATATTTAATAGGGGTGGGAAAGGGTCAAGGGCTTAGAAGGATGTTGGAAGCTTGAGTGGGGAGAGATGAAGGGAATGAGAACATGATGGGCTACAGGGGGTGAAGGGAAGTGGAGCTTGAGAGCACTATTAGGAGTAGAATAGGTTCTGAAGAGGTATAGGGTTAGAAGTTGAAAGTGAGACTTGAGTGACAAGGGGGAATGGATGGAGGCAAGGGGGATGTGAGAGAGAAATAAAGAATACAAGGGGGGGAGAGACATAGAGCGAGGGAGGGAGAGGGACAATGGGGAGGAATGGATTTGGAGGGAGTGAGAGATAGATGGGGATAGAACGAAATAAGAGATAGGAAGGGAGGGACAGAAAGTGTTGGTGGGAGACATGCAGAGAGTGGTGGCGATGGAGAGAGAGGGAGTGATGGAGAGATTGGGATAGGTTGAGGGAAAGATGAGGGAGGGATAGAAGGTGAGAGACAGGCGATGAGAGAGGGAGGGAGAGAAGGTAGGGTGAGGGATGGAGGGAGAAAGTTGGAGATAGATATGGATGGAGGGGGTATGGGTTTGAGAATGGAAAGTGACATAATGTGTGTGTATGTGTGTGTGTTTGAGAGAGAGAGAGAGACAGAGAGAGAGAGAGAGATTGATGGTTGGGGAGAGAGAGACTAGAGGGAGTTGTGAGCATCATATTCTCCATCAGCATCATATTCTTCATCATCATCATCTTCATGACCATCATCGTCATCATCAACATCTTCATCATTATCACCATCATCATCATCATCATCATATTCCTCATCAAATCAACATCTCCATCATCATTATCATCATCATGATCATCATCTAAACATCACCATCACCATCATCATCAACATCTTCATCACCATCACCATCACCATCATCATCAAAATCTTCATCGTCATCACCATCACCATCACCATCACCATATTCATCATCATTGTCATCTCTAGGTTCCCCATCAACATCAACATCTCCATCATCATCATCTTCTTCATCATCATCATCTTCATCACCATAATCATCATCATCAACATCTTCATCATCATCACCATCATCATCATCATCATTATCTTCCTTGAATCAGATCAACATATCCATCATGTCACCATCATCTTCTGAACATCATCATCTAAACATCACCATCACCATCACCATCATCATCATCATCTTCATCATCATTACCATCACCATCATCATCAACATCTTCATTGTCATCACCATCATCATCATCATCATCATTGGCATTTGTAGGTTCCTCATCAACATCTCCATCATTATCATCTTCTCCATCATCATCATCTTCATCACCATCATCATCAGCATCAACATCTTCATCATCATCACCATAATCATCATCTTCATCGTCATCAGGTCAACATCTCCATCATCATCATCTTCTTCATCATCTTCACCATCATCATCATCATCATCATCTTCATCGCCATCTCCATCATCTCCATCATCTCCATCATCATCACCATCACCATCATCATCATCTTCATGACCATAAACATCTTCATCATCATTGTCATCTCCCCCTTCCTCATCAACATCTCCATCATCATCATCATCATCACCATCTGAACATCACCATCACCATCATCGTCAACATCTTCATCATCATCATCATCATCATCATCATCAGCATCAGCATCATCATCAAAATCTTCATCGTCATCACCATCACCATCTTCATCATCATTGTCATCTCTAGGTTCCCCATCAACACATCTCCATCATCGTCATCTTCTTCATCATCATCATCTTCATCACCATCATCATCGTCATCTTCTTCATCATCATCATCTTCATCACCATCATCATCGTCATCAACATCTTCATCATCATCACCATCATCATCATCATCATCATCTTCCTCATCAGATCAACATCTCCATCATGTCACCATCATCTTCATCTTCATCATCATCATCATCATCATCATTACCAACACCATCATCATCAACATCTTCATCGTCATCACCATCATCATTGGCATCTGTAGGTTCCTCATCAACATCTCCATCATCGTCATCATTGGCATCTGCAGGTTCCTCATCAACATATATCCATCATCGTCATTTTCTCCATCATCATCACCATCATCACCATCATGATCTTCTGAACATCATCATGATCATCATCTAAACATCACCATCACCATCATCGTCAACATCTTCATCATCATCGCCATCAGCATCATCATCAAAATCTTCATCGTCATCACCGTCACCATCTTCATCATCATTGTCATCTCTAGGTTCCCCATCAACACATCTCCATCATCATCATCTTCTTCATCATCATCATCTTCATCACCATCATCATCGTCATCAACATCTTCATCATCATCACCATCATCATCATCATCATCTTCCTCATCAGATCAACATCTCCATCATGTCACCATCATCTTCGTCATCATCATCATCATCATCATTACCAGCACCATCATCATCAACATCTTCATCGTCATCACCATCATCATTGGCATCTGTAGGTTCCTCATCAACATCTCCATCATCATCATCATTGGCATCTGCAGGTTCCTCATCAACATATCCATCATTGTCATTTTCTCCATCATCATCACCATCATCACCATCATGATCTTCTGAACATCATCATGATCATCATCTCAACATCACCATCACCATCATCGTCAACATCTTCATCATCATCGCCATCAGCATCATCATCAAAATATTCATCGTCATCACCATCACCATCACCATCACCATATTCATCATCATTGTCATCTCTAGGTTCCCCATCAACACAACATCTCCATCATCATCATCTTCTTCATCATCATCATCTTCATCTCCATCATCGTCCTCATCAACATCTTCATCATCATCACCATCATCACCATCATCATCATCATCTTCCTCATCAGATCAACATCTCCATCATGTCACCATCATCTTCATCACCATCATCATCACCATCATCATCAACATCTTCATCACCATCATCATCAACATCTTCATCATCATCACCATCATCTTCATCAACATTATCATCTTTATCATCTTCATCTGCATCATGATCATCTTCATTGTCATCACCCTCCTCCTCCTCATCATCTTTATCATCTTCATCTACATCATGATCATCTTCATTGTCATCACCCTCCTCCTCCTCATCATCTTGTGCACTTATGCACTTAGGGATTAATATTTAGAAGAGGGTCTAAAGGCCTTTATGGGGGAGGGGCTCTAGGAACAAGGTAAGACAGAGAGGGCAGGGGGGAGGGATAAAGGCATAGAGGGTTAGTGATTAAGGGAGAAGAAGGGAGAGAGTGCTATAGGGAGGGATAATGACGAAGATAAAGAGAAGGTGGAGAGATGGAGAGTGGGGTGGTAGAGACATGGCTGAAGGGAGAGAAAGAAACATGAAAGAAACATGTAGGGAGAATGAGGGACAGATATTTAGAAAGAGATAGGGGGTATCTAGGGATTATTGGGAGAGAGCTAGGGGGTATTAAACCATACAAAACATTTGTTTTGTATGCAATCATATAAATTATTAGTTTTCTTTGATTTTGTTCGTTGCCCTAGCCGTGCACCTAACCTATTTATTGTGCTTGACTATATCGCGTTCGCGTTTTTTCACTACATATCGCGCACGCGTTTTATATATATATAACGCGTACGCGTTTTGTAACTCCAGAAATAATGGACTGTTGCTGTCCGAGAGCAACTTCACTCTGTCCGAACGAAAGCAACAATCCCGCGATTTTTCGAACAGCACGAGCCCGCGTCTGAAAATTTTCACATTCTACACCAACTCCATCAATTTTTTTTTATGCAGGTGCAGCATTGAGGACATCTTTCATGGTTTCTCACTGTGGTGTTGGGTTATATGGCCATATTTGAAGAAAATAATTAGCAAGCTTGAAGAATCTCCAATTGAAGAACACCAAAGATAAGGCCTTTGAAAGATTCATTTTGCCTATATTTGAGGAGCACACAAGGTAAGATATCAAGCTTCAAGACCAACAAGGAAGAACTTCCATTTGCTTATTATTGAAGAGCTTGTAATTGAGGAGCAACAAAAACAAACTATATTGAATTGATCATTGTGGTGATGGGGAATGCACGTAACCGAGTAAACAAATCAACAAGGAAGAAGAGATCTCAAGAAGTCATTGAAGAAGAGAAAGAAAAGAAAAGAATATACATGATGAATCGGAGGCTTTCTTTGGAAACTAATCCAAATCCAATTGTAGAGGATACCATGGTTCATCCTATTAATCCACGACAAGAGGGATCTTTAATTTCCACAATAGTTGTTGAACAAGCACCCCATGGAAGTAATCAAGAAGCAAAACGCAGGTGCTCATTAGGGGATGTTTCAATTCCCACTTCAAGTCAAAGTGATAAGTTACCATCTCAAGATGAAGCTCACAAAGAAACACCCAATTTGCTATCCGGATGTGGTTATACAAGCGATGAAGTCAGAGAGGCGTTGGACATTTTGCCTACTGTTGAAGAAGAGAATGTTATCCACACCATCGATGAGGATGTTGGACTTCCACAAGGGGATGTTGGACTTCCACAGACCATGGATGAGGATGTTGGACTTCTACCATCCAACTACCAGGAAGAGAATGAAGGACACCGAGCTACTACTGAAACGCCAGAGCGTCTTGGTGATGCGCTACATGGTACAATTCCAACCCCCTTACCTCCATTAGCAAGCACACGTCGAAGAACTCCGAAGCGTATACAAGTTGATGAAAGACTTATGAATTCCATTGAAGGTACGCTATCTAAATGTAGTATTGCTTATCAAACTCAACAGATACTTGATAAATATTTTGTTTCTAAATGTGATGGAGATAAATGTAGATTATTTTTATCATTGTTAAAATCTAAGAGCATGAATGTTGTTAGGAAAAAGTTAGGGATAAAGATGATAAAGAATTCTGAACCAAGTTCTCATATAGTTAAAAGCCTAGTAGATGCATTTGGTAAAATTGGTAAGAACACACGTTCAAAGGACCGCAATGCTGCTCGTCGTGTGTTGTCACAATCAATTGCAGATAAGAACACCAGGGCCCTTCGTATTCTCAGGCCTACATCCGAACTAGTTAATTTGAATGTAAAAACCCTCCGTAGGTATTCTATTAGAAGAGAACATCTTGACACAACCGATCAGACAGATTTTTGGGCCTTTGTTGGTCGGTTGCCACGTCGTGACATGAAGCTAGTTGATGCAGTAAAGGGACTAGTGCACAGTTTTTGGCATGATCACACAAGGCCTTCTTCAAACCGAAAGGATGTACTAAAACTAAGAAGGGGTTCAAAGGATCGTGAACCACATACTAAGCATCTTCTTGATATAACACAGACAGAGCTTTACGAGAAATTTAAGATTGAGCATAGACAATTGAACTTGGGGCAAAGATATTTTGAGAAATGTAAGCCATGGTATGTTAGAATAAATACTCTTCGTAACACTTGTTGTTGTAGATACCATGTAGAATATGAATATTACTATGAAACATTTTTGTACATTCGTCGTGTGTTGCATACTAACATTGTGCAGGATTGCTCCATGAAAATACCACCGACTTCATCAAGAGAATTCATTCATAGCATCATGTGCAATAGGCCTGAGGGGCAAACATACTATGCAAAATCTTGTTTGGATGGAACATGCTCCAACTGTGCTAGAATGGCATTATTGAGCCAATGTATGCACGAGAATGGAGACAGTGAATTTGGGAAAATGGTTACAGACATGAAAAGTTTCAAATATATCAACTATGAAATAGTCCCAGGGAAAGAAAGCAAAAAAATACAATTGGTGACATCTCAGGTATGCATTTATATCTATAAAATTATGTTGTAACGGTTACATTTCAATCCTTACTTACAACAAAAAACTGACATTGAGATCATTTTGTGTCACCAGGTACAAGTTAGTGACTTCATCAAGGAATTTATTGAAAAGACACATCAATATGTTCAGCATGTCCACGTGGCACGATGGCAGGGTGAGAAGTTTAGAATATGTAGAGATACATTTCCCCTTGGTACTATACTTTCAGTTGTTGATTTTGCCGAGAACTACACTCTGCAACCTCAAAATGAGATCCAAAGTCAGTATTATCACTCTGAGCAGGTTTCCTTGATGGTCCATATCACATATAGGCATGGCCCAAATAGCACTGAAGAGCAAAGAGAAATTCTAAAGGAATATCACTTCTACATAAGTGATGATAGGTGCCACGACTTCCACTATGTACGTCATTGCTTCATCATGTTCTATGATCACTTGAAGGGAAGGAACATACAGATGGACCGACACTGGATTTGGTCTGATGGGTGTGCTGGTCAGTTCAAAAATGCACGCATATTTCAGTGGTTGTGTTCATTGCATAAAAACTACAAAGTGCCACATATGTGGAACTATTTTGAGACTGGGCATGGTAAAGGAGAGCATGATGGAGCCGGAGCATGTGTCAAAACAGCCCTACGAAGAGAGGAATTGAAAGTATCTACAGAATCTACTATTCTAAATGCTCAATCTATAGTCAGGTGGTGCACGTCAGTAATGGGAGAGGAATCAACTATGCGAGTAGAATCCACAAGAAAGAGACATGTGGAGAGATTTTTTTGGGAGGTGGTAGACATAGATCGTTCACATGCATGGGAATGCAAGACTGTGCCTGGGACTCGTGGCTTTCATTCGGTTCGAAGCTCTGATAACCCAGTATTTGAAATTTGGACCAGAAAACTCGCTTGTTTTTGCCCGCCTTGTTGTGATGGTGACTGGGATGGGTGTGAATCATTGGATTGGGTTGATGGATGGGATCGCATATCACTTCCACTTGATCAGCGTGCAATTGTTGAGTTAACTCCGTTGGAAGAAGACCAATCATCTATTTCTGCAGATTTTGATCATGTCTCAGACCTTGTACAACCCGGTATGATGCATTTCCTTAACATTTTTTGTTTGTTTATGTAGTCTTCAAATGCACATTAATGGCCTTGTATCGCACGAAAAATATTTTGATCATATACCTACAATCATATAATGCAGGGCACATATACGCAGTGGTTGCCTCAAAAGATACTGAATGGGGTGATGAATACTGGTTGGCACGCTGTATAGATGGAAAGCAAACTCTCATTGTGTCCATGACTGACGATGAAAACAACCACTTTCCAACTGGGTCTATGGTTGTTAAAGGTGAATACTTGACACGGGACAACAATGGAAGAAAGAAGGGTGGATATGTTTACAGGGATTACAAACCAGGTGCAAGTGTATATCACTTTACCAACTTAATCATTGGCACAAACCTTCAGGTACGAACAATGCCTAGTCGAAATACATCGAAGGTACGCTACTTCTTACCGGATACAGAGCACGAGAGACTAATGGAGACCATCAGTATAAGAGATGATCCGGAGGGCTTGGTTGTATGATAATAGGTGGGATCTAGCATGATGAGGTACGTTACATACTTTTAATACTATACTATTTTCACTATTTGTAATTGAATATTGATATATGCTCAATTTTCACATGTATGCTTCATATGAATATGTCAATTTTGCGTTCTTGATATGCCAAATTTACAAGAGATGGATTAAAATTATATTATGTTCATATGATCAGTAAACCATATATTAATCATGTTTGAGGGGTTGCTTAGCTAACTTTAAGGGCATTTAAGCTCTATGTTAAGCCCAACTAAATCCTTATGAATCACTATACAATCGAATTGGTTCCTTGAGTAATTCAAATTTCTTTATGTAAAACCATTTTTCATTCATTTTAGTATGAAATCAAGTTTTTAGTATTTTTTTCTCTTTACTGGCTCTATTCTAGTTTCCTTTGAAAAATTGCTCAAAGTATTGTTGTTCTTAGTTTTATGAACCTATTTGTGATCTCTTTCATGTGATCATAAGATTTTACACATCACTGCCATAACCACTAGAATAGAGCAAAACCCTAGTTTACGAAATGAATGCACAATGAAGCCACTGGGCCATGGGGAGACGAGGGAGAGGGCCCCCTAGAGGTAATCGCATGCCAGGAGACCAACGGAGTCGACGGTTCGTCGGTCCGACGTCCGGTTTCCGAGTTATGTCGAGTTGCAAGTCGCATGAAAATGCCGTTCAGGGACACTTGGTGAATTTCCGTCCGGGAGCCAAAAAGCAAACGGAGCAGGAAGATTGCGTGCCGTTGGCTCCCGCAAGTGTGTGTGGGCAATGCCGACGTGGGAACACTGCCAACACTGGCTCGGGGGAGGTTTTTGCAGAGTTGACCTACCAATGCGAGATTGCATGCAATTACACTGAGCAAAACCCTAGTTTACGAAATGAATGCACAATGAAGCCACTGGGCCATGGGGAGACGAGGGAGAGGGCCCCCTAGAGGTAATCGCACGCCAGGAGACCAACGGAGTCGACGGTTCGTCGGTTCGACGTCTGGTTTCCGAGTTATGTCGAGTTGCAAGTCGCATGAAAATGCCGTTCAGGGACACTTGGTGAATTTCCGTCCGGGAGCCAAAAAGCAAACGGAGCAGGAAGATTGCGTGCCGTTGGCTCCCGCAAGTGTGTGTGGGCAATGCCGACGTGGGAACACTGCCAACACTGGCTCGGGGGAGGTTTTTGCAGAGTTGACCCACCAATGCGAGATTGCATGCAATTACACTGAGCAAAACCCTAGTTTACGAAATGAATGCACAATGAAGCCACTGGGCCATGGGGAGACGAGGGAGAGGGCCCCCTAGAGGTAATTGCATGCCAGCAGACCAACGGAGTCGACGGTTCGTCGGTCCGACGTCCGGTTTCTGAGTTATGTCGAGTTGCAAGTCGCATGAAAATGCCGTTCAGGGACACTTGGTGAATTTCCGTCCGGGAGCCAAAAAGCAAACGGAGCAGGAAGATTGCGTGCCGTTGGCTCCCGCAAGTGTGTGTGGGCAATGCCGACGTGGGAACACTGCCAACACTGGCTCGGGGGAGGTTTTTGCAGAGTTGAACCACCAATGCGAGATTGCATGCAATTAAACTGAGCAAAACCCTAGTTTACGAAATGAATGCACAATGAATCCACTGGGCCATGGGGAGACGAGGGAGAGGGCCCCCTAGAGGTAATTGCACACCAGGAGACCAACGGAGTCGACGGTTCGTCGGTCCGACGTCCGGTTTCCGAGTTATGTCGAGTTGCAAGTCGCATGAAAATGCCGTTCAGGGACACTTGGTGAATTTCCGCCCATTTTATAATTTAAGCCACTTTTAAATATTTGAACTTCCATATTATTTTTGAAAGAGTATAATATTTCAAAACTCCTAAAGAGACAAAAACACATGATCAAAACTCCTAAGGCTGTAATTTAGAGTAGTAATAATGGGGGTGATGGAGTTGAATTTGATCCTATGGAAGATAATGATATTAATATTATTGAGAATAAAGGGATAATAGGTTGATCCATGACACCTTTGTTTGCATGGATGAGGATGCACCTATGTATGAGACCTATGATAATATTCATGATGTACATCTTATTGATAAGGCACACAAAGGCCTATACAAGAGATCAAAGATGGGTCACTTTGTCTACTAATTTGATGTTGATAAAATTGAAGGTATTGAATGACATTTCAAACAATGGTATGACAAAGATCCTAATGTATACACAAGGTTAATATATAAGGTGCCCCATAAGGTTCTTTGTCATATCCCTATAATTCTAGGTTTTTGATGATTGTTTAGGTTAAAAAACATAGCACATTATATGGATTATCATGTACAAAGATAAGTGAAGATGGTATTATATGAGTGGCTACAAATGGTTCTCAATTTACGATCATCAAGGAAATATTACCCATTTTTTAAGAAGAACCTCATAATGTTAGACTTTCATTGGTAGTTGATGGCAATGGGTGTGCATGAGTGAGTTCGTTGAAACCTTGAAAACATTGTATTGCATTTAGTTTGATTAAATTACACGAGCAAGAACTTTGACATAACTTGTAATGATCATCCAAAATCACAAATTTTAATTAGATACCAATTAGTGCATGCATGTAGTGAATTCGTTGAAACCTTTGAATATAATAGTTTGTTCTTTTGACATAGTGCATTCATGAGTAATAGATAATCCACACAAATCAACACATTAGAATGACACAAGTACATGTATCCAAAAGTACATATATATCCAAAAGTGCATGTCTCCAAAAGTACATGTATATCCAAAAGTATCGAAAAGTACATGTATCCAATGAAGTCAATGTACATGTCTCCAAAAGTACATGCACAATAAAGTCAATGTACATGTCTCCAAAACTGAATGTATCGAAAAGTACATATATATACAAAAGTATCCAAAAGCACATGTGTCCAAAACTATCCAAAACTATCAAAACTCAAGCTTTCTCTTGTTCTTTCCCGACGTTGATCCTCTAGGCACATCCCTAGGATCAATGTGCATCCCTGGATCCTGCAAATTAAATATCAATTGTTAAATTCGACTAACTATGTACACTAATACATTATCTCAACAATTATCAACTGGTGCATGGAAAGTGCATGAAACACTTGGTCACTGAAGGACATCTCACCTCAACTGACAAAGGAGATTGTGTTGCTTGTGTACCAGATGGAGCCGTCGGTTGAACATCCAGGATGGTTGAACCAAGGGGGCCAGGAACTGCTCCTGCTGGTGGTGGCTGCAATGAAAAAATGTTGAAATAGTTAGAAATGCATGAATAAACAATAGGTCCAACAATAATAAACTATGTAAAGATAATGTTGAAATAGTTACATACCTGTGTGTGATCAGTCGCCACTGCAGATGCGGCACTAACTGCTGCATCAACCATCGATGCAAGGTTCTCAGCAGACAACTCGGGTTCCTGTTGCAGTAAACATGCAATTCAAACATTAACAAAAACGATTTATGCACTGGATTTCAAGTTAAACAACAAATATCATCGAAGGATATACATTACCGTGGTGTCAGTAAGCCCATGGTCGTGGGCAGCTGGAGTCTTTCTCGGAGTAGAACGCCTCACATACACACGACCCTTGTTCACGAATGGCCTGGAGGGAGATGCAAATCCAGGAAATGGGCCAGATGTGTCGGATGGTGCCTACAGTCAGCAAGTGTTCATGTAGTTAGACATGCATGATTCAACAAACAAACATGTATTTAAAAAATGTCATTTTTAATTGTTTACCTGGAGCCCAGACGTTTCAGGGGATGGTATGACCATGGGCACTACCTCCACATTACCTTGCCCCTGTGAAGGATCTGCCATCTGCAAGTTTAATAATTGTAAATATTAGACCGTATATAGCATTAATGAACTAAAATGTAAAGTATGTGGAAATTAACAAATTAACAAGTATTAAAAAACTGAAATTTTAAAATGTTTACCTCGGTGTGAGATACGGCAATAGGTGGTATATAAGATGGGCCTGCCGAATGGGTAGCATCATGCCCCCCTGTCGAGTCTGGAACATCCGGCTCTGGGGCGTCACTGCCGGTAATCATCATCAATTGCAAGTTCACAAAATTAATATATTAGCTCAAACTATATATATGTGTACAAAGACGAAAATAAATGAAGAATTTATTACAATTAACCATCAAGATACCTCTCTCAAAAAGCCACTGAAGGCAACATCTGAGGCAATACCATAGCAGGGACGACCACATGACGTGCACTCGTGAGGATTAGTACTAGGATGGGGAATAGCTGATGGTCCTGCACTAGTGGATGGTCCTGATGGTCCTGCACTAGCTGATGGTCCTGCATGGTGACGAGCTGGTGTATGTACCACACCAGGGACAGATGTCCCTTCCTCACCCATATGTTGAAACATCCTGCCATGGCGAACAACCGTCCGTGCCAAACTCAAAAATGCATCCCGTGTCTGCGTAATAATGCGATGTGCTGGTGGGACATTTGGCCCAGGCAACTGCCTGCGAGGTGCAGGGATAGGGCGATCCTGGTCTCGAAGCCTGGCATTGGGTCGGTTTTGGGGCATTCCCCCACCGATCCCCTGGAACTGTAAGATGTCAAAATAGTTAACGTGTTTATGCAACACGAACTCTGCGTACATCTTTCGAAGGAAATATAAGGGAATTTCCCTGTTGTTGTGTGGTGGCATATCAAAAACCATGTACCATCTGTCCATCCAGTTATCAACAAATGGTTGAAACGTGCACCACTCAATGGAGATATGCGGCTTGCTTGCATTAGGGATTTCCCCCGTCCGAGGGTCCCTAAACAATGCAAATATAACCTCTTTGGATATTTTCAACTTTTTTACTGCATTGTAATCTAGTCCATCGGCATATTGTTGTCTTTTTCTTTCTCTGTAAGATGCAATATCATATAGGACATTCGTAGATTGTGAAATTGTGTCCACAATTGCATCCAAGGTTGATGCAAGTGAACGGCGAATCCTGTCGCCACCACTAAAAGCTTCACTTATGCCCCTCAATTGGGCAAGCTCAATCAATATTTCGGCATTGGCATCCATAGCCGCAACTGCAATAAAGACATTAATACGAAAATCATTAGAAACATATACATGGTATATAATGACGTCTCTTCAAAATTGAACATGTATTAAATCAAACTCACATAAGCAATTTAATGGCATTTACTTACATACATTTAAAACTTAAAATTAAACATTTGACAATTAAAAAGTAAGTTAGTCAGATTGGCAGAGAGGAGGAGGAGGAGGATCAAGGCAGTGATGAGTTTGTTGATTCAGGCATGGATGAGGAGGATCAAGGCAGTGATGAGTTTGTTGATTCAGGCATGGAGGAGGAGGATCAAGGCAGTGATGAGTTTGCATCTATGTGTCTCAATGTCTCATTGTGTTTTGTGATTGTGAATGACAAATGTGTTGTGATTTGTGAATGATCTAATTTCTATTGAATATTTCATATTTGTAATTGTAAATGTAATTTCTATTGAATATTTGTAATTGTAAATGTTAAATTTTATTGGATGATCTATATGTCTATATTTTTAAATTTTAATATATTTTAAAAATATATTAATTCCGGGGGTCACCGTGTCCTACGTGTCATAATTCCGGGGGTCACCGTGTCTAGTGGGGACCAGGGATCAAATTTGAAGGGTGGGGTCCCATTTCACTATGAAGGGCTATGAGATATTGAACACTATTGAAGGGATATGAGAAATTTATTAATATTTATTCTATGTGTATATATGGATGTGTTCATGTTGTATGGATTGGATTCTAGGTTAACCGAGGCCTTTTTAGAGCAAAGAATGGGGTAATTACTATTTGGGAACAAGTTTTTTATCAAATGTAAATTGCGGTGATGGAAGATATTGAGGGTGCCACATGTTGTGGAGAAAGTAGTATTGATTCCTATGACGTAATAGGGAGTTCAAAAAGTCTGGTTTCAAGTATTGTCATGCGTAGCTCGATTGATTTTTCTCGCGCTAGGGTTGTAGCAACTGTTATGGCCATTACTGTTAAAAGGATTGATGGGGTGGAATCCCGTGAAACGATGAGTTCTTTTGTTAAGACGTAGATTCAGTGAAATTTGGTGGGAGTCTTATGTTCATTTTATGCACAAAATTCGATTACTTGATTTTGTTGCATTGTTAACTCTCCTCCTAGTCATAGCTACAATCTCTTATATAATTGTGAAGGTTATCAATCCACTCAATATATTAAAGTTGTAGTAGGCCAAAATCATCCACATATTTATTGTACTCACAAATGTTGACATTCCAATTTCTATGTAGAGCGCCCATTAACATTAGATTGTATGGGACATGTTTTTGAGGCATGATGTCATTATCTCATAACAACAAGCTTTTTATCCATAAATATGTCATCTACAAGCCAACGGAATTGTTCCTAATCCTTTATAAAACTTTGTCATAATTATATCAATACCAACATCCCTACCTATTGACTTAGCTTAGAAGATATTACACCTTCGGATAACCAAACCTGATTCCAAGGTTGGTAATCATAAACGTAAAAGCATCATCATAAGGAAATAGCATGTTGTGTTGAGGAAATTCCTTTTTTTCCATTTCCTTCTCAGTATAATATTTGGTTGTGGATCATTTAAAATGTATAATTTATTTTAATATAATTGGGAAGCTAAATTCAAATTCATTAATATATTAATATGATTTGATTTTTTTATTAATGATAAGTTATTCTTTTCATTTGAAAATGTAATAGTACATCAAAATTTCAATGTTTACTAACGTAGTAAAGTTGAGAGGCTTTATTTTTCAGTGGATATAGCAGACCTGTAAATTTATAGGATGTCAAAAATCTAGTCAGCCTTGAAGTTGAGCTCCTCAAAGAAAACGAATTTCTTTAAATATGTTTATGGCAGGCTGGCATTGCCAGCTTCGCTCCGCAAACTATCCTGGAGGACTGGAGGAGATAGGGTAGGTGGAACTTGGAAGTAGCTCAACCACAGTGGAATAGGGGTATACGAAAAAGCTTGTTTCTATTCATGCAATATGGTCGGAGCCATGGAAGCATGGAATTCCAGCATTGACTTGATACAACAAAGAAAACAAAAGGTGGAACTTGGGAGCTGCAGGATTGACTTGATACAACAAAGAAAACACAGGGTGTGAGGCTGGGAGCCGTAGATGGTAGGATTAACTTGATACAACAAAGAAAACAAAGGTCTATAGGTAGGGGCCACGGGCAGGAGCAACAACCTGCAACATTACAAGAAGTTTATGGATTGTGGATTTTGTCTGAAATGCCAAATTCGCGGGGGCATATTAACATAATATATTATACATTGAATACTCAATTAACTCACGGAGTCAGCATTCACGAATTGGTATGTGATAACTTGTAACTTGGTAAGCCCGCTAGCAACAACACGTATGAGCCACCTTCCAGGTTTAATAATTTTGTTGATGCCATTAAATGTGTTAAACACGTAAGCGCTCGCTACAAACACGAGAACTTCGAAGCGTTCAAGCCATGGGCTACTCAGTGTAAGCCCGTCCACGTAAGTTGCTCAATGATATTATTAGAGGCCCAATGGTCCATGATCCATGGATGATCGAACACGTGGATATTGGAGAGTAAGCGAGTCCCACTCCCAAGTCACCTAGCTAGTAGCCGCATTCCCAATTTCCCACTAAAAATTGTTGATGGGTGAAATTTGAGGCTACCCTTCTGTTGCAATTTTAAACAGTAGTGGTTAATTTAATTATTGAAGGGCTTACCATGAAATTAAATTCTTTTTGCATGGTAAAATTTGAAGTGGCCTTCTATGACGTGTGGGTAAAATTTGAAGTGGCCTGAAGGCTTCAAATTTGAAGCCTGGTGGGGACACTCGTGTCCCGTGTCCTCGTGTCGGGTGACTTAGATGAATACATTGTAGAAAGGGGGGAGTTTTAATTTTTTCAATTTTTGGTTTGATTATGAAGTTTTGAGTTTTTTGAAAAGGGTTTCATTTTGAGGTGTGAATTTAATTACAAATTGGGTTATTCCCAATTTGATCAATATTACAAAACTAGGTTAAACAATAAAAAAATAGTAATTTGGATTAAAAAATCACAAAAAAATGATTTGGGTGAATGAATTACCTGACTAGATGAGAATGCACCGGTGAATTTGTCTCCCCTCCAGCTAAATCGAGCAACACGGATAGTTGAGTGGGCCACAAAGCGTCCTCGTCCAGGGTCAATTTCGCCTCTATTCGCGTTTCTGATGCGTGAGTGTCGCGGGTGGTCGGCAATCGACCGACTGTGTTTTTAAATTCATTTTTAGTTTTACATATCGCGTACGCGATTTTTAAATACATAACGCGTACGCGTTTTTTAACTACATAACGCGTACGCGTTATTGTTACCTAGCCTACATGTCCAATGACATGTTAGGCTCGGGTCTTACCATGGCAGGTGGTAAATATCAGAAACGCGTTATGTTTTAGGTATCAGGAACGAGATTTGAAAAAAGTAGCATTGCATCTAAAGTGACCCTCATCTTCTTGCACACACCCTTGTCTTTTTTTTAATTTTAATTCCAAGTTTTCAACGATGTTAGAGTGAAAAACCGAGAACATTAAAATCATGAAATACTAGTTAAATTTGGATGTCATTGTAGAAAATTAGGTCATATGATAAGAGTTTTCCTCAATTGGTTAGGTTTGGTATCTATAAGATGGAAGTAGTTATGGGGGATGAGTAATGGGAAATGAGCATTATCATAGGTTCCTATTCTTAACTCTATATTTTTTATTTTCATATGTAGTAGTTGCTAAGCTCATGAGCTTGGGAATTACAATTTTTGTGTCCCTTTTAGAGGCTCAATTGAGTTCAAGGAAAAATAGAGAAACTCTTAATGGGAGTGAATAACTCCAATTCCTCTACCAACTTGTTGTCTATTGTAAAGGTATGGGATGTAGAAACAAGCTACTGATAGTACACATTAGAAGGTCATGAATCATCTATGTATTATGTTTTCCCTCACCATACAAAATATCCAGGTACTTTATTTCTAGAATTGTTTTTCCAGCCATGTTCCAACTATTTTAAAATGCACAACAACTCTTATTATGCTACATTTGTTGCAGCCTTGGCATTGGATTGGTAGGTTACAACATACTTGTATTCTAATGTTGTTCAATTATGGATCACCGAATGAGATCACAGGCCCCTTGTTTGTGTAAGATTTATGAGAATGTTGCTATTATTGAGGGAGATTATGGATGTGCTTGTGAAGTTAGTTTTGTGAGTGGTGTTGGTGGTATAGTTGAGGAGCTATGCATTAGTGGATTGTGGTGATAAGTGTTGTTGGTGTTAATGATTATGAGCATAGTTCTTTATTGATTTATTGCTTATGGTGTGTGTATGGAGAATAAGGGAAGGGAAACAAGAATGGTAATGGAGATTAGTTCGATTGGTTGAGTAAGATGGGTTTGTGAATCCTACTATTGATATGCATTATCTAATATTAATTGAACCAAATCCATTGAATGAAGTCGTGGATTTATATTTTCTCTTTAATTGAGGAGTATATATCACATGATGCATTGGGAAGAGCTATAAACCGTTGTTACTTGGGTGGCTATAGAATGACAATGGGCAGCTGCAGAATGGTGGTGGGTGGTTGAAGAATGGTTTGGTTAGTTTCTCTCCTCAGAGAGATGATGAGTAAAGATGGGATTTATTTTATGGAGTTGAGAAATGATGTTAGATAATTGCAGATAAGAATTTTCCCATTGAATTTTATTATATAAAATGATCTATTCACCTATCTATTGCAAGTCTAGGTATCTGCTCCCTTAGCCCTGTACCATATTTAGTGTTTTTTGTTGGATATTCCAATGTTTTTGGCCAGATATTAGCTTCTGATTCGAATCCAAGTCTCAGCTCAAGCAAGTAGCTTTTGAATTTGTTGGTTTTGAATTGGATACTTTATATTTAGATGTCCACTCCAGAGTTACATATAAAACAGAACACTATTATTGGATCTTGAGCTACTAAATGTAACATCCCCTTCTCGAATATGGTGATTATTTGGGAAATTTGGGGAAAACAAGTTTCTTTTAGTTTTAATCTTGATAATTAAACCATTCACTCAATTAATTAAGCGTCAATATCACTGTCTATAATTCCCAAATATCTTGCTGAAGCAATAACTTCTTACTTAAGAAAAGTTATGCGGATAATAAAGGAAAAGACAAATATTACTAAGTTGGCGAACATGTCTTCTTAAAAGTGAAGGCAAAGATGATCTCTTTGAGCTTGGGGCAATGAATAAAGTTGGCCCCCAAATTTTGTGGACCCTTTGAGATACTGGCCAAGAAAGGGCCAGTGGCTTACGAATTAGCCTTACCGGCTCACGTAAAAGTTCATAATGTGTTTCACACATCTTTATTAAAGAAATATGTCTATGATACTAAGCATGTGATTGATTGGTCCTTGTTATAGTTAGAACCCGATGGGGATTTTATGCCAGAGCCCCTCCACATATTGGAGAAGAGGGAGGTACATCTTAGGAGACGAACTATCATCCAACTAAAAGTGTAGTGGAGGCACTTCGGGCCTGATGAGGCCACATGGGAAAATGAAACCACCATGAAGGAGGCTTACCCAGCCTTATTTCATGATTTCATTTCTTGTCCCTAGAACACCAGGACGGTGTTGTTCTAAGCGGGGAGGGATGTAATATCCTGAATTTTGTCGATTATGGTTATTCTATATATTGGGCATAATCCCCGTGCACATGATTTATTTTGATGATATATATATACTGGACGTAAGCCCCAATGCACATGTTTTACTTTTGTTATATATGTTGGGCGCAAGCCCCGATGCACATAATTTACTTTTGTTATATATATATATATATATATATATATATATATATATTGGGCATGGACTTGATGGACAGAGATTATCTTTATGTACTGGGAATAAGCCACGATGTACTTGGTTGATGTTTATTATGTGATTGGGTACAAACCCTAATATACTGAGATGACCTTTGTTATGTATTGTGCATAAGTTCTGGTATACATAATTGACTTTTATGATGTGTTGGGCATAAGCCCTGGAGCACATGGGTTACAAGACTATGTGTTGAGCGTAATCTCTGGAGCACATAGGTAACCCTAACAGATAAATGATTTAGTGTTGGGCATAAGCCCTGGAGCACTCCAACATGATGTTGAACATAAGCTCTGGAGCATTGGATATTTGACCATTGTATCCCTAGGTGTATTGCACAAATGCATCCTAGTACTAGTGTTGAGCAAAAGGCTCTGGAATTGCACTAGTGTAACGCCCATTTGAGAGTGTTGAGCATAAGCTCTGAATAGCACTGGGGGTTACCTTACTTAAAGGTGTTGAGTTGGATGGACTCTGAATAGCACCAACATCCATCATACTTGTTCAAATTGACTAATTGAATCACTACTTATCTCTCATCAAGGACTGAAAGACACTGCCACGAAATACAAGGTAATCCAACATGCAAGGGGATCTAGGGATACCTATCCTAGTCGACCGACCAAACCCACCATAGGCCTTGTTAAAAGAGTTTACCTTATTTAATGAAGCATCAAAGATATAATGCTATTTAAATACATGGATTAATCAAAGTGATAACTATAAAAGAGCCTCACCTATGTACAAAAGTAATATGTATGTATACTTATATATATATATATATATATATTATATATAGATATAGATATAAAAAGATAAGAGAATAATAAAAGACACATAGATTAGATATGTAAAGTCTATGTACTCACATAAATGGATTGTACCTATATATATTATTCTTATAAATTAAATAAATAAAATCAAAGGTTTCCAATATCAATTCAAAAGAAACAATTTAAAAGTTCCAATAATATATGATTCAAACTAGGAGTTGAGTTAAGATAATATTAAAAATAATAATATTAACTCAGCTGCCCATTCCAAAGATTTCCTATAAATACAAGGAAAATTTCCAAAGAGAGGGATCTATCTTATTATCATTATTTATGGTATCAAGAGAGAAATTTCCCTAAATCCTGTAAGAGATACCAAGTTCCAATTGAAACCGGACTTTGCCTTAGGTTTTCGATATTCTCTTGCATGTTGGAACCAACTTGGGGGTGATCCAATTAAGAACTAGGAACAGTTCTAGGTCAAAGGTTAGGAGGAATGTGGTAGTTCTGAAGTTATTTGTTTATCATTCTACAGGTCAGCTGAGAATATTTGTTTTCCATTAATTAGTTTTTGAAGTGTGCAGGTGCTAAAGGAGATCCAATCAGTATAGTTCATGTAAGAACTCATATTTGCATATCAAAGTCTCTTTAGTATTACAGGTTGAAATGTATAAGCATGGTAAATTTTCTTATGATACTGTAAATATCTTTTTCCTAGCATTTTGGTTATCATTATTAATTATGGAGCAAGGGCTTAGGCATTGGCTCCCTGGGTAAAATTTTTATCTATTTCATAATGCTGAAAGATTAAATATGCATAGTTATTTATAACCATTAAACCATTCTTCCTTTATAAATTTCAATCTAGCAGAGCTAGCAAAGCTAGCTTGTGCTAGATCTCAGTCTTTTAAAACCACTGTGTTAAGTTTCCCTTTAATAAAAACAAGATTACATTATAACCTTCCAAACCATGGAAGTTTCATAGGGTCATAATCCTGAACAAAACGAGTTACTGTCTTAAAGCTTTTACAATAGAGTAATCTCTTTCAGAGATCGATTCTCTTTAATTTTCAAACCTAGTTCCTAGGTTTTAAACACATTAATTAATTAATAATTCTTACGCTTGGCCTACTAACAACAAAAAACACGCTAAACATAATCCATACTTTCATACTGAGTCTAATCAAAGACCTGATAGGCATGAAGCAATTCGCTTCCATAGTAATATTCAACGAGCATAATATTTAAACAATTAAAAGAATGGATGCGATATTATAAATAAGAAATTAATAAAAAATAAACATTGACAGAAACCACGATAAGATTTATAGACACAACAACCATTACGTTAAACACTAGAACAATATAAAGTATTCATTACAGTCGTAATCATGCAAGCAACCAATGCCTAGTGTAACCAAACTGAATAGCTTAACTAGGGCACACAATACTTCACTATTGAAACATTTCAATTCTACCAAAACGCATGTTCGGGATTGAATCCCTTAAGCAGCATTCCATCAAATCTTTTGGAAGGAGTGACCATGCTACAACATTGGTTTGCACAACTGAAGTTTCAAAATTTAAAATCAATAAGAAGAAAGTAAAACAAACCAGAACTAGGGCTTTGCCCGCACCACTGTATAAAATTATTTCCAAGTAAATACTTTCTTTCCTATAATGTAAATTACCACCATTTCATCCACAGAGCCATCACCAACACGACTAACGCAGAGCATCTCTTATACTTTTAATAAATACATCTTACAAACATAGCATTGCTCACAAGCTAAACGATGTGAACTATTTAGAACAACAAAGAACTAAACTTAGATTTTTCCAGAATCGCTATCAACATCAGGACTCTTCCCAGATACAATTTTCTAATAAGTAAAAACATAAGCTACATAACAGACGCATCATAAATAAATAAAAAACCCTTTATCAAACAGAACAAGCATATCTACGAATTGATTTAACCTAACAGTGTTAGCTACAGGAAAGATCAAGATACACCAAATCTTTAAAACGCAACATTTACAAACCCACGAATTACTTCATTATTCACCCAGCTAAAAACATAAAAACCATTACTAATTTTAAAATAGAGAACAATTATATAAATTGTTATTTCCAGAAATAGATATTAAAAATTATACAGGCTCGGTAGCATCTCCCCACTGACAATAAGTTTTCCAAATTTTCTTTAAATGCCTACAGGAGATACGCCCTAAACCCTTCGAAAAACCATGAGTCATGTATCTTTTTGAATCACCATTACATTTAGTATTCAGTGAAGCCGAGAGGATTTCCACGAATCCTTTCAACCCCGAATGGAAAGCCATTATACCACAAATAGAACATCCCAAAACCTCTTCCAAAACCTAGAACGACCACTCATAGGTGGGGAACATATGAACTTGGGCTTACCCGAGTTTCGCTAGAAAATATTCTTTCGTTCTAGCTCAAACCCTGGCCAAGCATTGCGCCATACTGTCACAAGACAAGTCAAGGGATTAATATAGGAAATTTTTTAATAATAAATAAAATAAATAGAGATACGAGACCACAGAGGAGAGGCACATACCTTTGGAGCTACTGCGCAACGCTTGAACCCTGTCAACGTAACCCATACTTAGCCCACACCATTGCCAAAGACCGTTGAACAGGGAAATCGATCCTCTGCCCCAAATTAGCTTGCAAAGAGGTTTTCGAAACCCTGTAGTTTCCATTTATACCTTGAGCCATCATGGAGGGTGACCATGAGTCCTTCACATGGCACTCTTAATGTTCCAACCACCTCCACTAACTTCTAGATTGAATACCCACTCTTTATAGTCATAGCTTCCTCCTTTTGTGATTAGATATTACTTTATGCACATACACTTTGGTTTCAAAAGTTTAAAACATTATAATCTTTGTTAAGTTACTCCATTTAAATTTACGCTTAGCATAAGGTGGGTTCTTAACCCTGCATACAAGGAATTTCTTCATGTTTTAGTTCAAAATAAACTAAGTAAGCCCAAATTCAAAAGAGTCCTTCACACCTTTGTATTACAACGTTACCCAAACACTCTTTTCACATTAGAAGCATAAATGAGATAAGCTATAGCTTTTAACCTAAACGAGACTAGGACATGTTTTAAGTCACAACATCCATTATAAACAAGCATGTAGTAATTAGACATAATAGTAAAATAAATATCAGTGCAACACACAAGAAACATCATCGCATAAATAAATGACATAAATATCACAGTAAGAAAATGAGCCACCATGTTTTAGTCAGCAGAAAGGATCCAGATCAAGAATACAAGTATCTCTCATAATAAGTTTACACAGTATTGAAGTTAATTTTAAATGAACCTTAGATCTTAGGGATTTTATCAACCAATTAATTTTTTATTTTTTTTCAGATTTAAGGGACATTACAGTTGCCAATTGACCATTCCGGACTTAGACAACTTATGAGTCATCAATTTACACCTTTCAACCAAGTTAGTATTAATATAGCTATAAGAAGCTTTGGAATCAATTAAAATTGAAATAGGCACATCACTTAGTTTACCTTCAATCTTGATCATAGAAGATTGATGATCAGCTTGGCGATTATCCAATGCTGCATAGATGCGAGGGACACTTCTTGCAACATCGGCAACAGTAGAAGCGTCTTGCATATTATATACATCAGTTCCCTTATTTCTTCTTTCAGGGCATTTGTAATGAACCCAATTGTGAGAGTTAGTAAAGTAGTGATTTTTAGAAAAATTTGCATAACAATAATGAACTTCAAAAACACAATTCATTCCTGTAAGGACAAAGATTCTGAACACATTTCATAATAACAATTGGAGATTAGTTAAATTGAAAAACTCATCACGCATCATATTTTAACTTGAAACATACTCATGAAGTTCTTACCGTGGAGTAGTAAACTTAAATGTTAACTGCATCCGGAATTGTCCATAACTATGTGATCGTCACAACACATCAACATGAAATATCATTTTAACAACATTAACATGAATTACCCCTGGCCAAGATGCATTTGACCAAAGTGTTATAATCATCAATTATCAAGATAGCACCTTTGAGAAGAAAATCATGCAATAGTCAAGAAAGATCATACGCATATAATAAAAGCCATAGAAATAACGAGACCAAGATAACGTGGTTCACCCGTACACGGGCTAGTCCACAAAAGGTGTGTGCATCTTTTAATATTCATGGAAGCGGTTTACAATAGCAACGTCATCATTGCATTACACAAATTCATACTTTACTCAAAGCCTTTCTGGAACAAGTCTTCTCTTTTCTATTTGTCGCAGCAGGGTGTCAGTAAGCTTAGACAAGAAATACGATTCCAGCAACCCCTGAATTCTCAGCAACTGAAACTGAGTTTTCATGGGCATTCATGCTAACCATAGAGATCTTATACAGAACTGTATTATTCAGAAAGTAGATTATAAATACAATAGATCAAAAATGTACCACGTCGTAGCACCATAAAAAGGATCTAAACCAATCCAATACATTGGCATAGCATTCATTAGTATATTAAATAATTGACAAAGCCCTAGGGTAGCATAACGATATGATAGAAAACGCCCTCGCTTCGGGGTAGAGGCATTTGAACTTATGAATCCTACAGAACTATAAAACACATTCAAGGCAACAATATAGATGTAGGGATCAAAGGCACTTTCAACGGTGCTGAAAAGGAAAATACTCTAAGATATGAAATACAACGTTTTAACACAAATATCAAGCTGCGCAAATCATAGATTAGCAAAGGCATCATTCTTGCGCCTCACCCGATATTACGTATTCCTTAGATGCAACGTAAAATTTGATATCTTCTGGTAATGAGTAGAGATCTGCCAGATTCAAAAGTTATAACAAAATTTACTTACTGCAAGTCAAACAATAAAACTTAAGTTCGGATCACCCAAACTCCCTCATTACACCACGCCTCAGGGTTCTATGTAAAGGAAAACACAATAAAGTGCTTACTTGAAAGCAACAAAATTCCTTTCAAAATGCACGCAGGATTCTACCTTTAAAATGCAGGAAACAACACATAAAAATAAGCATGGATATGTCAAATTGCTGACAGAAATCTAAACGATTTCTCGTGCACGCCGGGTTTTTAATTAGGAACACACAGTGTAATGTCCCCATTTTGACCCCCTTTGTATTAAACCGTAAATGATGTAAATATTGTAATTTAATCATGGTGAGGAGCTCAAGGCCAAGGCCCCACCATTGATTTAGCGTTTCATGAATCGGCAATTAAAAATAGATGCCCATGGTTCTTGTGCGAGATGGGCACAATGTAAATAAGACACCATGTAAATACGAATTTTAATGGAAAAACCCACAACCGGCTATGCAATGCAACAAAAGAGATGGGGCATGACTCTACAAGGAAAAGGGAGGGAAATTATTTAAACCTTGAGCCAATGGTATTAATCCATGTGTCAATGGGGAAACCCATAAACCACCAACTACCCATTTTGTCTCATGTACCCAATCATTTAATTTTTTTCCAAGAAATTGGTTAAGGCAGTTAATGCCTTGGGAATGAAAGAGTATGGGCAAGCCATTTTCGTGCATGGGCAAGCCATCAACTTGGAAAAACGTGTTTTGTCTCCTTGGGCAAGAAACCACCCACGAAATGGTGCCCAAAGCCATTCTGTACAGGCAGTATTCATTCATTCACGCAGGGGGAGTTAGCTGGGGTCTTTCCATTTACGTTTTTCATCTAAATACTGCATTTTTCCATGCCTGGGGGTCGTTTTTGCAGTATATAACAGTTGGGAGAGGGAGGGCCACGTTTTGAGGACTGTAGGGAGGTCGTTTTTGCCCCTGAATGTCCAAGGACGTTTTTCTAAAAACGGATTTGGCTTCTTGGGTTGTTCACCAACTTCCCATTTCGTTTTTGTGGGTTCTGCTGTTATGTGCATCCTTGCTCTTGGTTTGAGCCTGTGAGATGAAGTGTTGGAGTGGTAGTGGATAGAAGTGGCTTGATAAACCTAGTGGGGGAGACAACCTCTCAAAAAGATCAAGAGGGCTTTGGTTACTCTTCTATGCATACCCTGAGAGCACTAGATAGGGAAGGTATGGCTTGAGGGACTGCACAGCAGTGAAAAGAATACTTCCTTGTGCTGGGTGTGTAGGTATTGTGGGTGCCAAGCTAGATAGATCTTGCAAGGTTATCCCTGGCTCTGTGCTAGAGCTCACTAGCTTAGCAACTCTTCCTTTCCATCTCCTAGTAGCCTGATAAACCCAATTGTAGATTGGCTTGGCTCATCTTGGTGTATGCTTGGCTATGTGTGAGTCTGCTGTTCCCTGGTTCCTTGTAGAGATCATGCCCAGCTCGGGGGGTGGCAGTGGTGCTGAGAGATTGAGGAGCACACTGGCCTATGGTTGGGTGGAACGTTGCAGTTGCATAGCCAGTTGCTTGGGACTGCCTTATTGAGATAAGTATTCTCTTGTGTAAATTGGCAATTATCATTTGATGAATGTTATGAATGTATGTGGATGTATTAAACGAATTTGCCTCTGCTGTGTTTTTTTTAAAGTTTAGGCATTTCCATATGATCTTGTCACAGAATCTTGAATGTGTGTTAGAGATCAACAGCATTGATTCGATCACCGTCGTTTTTCCATAGTATGCATAGATACAGTTCTTTGCATCAATGATTTTAATTAAAACGTTTTGGGGCTAATTGCCCGGACTGAGCACTGTGATCCTCTCTATCACGCTGGTATGATAGAGGGGACACTACATTTTGGTATCAGAGCTGCGTTGCAGCATTGGGCCTCTATGGGCCAAATCTGATAAGCAATTACAATAAAATTGTTGTCTTATGAGTTTTGAAATTTTTTTTTTTTTTGGTTTAAGTATGTTTTGAAAAAAAAAAAAAAAAAAATTTGCGTTTTGAGCCATTTCGGGAAGTCGTTCCGAAATTTCGGAAAGGTTTCGTGAACCTTCCCGCAATTGCGGAAGAGTTCGGCGAACCTTCCCGAAATTGCGGAAGGATTCCGCGAACCTTCCCGAAATTGCGGAAGAATTCAGCCAATGGCTCCGAAACAGCGGAGGAAAAATGTTTTTAAGTGAAAATTTTTTCTAAGTATCGGAAATTTTCGGAAAGAATTCTCTTCCGAAATTGCGGAAGGAATTCTCTTCCGAAATTTCGGAAGGATTCCGCGAATCGTTCCGAAACGCGGAAGAGTTCGGCGAGTCGTTCCGAAGTTGCGGAAGACTTCGGCGAATCGTTCCGCAACTGCGGAAGACTTCGCCGAATCGTTCCGCAACTGCGGAAGACTTCGCCGAATCGTTCCGCAACTGCGGAAGACTTCGCCGAATCGTTCCGCAACTGCGGAAGACTTCGCCGAATCATTCCGAAAAATCACCCGAAATCGAGGAAGCATTCCAGCGGAAGCATTCCGCGAACGGCTCCGGTACTGCAGAAGCCTTCGCCGAATGGCTCCGCAATTGCGGGAGCATTCACCGAATGGCTCCGCAACTGCGGAAGCCTTCGCCGAATGGCTCCGTTCGGCAAATCGCCCCGCCATTGCGGAAGCGTTCGGCGAACTGCTCCGCAATTGCGGAAGCGTTCGGCGAACTGCTCCGCAATTGCGGAAGCCGTTGCCAAACCGCGCCGCGCGGAAGCCGTTTGCAAACCGCCCCGCAATTGCGGAAGGGTTCCGCCAAACGCCCCGCATTTGCGGAGGGCTTCACCCAACCAGCCCGCAGTTGCGGAAGCCTATAGTGAAGCACCCCGCAACGGAGGCGAGCTGGGGAACCGCTCATTGCGGAAGCCTATGGCCAACCGCCCCGCGGTTGCGGGAGCATACCGCGAACCTCCCCGCGGTTGCGGGAGTAATATATGAATCGCCGTCGCGGCCAGATTTCGCAAACTGCCCGTTGCGGCAGGATTCAAGCCCCCTTGACCCCCTTTTTCTTTTTTCCCCTCATATTTCGTTGTTGTGATTTGATGAATTGTCAGTATGGCATTTTCCCACGTGCATGAAGCAAGTTATGAATTTTGAGAATATAATGCAGCTAACAATTGTGCTGATGAACACATTTCAGAGAGCCACGGTTACAACAGGGTAACACTGTAGTTAATACAGTTGGAAAATTTTGGATCTTGGTTGGGCCAAGAAAATGCACATCATGAATGATGCACAGGATCCCTATGAGCCTGAGACAGATGCCATGGGGGAGAACATACAGGTTGAGAATGCTGAGACAGAATCTAATGGGAGAAGAAATCAAGAGACCCCTCCAGATGTTGCAGCCACCATGAGAAGCCTAAGGGTGGAGTTGCAAAGCTGTAGGGAAGATAATGAAAGGATGATTAAAGCTCAAGAAGAACAAAATCAGCTGAATGCAGCAATGCTGCAGAGTTTAACATACATCCAAAGGCAAATAAACTCTGGGCATCAGATATCGAATCTAGAAAGGGGTGGGAGTAGCTCTAGAAGGAATTCCCGCAAGAGGGCCAGTAGCCCAAGAAGAATTTCTACAGACAGCACATATAGTCCAGAAATCTCTTCTAATGAATCATCTGACTCTGGAGAATCCATTGAGGGTTCAAGTTCTTCATCCCACAGGAACAAGAGGAAGAAGCATCACAAGAAAAATTCATATGGGGAATTTAAGAAGGCAAAACCTCCTACGTTTGATGGAGAGGTAAAGTCTGGTCAAGAAGCTGAAGCTTGGCTTCTTGGGATGAGAAAATATTTCCAAGTCCAAGACTACTCGGGAAATATGAAGGCAAGGGTAGCCATTTTCAACTTGAATGGAAGAGCATCTATATGGTGGGAACACACCAGGCAAGTGAAGAATATCAATGAAAGAAAGATTGTGTGGAAGCAGTTCAAGAAATACTTCAAGCAGAAGTACCTCTCTGATAGGTACTATGATGATAAGATCAAAGAGTTCCATGAGCTGAGATTGGGACAATTGACCATGGAAGAATATGCAAATCAAGTTCACAACATCCAAGGAGCTGGAACTGTGGGTCAAGTGGCGAGGACAATCCCTAGAATCTATGCAGCAATAGAAGACCGCCAAGCAGATCATCAGTCAACTGTGGTTGAAGTTGAAGGTAAGATTGCTAAGCAATCTGTTTCTATTTTGATTGATCCTGGATCTACTCACAGTTATGTCACTCCTAGAATTGTTGAGATGTGTGCTTTCAAGAAATTAAAGCATAGTAAATCTTGGTTAGTTCAACTAGCCACTGGAACCAAGAGAAAAGTTAGTGAAATAGTAGAGAAATGTCCATTAGAGATGGATGGGCTATTCACTTATGCAGATCTGAATATTTTGCCACTTGGTTCCTATGATATTCTCATTGGAATGGATTGGTTAGAAGCACACAGGGTGAAACTTGACTGCTACAATAAGACATTTGAATGCATGGACGAGGAAGGAAACCGGAGGGTTGTAAAAGGCATCCCAAAGGTGACTTCTGTTAGACAGGTTTCGGCCATGCAGCTGAAGAAATTCTGTAGGAAGGGATGTCAATTGTATGCAGCCCACGTTTTAGAGGCAACAGAGAATGAAACTCTGAAATTGGAGGACTATCAGGTATTGCAAGAATTCAGGGATGTTTTTCCTGATGAGATTCCGGGACTCCCTCCAAAGAGAGACATTGACTTTACAATTGAACTTGTGCCAGGAGCGGCACCAGTGTCTAAGACACCCTACAGGATGAGTACACCGGAATTGCTAGAATTGAAGATGCAATTGCAAGAGTTGCTGGAAAAGAAATATATTAGGCCAAGTGTATCCCCGTGGGGAGCGCCCGTCCTATTTGTGAAAAAGAAAGATGGAACACTCAGGCTATGTATTGACTACAGGCAGTTGAACAAAGTCACTGTGAAGAACAAATACCCATTGCCCCGAATTGATGACCTTTTTGATCAAATGAGAGGAGCAAAGGTATTTTCAAAGATTGACTTGAGGTCTGGTTACCATCAGGTAAGAATCAAAGAAGAAGATATTCATAAGACAGCCTTTAGAACGAGGTATGGACACTATGAGTTTGTAGTGGTACCATTCGGTCTCACAAATGCACCAGCTACATTCATGTGTCTCATGAATAATGTTTTTAGCAAGTATTTGGACAAGTTTGTTCTCGTATTCCTAGATGACATTCTTATCTATTCTAAGAATGAAGAAGAACATGAAGAACATTTGAGAATGACAATGCAATTATTAAGGGAGCATAAGCTGTATGCAAAGTTGAGAAAATGTGACTTTTATAAAGATAGAATTCATTATTTGGGTCACATCATCTCCGACGAAGGAATATCTGTAGACCCTGAGAAGATTGAAGCCATTATGAATTGGCCAAATCCAAGGAATGTGACTGATGTGAGATCTTTTATGGGCCTTGCTGGTTACTACAGGAGGTTTATCGAAGGATTCTCCAAGGTTGCTAATCCGATCACTTCTTTGCAAAAGAAGGGGATAAAGTTTGAATGGTCACCAAGATGTGAGGAAAGTTTTCAACGGTTGAAGAATCTTCTTACAAGTGCACCTATTCTGAAAATTGCAGATCCGGAAAAAGACTTTGTGGTGTGTACAGACGCATGCAATCAAGGACTTGGAGGAGTTCTTATGCAAGATAACCACGTGATATGCTATGAGTCAAGAAAGTTGAAGGAGCACGAGAAGAACTATGCTACTCATGATATAGAACTTGCAGCCATAGTACATGCTTTAAAGATGTGGAGGCATTACTTAATGGGAAGAAAATTTGAGTTAAGGACAGACCATTGTGGACTGAAATATTTGTTTGATCAGCCAACTTTAAATGCTAGACAAGCTAGATGGTTGGAATTTTTGTGTGAATTTGATTTTGAGATCAAACACATAAAAGGGAAAGAAAACAAGGTGGCTGATGCACTCAGCAGGAAGGTACATGAAATGTATGTGGCAGCGCTTAGTACTTGCCAGCCAGACTTGAAGCAACAAATTGTTAACCATATGGTTGAGGATGAAGTGTATGAGCAGATAAAGGGAAAATTGCAGCAGCAAAACCTTGAAAGGAAGTATGAGGGCTATCATTTGGAAGAAGAAGGACTTCTTACTTATAAGAATAGAGTCTATATTCCAAATGCGGCAGGTTTGAGGAGAATGGTTATGGATGAGATCCATAAAGCTCCATACTCTGGTCACCCAGGATATCAGAAAACAATTGCTACAGCAAGGAAATATTATTTCTGGCCAGGCATGAAGAAGGATGTTGCTGAATACATTTCTAAGTGCATGGAATGTCAACAAGTGAAGAGTGAACACCAACATCCAACGGGTTTATTGCTTCCAGTGCCGATTCCAGAATGGAAATGGGAAGTAATCTCCATGGATTTTATTACAGGACTTCCAATGACTAAGAGACAGCATGATTCCATCATGGTTGTGGTGGACAAGTTAACAAAGGCAGCACATTTTATACCGGTTAAGTCCACACATAAATCCGATGCCATTGCAAATATTTTCATGAAGGAAATTTTCAGATTACATGGGTTGCCTAAGGCAATAATTTCTGACAGGGATACCAAGTTCACTTCCAATTTTTGGAAAGGTCTCTTTGCAGATTTGGGTACGCAGTTGAGCTTTAGTACCGCCTACCATCCTCAGACAGATGGGCAAACTGAACGAGTAAATCGAGTGCTTGAAGACATGCTCCGCATGTATGTAATGGACAAACCATCCAAGTGGGAGGATTATCTACACTTGGTAGAATTTGCATATAACAATGGGCAACAAGCATCATTGGGAATGAGTCCTTATGAGGCTTTGTACGGCAGAAGGTGTAGGACACCAGTGACTTGGGACAATCCAGTGAACATAATTGTACTTGGGCCAGAATTGCTTAAGGAAATGGAACAAGAGGTTGCAAAGATCCGGCAAAATTTAAAAGCAGCCCAGGATAGACAGAAAAGCTATGCAGATAAACATAGAATGCATAGGGAATTCAATGTTGGGGATCATGTATATCTTAGAGTGAAATCAAGGAAGAGTTCCTTGAAGCTTGGGAATTGTGCCAAGCTATCACCTAGATATTGTGGGCCATTTGAAGTGCTAGAAAGAATAGGACCAGTTGCATATAGACTTGCATTGCCTGCTAGCACTAAAGCTCATAATGTTTTTCACGTCTCTTTGCTTAAGAAATATGTACATGATCCTAACCATGTGATTAATTGGGATGTGATCCAGGTGGAACCCGAGGGAGAATTCCAAACCGATCCATTGTGCATCCTAGACAAGAAGGTAACATTGCTCCGGAACCGAGCCATCGGACAGGTAAAGGTGCAATGGAAGCACTACGGTCCCGATGAGGCTACATGGGAGCTGGAGGATGCCATGAGGGTGGCATATCCATTTTTGTTCAATTTTGATGAGCACTGAGGACAGTGCTAATGTAAGGGGAGGGGAATGTAATGTCCCCATTTTGACCCCCTTTGTATTAAACCGTAAATGATGTAAATATTGTAATTTAATCATGGTGAGGAGCTCAAGGCCAAGGCCCCACCATTGATTTAGCGTTTCATGAATCGGCAATTAAAAATAGATGCCCATGGTTCTTGTGCGAGATGGGCACAATGTAAATAAGACACCATGTAAATACGAATTTTAATGGAAAAACCCACAACCGGCTATGCAATGCAACAAAAGAGATGGGGCATGACTCTACAAGGAAAAGGGAGGGAAATTATTTAAACCTTGAGCCAATGGTATTAATCCATGTGTCAATGGGGAAACCCATAAACCACCAACTACCCATTTTGTCTCATGTACCCAATCATTTAATTTTTTTCCAAGAAATTGGTTAAGGCAGTTAATGCCTTGGGAATGAAAGAGTATGGGCAAGCCATTTTCGTGCATGGGCAAGCCATCAACTTGGAAAAACGTGTTTTGTCTCCTTGGGCAAGAAACCACCCACTAAATGGTGCCCAAAGCCATTCTGTACAGGCAGTCTTCATTCATTCACGCAGGGGGAGTTAGCTGGGGTCTTTCCATTTACGTTTTTCATCTAAATACTGCATTTTTCCATGCCTGGGGGTCGTTTTTGCAGTATATAACAGTTGGGAGAGGGAGGGCCACGTTTTGAGGACTGTAGGGAGGTCGTTTTTGCCCCTGAATGTCCAAGGACGTTTTTCTAAAAACGGATTTGGCTTCCTGGGTTGTTCACCAACTTCCCATTTCGTTTTTGTGGGTTCTGCTGTTATGTGCATCCTTGCTCTTGGTTTGAGCCTGTGAGCTGAAGTGTTGGAGTGGTAGTGGATAGAAGTGGCTTGATAAACCTAGTGGGGGAGACAACCTCTCAAAAAGATCAAGAGGGCTTTGGTTACTCTTCTATGCATACCCTGAGAGCACTAGATAGGGAAGGTATGGCTTGAGGGACTGCACAGCAGTGAAAAGAATACTTCCTTGTGCTGGGTGTGTAGTTATTGTGGGTGCCAAGCTAGATAGATCTTGCAAGGTTATCCCTGGCTCTGTGCTAGAGCTCACTAGCTTAGCAACTCTTCCTTTCCATCTCCTAGTAGCCTGATAAACCCAATTGTAGATTGGCTTGGCTCATCTTGGTGTATGCTTGGCTATGTGTGAGTCTGCTGTTCCCTGGTTCCTTGTAGAGATCATGCCCAGCTCGGGGGTGGCAGTGGTGCTGAGAGATTGAGGAGCACACTGGCCTATGGTTGGGTGGAACGTTGCAGTTGCATAGCCAGTTGCTTGGGACTGCCTTATTGAGATAAGTATTCTCTTGTGTAAATTGGCAATTATCATTTGATGAATGTTATGAATGTATGTGGATGTATTAAACGAATTTGCCTCTGCTGTGTTTTTTTTAAAGTTTAGGCATTTCCATCTGATCTTGTCACAGAATCTTGAATGTGTGTTAGAGATCAACAGCATTGATTCGATCACCGTCGTTTTTCCATAGTATGCATAGATACAGTTCTTTGCATCAATGATTTTAATTAAAACGTTTTGGGGCTAATTGCCCGGACTGAGCACTGTGATCCTCTCTATCACGCTGGTATGATAGAGGGGACACTACACACAGTTTACTATGAAAATTCATTGACGACTACCTATGCAAGGTATTGAATAATTCCCAAAACGTAAACAACATCCTAACCGTAAAAAACCTAACAAAAATCCCCAGGGATCCCTCTTAACATAAGACTTAAATCCTATAATGCGTTTTCCAGGCATACAACCTCACAAACAACGATTTCAATCAAGATGACATATAAATCAGACTTCATTTAAGTACAACAATAAGCAAGGAACCAAAAATACAACTTCGGTCCAGCATATGTGAGTAAGCCGAAATCCTATGGTTCTATGCCCTTTAGACAGGAATGTGCTATCCAACAATAAACTTATGAGATTGCTTGGATCATATTTGCTTTGCCAAGAAACGTGTTACTACAATCGTAAGAATGTGAGATTCCATGGATCATACTTCCTTTTGTCAGGAAATGTGCTATTAGCCAGGAATATTGTTATACAGCAATAAACTTATGAGATCACATGGATCGTATTTCCTTTGTCAATAATAAACAACAGAAATTCATGAAACAATCTTCGATGGATTTCAACCTTATGAAAATAACTTTGACAGCATACAAAAAAAAAGGACAGAGATTAATCAAATCCCGTGCAACAATGAGCCGAGACTTAAGCCTTTGACAGATCTCATCCCAATGAAATAACTTCGAATGCAACCATTAATTTTTCCACAGAGATCGATCAAATCCCATGCAGAAATTAACTGAGACTTAAGCTTTTGATAGACATTAATAACTACACAACCCCATACGATGTCAAGCTGGAAATGATATTACTATTGGCAGACCTTTAGATGGCTTCCAACAAAATCCATACGATTTTAGATCTGGGGATGATACTCAACTAAGCAGAAAAAATGCGGCTTCACTCCAGCATAAAAGTAGAATCCCCAATTACGAATTCACTCAACCATACTAAGAATTGTCATTACCCTCGACATTCACCTAAGCAAATTCTATATATAATAATCAAACCTCTCGTGGGCTCATCATGCTCCCAAGCATTCAGACTTTAATAAAGGATCAAAACTTCTGGATCGAACAAAGATAGAGCGTATCCATCAAACGCAGAGGTGAGCTATGATCATCTGCGGTGTATTAAAAAAAATCGTCAAATGAAGATAACAAGCTATGTTCATCTGCGGTGTGTTAAAAGACATCAAATGGAGATCACAAGCTATGTTCATCTGTGGTGTATTAAAGACGTCAAATGGAGATAACAAGCTATGTTCATCTGCGGTGTATTAAAAGACATCAAATGGAGATCACAAGCTATGTTCATCTGCGGTGTATTAAAGACGTCAAAAGAAGATAACAAGCCGGAAGAGTGAGATTCTAATTACTAACAAACATAGGTCAAGCTTCTAGGTAAATTTCATGCCAGCGATTTAACTCTGAACAAGTTGAAACACCGAGAATAAATGTATAGTACAGTACCTTAAAAATACAGATCGCAGAGATCCTGTATGGTTTTTTTTTCTGGGCACAACACATGAATCACATCCAATCTAGAGATATGCTGGTGTAGGTGGTGACACAGAGATCACGCTGATTTATATGCTAGCATTGTTATAAAACCCCAAATTTAAATACAGACTTACCAGTGATAAAATAGGATACCACATACAGAGGCACCAGGCGTGTTTTGATCCCTTCTGCTTCTATCCTGCGCCTGGTGTCAGTACGCGCCGAGTTCTGCACTTCCAGTTCCAAGCAAGCCTGTTCTTTCAACCCTATTCTCGAATCCTCCGCCTAGCTCCCACCCCCTTTCCGCTATCCCCTCCAAGAACCCCCTTCACTTCATTTTATCTCTTCCTAATCACTTGACAAGTGGTATTCTTCGAAGATGGTGTGGCGACAAGTGAAGTTTCGAAATGCCAGCGAGACATCCTCACAATAAAAACCTCAACTACCCACTCTTTAATTTAAACCCACTACGCTTGTCATTAGGGAGTGCGATTTTGTTGATAGTATGTCCAATACAAGTGTTGACGTCAATCACTTGTTTATAATGACCCAAATCTTTAGGTAGGTAGTTACATAACTCGTTTTATATGGATTTATCCATATATTCCCCTTGTAATAGTATACAAAGTTATATTAATATTGTTAGGTGAGTATTGGTCATATATGTTTGTCTTTTTTCCCTTTTGTATTCTCTTACTAACCTATTTACTTTATGACAGGTTATATACTTCCACCTAATATGAAGTAATAATACAATAGTATATTAAATATTTGCTCGAGCAATATTAGCTAGAGAAATATTAGGCGGAGAAAACATAATAACTACTACCCCCTTCCTCCAACTTATTTCATAGCCGTAAGTTTCATCTTAGGTTTTCTTAGGGAGGGTCTTCAATATCCCCTACCACTTATTATGGTTATCATATTAGTTTAATACTAATATCAGTATATCCTCCTGTGACTTTAGGTTATCGAGAGGACAACTATAGCTTTAAACGTCATGCAGTGCCGGGGTACTAAGATGACAGTTTGTCATCCATTCATGGTCTAGCCATCCATTTCCTCTCCCTTAGAAGATTTAATTTCCCTTCGTTTTAGTTGCGACTTACAACTTAGGAAAATAAATAACGATACTTTCAAGGTCCGTTGGTGGGGCCTTGGCCTTGAGCTCCTCACAAGGGTCTCATATATATAGTTTATAATATACAGTTATAATCTGATGGGGATAAAAAAAAAAGGGATATTACATCCTCCTCCCCTTAAAAATAACACCGTCCTCGGTGTTCATACTTTTCAGCAGCTCGTCTCCTCTTATGGAGTCATCCTTTGCTTGCTTCGTTATTTATATTTTGACTTTCTTCGAACTTTCGTGAATTTTCTGCAAGTTGATATCGATCACCCTGCATTTCCAACTACAAAATCGAAAGTCAAAGAAACCGTAAAAACTTATCATCGATTCTATAATCAAACTCAGAAACATAAACAATGAGCCCTTTATTGCAACATAGCATTTGTAATTCATGGAATATATTTAGCGCTCCATGATTGTATACTGTTGACTAAATCAACAAACAACATTCACTTGATCCATGGAAATTCTTGCCTAACACCTTAGTGCTCACGCAGCAATCCTTTCTCTCACATGTTTTGCCTAACACCTTAGTGCTCACGCAGCAAAGCATTTCTTTCATGTTTTGCCTAACACCTTAGTGCTCACGCAGCAAATATTTCATTCATGTCCTTCCTAACACCTTAGTGCTTATGCAGCAAACATTTCTCACATGTTTTTCCTAACACCTTAGTGCTCACGCAGCAAACATTTATTTCATGCATACTAAGCAGCGTCCTGCCTCCCACATATACATTTTCTTATAGCTTGCCTAGGTCTTACAGCCAGCCAATTCTCCAAGAATCCTAGTGGCTGTTCAATCCCTCATTTTAGGGAGTATTTCAATGCCATTACAACACTCTTTACACAATTCCCCTCAAGCCTTCTCGCTTGAGTCCCGGAATTTATTTTCCCCAAGCCGCCTTGCTTGAGTCTAGAAACATCTCTTTCAATTTAATCAATTTATTTCGTCCTATTACATTTTGTACTATACGTTTACTTTGACCAATCTGGGTCAAGTGCTTTGGTCAACAATAATTATCAATATTTTTTTTTTAAAAAAGAATAAGTAACAATTGTGATGTGAATCTTAATTCCTCACTCCTTATTCTACCATGCATAACATTTATGTTCTTGTCTTTCCACAAAGTCCACAAAATTTTGACCATCTGGCAATTTTCCCTTGTTAGTATCACAAAAATCGAATATTGTAAGAAGATCCCTTAAAATAGAAAAATCATCTTTCTTACTACGATATCCATACTTGGTCATCTAAGGTGTCATTTGCTAGTACACCTAACTAGCTTATAGGATTACATAATGCTTGAATACAATATAACATTCTTTCTATGATGATCCATGGTCAATATAAAAGTTAGATTTTTCCATTTCCAACACAATTCTTATTTTAATTGTACAACCTTTCTTTGTATACACTGACATTATATAGGAATTAACCAATTGTCAATAACATGATTGCGTACCTTATAAGGATAGACATATACCTTCGTAAGGGAAACCGCATATCTCCTCATTATAAGATCCTCCTATGACAAAACTTTATTTGCATCACCATCACCATTACGTGAAATAACCATAACAAAATAATCATGTTGACAAAACATTTAATTCTACATGGATAGCAAGTCATCTTAAAAATTGGACGTATAAAAGCGTAACTTTTATAACCATTATTCATCATTTCCCAACCTTTATGCTAAGGATTAAAGATGTACTCATGCATCTTCATCATATGCATCTTAATAACTAATCAAAATGCACATGGAAGTATATGTTCCTCTTCTGGTATAAATGACAACCTACACTTTCCTAGTTGATACTTTTAGAACAAAATCTTAATATCAACATAATGATGCTTTCTTCATTACCAAACATTTTAAATACCTCGGTTATGGTTTCCTATATTGTCACCATATTAATGGTCATACATCTTAAGGCTTTAACATAACCTGTTTCGCGTCTAAATATCTTTTCTCTTGTTTTCACATATTGTCTTTATGTTGAATGTATCAAACATGCATGCGATACTAAATACATCCTCCTTAAATGCAAGAGTAAGAAGATCATTACATGGTAACATCTTTGCAATTTTATAACTTAGCTAATTACTCATGTGGTCTTTTGATCACATTCATATCGTGTTTTTCGTCAATATAACTACATATATATATATATCTGGTCACCAACTAAGAAGAGGACTATTCTCTTATAGCGATATACTGAATTAGTTTTCTAAGAAACCAATGCTCAAGGCTAATTACCAACTTTTCCCCTATCATCATTTAATTAATTGCGCAACATAGTAAAATATACTTTTGATGGCATTTCTATCAAAATGTTCATAAGTAGCGCATGAATCATAAGTATATCTAATAACCCTAGTCTATCAAGGTACATAAGCAATACTAACATTTCATGTGGAGAAAATACTTTGCACACAAATATCCTTTGAGCGTTTTCAAACCATAATGCTTTGGAAAAGAGACTTACTTACAATCAACCCATGGACACGTTATCGGTTACCTCTCATTGAACCTTACAAAAGTGGATCCATTTAGTTTCGCCTCATAGGTAGTGTAGTTTCCTCAATCCAACCTGCATGACATTCTCTTCCTCGCGCTGAGCCCAACTAAGCCCGAGTGTTTGCAACCTATGCTCTGATACCATTTGTAATGAACCCAATTGTGAGAGTTAGTAAAGTAGTGATTTTTAGAAAAATTTGCATAACAATAATGAACTTCAAAAACACAATTCATTCCTGTAAGGACAAAGATTCTGCACACATTTCATAATAACAATTGGAGATTAGTTAAATTGAAAAACTCATCACGCATCATCTTTTAACTTGAAACATACTCATGAAGTTCTTACCGTGGAGTAGTAAACTTAAATGTTAACTGCATCCGGAATTGTCCATAACTATGTGATCGTCACAACACATCAACATGAAATATCATTTTAACAACATTAACATGAATTACCCCTAGCCAAGATGCATTTGACCAAAGTGTTATAATCATCAATTATCAAGATAGCACCTTTGAGAAGAAAATCATGCAATAGTCAAGAAAGATCATACGCATATAATAAAAGCCATAGAAATAACGAGACCAAGATAACGTGGTTCACCCGTACACGGGCTAGTCCACAAAAGGTGTGTGCATCTTTTAATATTCATGGAAGCGGTTTACAATAGCAACGTCATCATTGCATTATACAAATTCATACTTTCCTCAAAGCCTTTCTGGAACAAGTCTTCTCTTTTCTATTTGTCGCAGCAGGGTGTCAGTAAGCTTAGACAAGAAATACGATTCCAGCAACCCCTGAATTCTCAGCAACTGAAACTGAGTTTTCATGGGCATTCATGCTAACCATAGAGATCTTATACAGAACTGTATTATTCAGAAAGTAGATTATAAATACAATAGATCAAAAATGTACCACATCGTAGCACCATAAAAAGGATCTAAACCAATCCAATACATTGGCATAGCATTCATTAGTATATTAAATAATTGACAAAGCCCTAAGGTAGCATAACGATATGATAGAAAACGCCCTCGCTTCGGGGTAGAGGCATTTGAACTTATGAATCCTACAGAACTATAAAACACATTCAAGGCAACAATATAGATGTAGGGATCAAAGGCACTTTCAACGGTGCTGAAAAAGAAAATACTCTAAGATATGAAATACAACGTTTTAACACAAATATCAAGCTGCGCAAATCATAGATTAGCAAAGGCATCATTCTTGCGCCTCACCCGATATTACGTATTCCTTAGATGCAACGTAAAATTTGATATCTTCTGGTAATGAGTAGAGATCTGCCAGATTCAAAAGTTATAACAAAATTTACTTACTGCAAGTCAAACAATAAAACTTAAGTTCGGATCACCCAAACTCCCTCATTACACCACGCCTCAGGGTTCTATGTAAAGGAAAACACAATAAAGTGCTTACTTGAAAGCAACAAAATTCCTTTCAAAATGCACGCAGGATTCTACCTTTAAAACGCAGGAAACAACACATAAAAATAAGCATGGATATGTCAAATTGCCGGCAGAAATCTAAACGATTTCTCGTGCACGCCGGGTTTTTAATTAGGAACACACAGTTTACTATGAAAATTCATTGACGACCACCTATGCAAGGTATTGAATAATTCCCAAAACGTAAACAACATCCTAACTGTAAAAAACCTAACAAAAATCCCCAGGGATCCCTCTTAACATAAGACTTAAATCCTATAATGCGTTTTCCAGGCATACAACCTCACAAACAACGATTTCAATCAAGATGACATATAAATCAGACTTCATTTAAGTACAACAATAAGCAAGGAACCAAAAATACAACTTCGGTCCAGCATATGTGAGTAAGCCGAAATCCTATGGTTCTATGCCCTTTAGACAGGAATGTGCTATCCAACAATAAACTTATGAGATTGCTTGGATCATATTTGCTTTGCCAAGAAACGTGTTACTACAATCGTAAGAATGTGAGATTCCATGGATCATACTTCCTTTTGTCAGGAAATGTGCTATTAGCCAGGAATATTGTTATACAGCAATAAACTTATGAGATCACATAGTTATGGAAAATTCCGGATGCAGTTAACATTTAAGTTTACTACTCCACGGTAAGAACTTCATGAGTATGTTTCAAGTTAAAAGATGATGCGTGATGAGTTTTTCAATTTAACTAATCTCCAATTGTTATTATGAAATGTGTTCAGAATCTTTGTCCTTACAGGAATGAATTGTGTTTTTGAAGTTCATTATTGTTATGCAATTTTTTCTAAAAATCACTACTTTACTAACTCTCACAATTGGGTTCATTACAGCATTTGCTTAAGAAATGGTCACTTCCACATCCCTAACATTTACCTTGGATTGGTTTCTTATGTCTTGAAGAATTACCTGTCTTGGATTCTTCTTTCGGTATCGGGGGTTTAAAAGAAGACTAGGTGTCCTTCTTTGTATCCAGAAGCTTAAACTCCTTTCTTCTCTGATCTTGCTTCTCTCCCAACTTACCTCTCCAAACATTTTTTGCTTCTTGCCTATGCTGACCTTGCTCATTCAAGCATCAATCCTTTTGGAAGCAATCCTTCAAGGTGTGAGGTTCATCATAAGTTAATCTATCCTTATAATACGCAGGAAAGCCACTGATAAAACGTTGTACCTTCACCTTTTCGTCCTTGATAAAATCCACACAACCCAGCAGCTCTAAGAATTTCTTTTCATAGTCCTCCATGGACATATTTCCCAATTTATGCTCAAAGAATTCTTGTGTCTTTTTATCATACTACTGCTGTGAATAACATTCTTTCTGGAAGGTTTTTTGGAATTTTCTCTAAAAAATATGCTTCTCATCCAATTCTTCCACTTGTTTGAGTTGTTTCCACCATTTATAAGCCCTTCCTTGCAAATTATATATTGCAATTTGTGCTTCTTGTTTTTCTGAGTAGTCATGTAAATGAAAATGCTTGTTCACTTCCATAAGCTTTGCATCATCACCAGACTTCTCTCCATCAAAGGTCGGAGGTTTTTGAGTTCGCCTTCTAGCATTACATCATGCTTTCTTTTTCTTTTCCTTCTAGGATATCTAATATGCTGGTTATTTTTATACCCATGAGAAATTTCATCGGTTCTATGATGTGAATGTGATTTCATTCTGCTGTCTTCTCTTTCCTGAGAGAAGTGATACCTGTTCATGGATTCTTCACCTCTTTCCACATTGGAAGTGACCTACTACATCCGATTTTGCAGCTGAGCCAAATTCTATAGTAACTATTGGTTAATTTGGTTCTGTTGTTCCAAACTTTGCAAAATTATTCCGTTTCCAAACTACAAACCCCTCAAAGTTTGCACAACATCCATGGTCCCTACCCACTTTGGTGACCATTAGATTCATTACGTTGTTCTTCACCGGCGATTCCTTCACCAAAATTAGAGAATTCATGATCCTCTGCCATCTCTTCAATTTTGACTGTCTCTCTTTACTAACAGTCTGCAATTCCAATGACGGAATATTCCTTTATAATGCTAGAAATCTGAAGTTTTCAAGGATTATTAGTCTCAAATTAACTACAACATAAATTTGAATATCTCTTTAGGAAAACAATTTCAATTCTAGAGGCCCGAGAGCTACAACCGGCGCTCTGATACCAATTTGTAACGTACCCTTGTTACTCATACACACAATTTACAAAGTATAAAACTTTATATTTTTCTTCTTCTTCTTTATTACGTCTTATATCAGCTTCATAAGACTCGTGAATTTCCCATAAACATAATTCAAACACAAGCAACCAGAAACATGCCATCCGCACCCAGAAACATATCAGAGTTCAATTCTAGCTTTTCCTAATTCTTGGTGAAGACTACCATCCCTGGAAGAGTCCAGGTGAAGACTAACAATCCCTTAGCAGGGTGAAGGATTATTTATAAGCAAACATAAGAATGGCACAGAGCTAGATAGACATATCAAATCTTGCTAAGTTAGTAAAGTAAAACAACCCTAATCATGGGAAAACATCCAGTCATGCACTCAATCATTATACCCATATTTATGCCAATATTTCTATGAGTAAGACATGAAATTTCTATTAATAAAAAGGGTTATGACAACATAAGCAAACAAGAGGTGCATAAATTAAGTATAACTAATTCATCTTTCACATGCAAAATTCATGCTGCAGGTTTCTCATGCAATTGAAGGAAACATCATTCACATACAAAATATAGCCTTCTACACAGGCTTAAACATAACATAACTATGGCATACATATAATTACACCTTCATTCCACAGATTGAACATATCAAGCATAATAAAACACATGAACATTATAATTCATACACAGATACACTTATCTAAATTTCACATGCCAATGTGGAAATTGGCTGCATGTGAGCCACGCTCCACCCAACCTAGAACTTGTCCAGCCTGTATTATTTCAGCTCCCAAGTTCACCCCCGATCCGAGATCCAGACATTAACCAGGATCTCTCACCAATTTTCCCCAACTCACTCTCAGAGTCTCAGGTGGAAATAACAGAGGTAAAAGATATACATAGGGTTCAACAAATAGCAGTTTGGTAACCAATTCCTTGTCAATTCCGCAATTGACCCACCTGAGTTCCTTCCCAAAACGCACAGCGACACACTTCACTGCAAACGTCGGGAATACCTATGGGTCTCATGCTTCATTTCCAATTGACTGGTTAATTCAACCAAGGAATTCATGGCCATTTCGGGTCATCTCAGCATAACAATGTTCAGGTTATCTCTGCATTTCGAGTTCAGGTTCATCTCAGGAAATCTCTCCAAGTGTTTCTTCACTCTCTGAGAACTCCAAGACACACAATGATTCTCTTCACTGTCTGTGTCTCAAACTCCTTCCCGTATTTTTGCACTTTTCTCTCCCTCAACAGACACTCTCCCCGTGCTCTACGTTCATTCCCCTTCCTCCCCCCGTGCTCTGCGTAGCATCAACATGCCCCCACTAATGCCTGGATCACTAATGCAACCCCGTGTCCCTTCTGGAATCCCACGTGGCTATCCTAAAGGAACACGTCCTCCCATCCATAATCACGATTAGCCACTAAATCACTATATTAATTAATAATTAATAATTAATCCCCCCACTAAGAATAAGGATTAGGTGTATGAGTTTTGGGTTTATCATAAGGTTTATGGAATAATGGTTTAGGGAAGAAGGTACATAAGTCAACCTTACACCCCCCCCTCACAACCCTTGGTTAATATCTGAATCCCCTCTTTAGCATATTGCTCCTCATGTAGCTAGTTGGTATTTTTATTAAAATACCATCATGCTATGTACATACTCATAGCCACAATGTTCAAATTACAATAACAGCTCTAACCTGGGCCAGGGGGTGTTACACTCTTCTTTAGAGTTTTTCTATGTTAAGTTAGAAGGTGCATTAAAATGGAGGATTGCAATGAATGGTTGTATAGATGACTAGGATCTTGAATATTTGTTGTTATTAAATAATATCGTAGAGTTGTCAATGTAGGTATAAAGGAAGTTTGGATTTGTTAGATTTTGGAAGAGATTGGTTTTCTTGTTCAAGCCTCGAGTGTTATCCATTGTGACAATCGGAGTGCAATACATATTATTGATAATCCTATTTCACACAATAAAATGAAGCATACTAAACTTCATGTCCAATACTTGACATAGTTGATACACAACAATGTTGGAATGCTTGTTTATCATAGTAAAGATGATTATATTGCTGATATATTTACGAAGCCTCTACTAGAAGCTAAGTTCATGAAACTTCAAGCTATGCTTGTGCTACAAGTAGCTGAAATTATGGGGGGGTGTTCAGAGAACCTAATTCCACCACTTGAATATCCATAGCATTATGTTAATGGGGGGACATTGGAACAAAAGGCTACGTAGGTTTATCACACCTCTAGATCTTCTAGAGATAGTTAGTCGAAAGACAACAATCGACTAGTATATGCATTAACAAGAGGCTCAATTAAGTGGTCATGTGATCAATCGACTAAATGGTTGATGAGGTAGTGGTCCATTTGACTAAAGTAGCCAACTAATCAATGAGACATTTTGGATTTCCTAGAAATAGTTAGAACCAATGATCCTTATTTGTGGGCGAGATCATCCCCACTTCAAGGAAGTTAGTTAGATTTGGATAGTCTAAAAGAATGACCCTATGGATTGTATTGATATGTATGAATGTATATCGACTTATGTTGCTATGATGTTGAATAATTCATTGTGATGTTCTAATCATAATGTGCCATGCTTAAGTGTTGTAAATGGTGTCTTTAGACATCACCCCTCTTATTGGGATACCTATCCCTTGAACTATTTTCTTTCATGTCCGGTTTTTCAAAGGTCTTTTCCCAACACATTTATTATTATTTATTTTAGTTTCAAATAAAATTCATGTATAAATAAGAGTGCTTTCTCCATTCTAAAGGGAGGACTCTTGAGAAAATGTCCAACTTATAATGGAGTGAATACAAGTTCTTGGTATTTCCTTATATAGATTGTCATTCTTTAGTTCTATAAATATCATGTTTTGATTTTATAAATAACTTTATTTGATATAAGCTTTAGGATGTTGTAGTTTAGTTTTCTACCTTGTACTTGAGAGAACTGAGCTCAAACCAAGTGGTTCACGGTAGTCTTTCATTTCATTTTATTTTATGCAAGTGTGTTTTTCTTTTATTAAATGATTGATTCATGAAAATAAGAGGTGCCTAGTTACATGTGTCAAAAGATAAGTTGGTGACAGCAAGGTCCTAGTACCATGATGTCGTTTGAGTACATGGCAATTTGGTCCGTTTAACACCCATTCTAAGTGGGAGGCATTATGTTTTCAAAGATATGTGGATTGGACTAGGTCTAGTGATTCATTATTGATATCCCAAGTTTTATAGTAAGTTTTATTGATATCCCAAGTTTTAAGGTATTAAAATTTTCATGTCGGCTCATAAGATAAAAAATTATGGAAAGTATTTAAAAAAATTCCATGTTAGCTTATAAAATAAAAAATTATGAAAAATTAATTTAAAAAAATGTATGTTTGTCAGTAAACTAAAAACTTAAACATCATTGAATAAAACTAAAAAATTATGACATTTTACAATTTACATTTTAAAAATTTACAATTTGAATATTTACATTAAAGTTAGAAATGAGATATGTCGTTCGATTATTTAATTTTGGGTAATATCTCAAACAAAGCTTATTAAATTTAAACATTTTGATAATAAAACAAAAATACCACATTACTAGATATTAGAAGAATTATGAATATTTTAACCTTTACATTAAAAACGTGTTTAATTATTTGTTTGTTTTGATGTAACTTTTCAAAACAAATTTATTTAATTTATAATAAAATAAATAAAATAATATATCTTCCTTCACCCTTTCTCCTTCCATCCATCCGGTCCTTGGGAATCAGAGAACGTACGTCATAATATCTTCTTTGATCACTACACAGTACACCGTTGAAACAGTTCTATATTCTGAGATGCACAAAATATTGAAGTAATCGAGATTCAGAATCCGCATAAACTAAACTTGTAATTTTACTTCCTTGAGTCAACTTCCAAAGATGGCCCGTTCATGTTTTTTAATGTGAAGCAATCACATCATCTATTTTTATTGTAATTTGATACGAGTCGTTTTCCCTCTGTCTGTGTATAGACAAGTTTGTCAAACGCATAATATGTCCAACGAAGGATTGCATGAAAGTTGTTTATGCACAAGTTTGTCAAATGGATTTAAATTAAATTACAACCTTGTCTTTCGTGTTAAGATTCCATCCTTTAATTACATTACAAGAGATTGGGTCTGATTTTTTTAAGAATACGCTTTCTAGCCTCACATAACAATTCCAGCAGTTTTTGGTTAAGGGCCTTAATATCGGATTTATGGTGATGTGTTCCATCAACGAAGAGATCTCACAGTTTGAAAATGAAATGCTCTGATTTCTAATATATTTTTCAAATTATGATAGAAATCCAACTGAGAATGTTCATTTTAAAATGAGTGTCCAGGAGATGTTTATATTGATAAGTGTATATTTCTTAGAATTTGGGGTGGATTATCATCTATGTTTTTTCTAGATTGAAGGAGGATTAGACAATGTGCTTTCGAGATTGATTTTATAAGCATCATTCAAAACTCGATTGATTTTATGAGCATCGTTCAAAACTCGAAGTAAGGATAACTCATAGTTACAACTAAGCATGGAAACAAGTAATAAATAACTGATTCATGACACTTAACTTGTGACCTATATCAATATGTAAGTGTAAATATTGCCAAATAAATATGAATAATCTCACAAAAAATTATACATCCATTCACATTCATTAAATCTTTTTTTTTTTTAATATTTGTACCTTCACTTTTTTTAACAATCCACTCGCTATTTATTAAACATTTAATAAAAAATATTTTTTTAAGATTATGTGCTTGATTTAAAAGTTTACCAATCTCTCCAGATTTGAGTGTAATTACAAATTTTAATACCATGTCTCACTTAGAGTGCCAACCTTTGAGTTTTGAGAATAGTTCAAAGGTAAACAAGATTCCATGGAGTGACTTGATAAGGAATAAACCCATATAGGACAAACGGCCTACTTACCAATTCACTTCATTAACAAATACTAATAAAAACAATTAGTGTTCCCACATACATAATCCAAGATCTGAATAGAAAAGTACCAGATACAGACGATTACAACTTCTACAGTTTTCCAAATTCCGAACACTAATAAAAATTGAATATCTTGTCGGGACTTATCCAAAGAAAGTCAATTGATATCTTTTTGGATTCTGCCAATGAAAAACAATGTTATTAAATTGCATCAAATTGTTTCAATTGAAATTTAAAAAATTTAAATTGTCTCGATTGAAATTCAAAAAATGCTTTTTTTTTTAAGGAGTGTTTTAAAATTAAGAAAATAAGAAAAATATATGTAGAGACAGCATAGAATGCAATTTATGTAATTTTGTTTTCATTCTAGAGATGATATCACGTCTTACGTTGTAGGTTAAGACAAAAAGAAAACTTGTTGTATTTTAAGGACTGTTTTTTAAAATTAAGATAATAAGAAAAATATATGTAGAGACAGCATAGAAATGTATTTTTTTTTCATTCTAGAGATGATATGACGTCTTAAGTTGTAGGTTAAGACAAAAATAGTACTTATACATTGTCTTTTAAACCATAAAAAATATTTTAATATAGAATGATTTGGAAGTTTGAAAGGTAAGGTAAACAAAATTTGTAATGAATATTGATTATTTGTTTTTTTTTTTTGTAACTAGGGGAATCGGCAACAGGAGACTGGATTGATACTCGCATACTCGCATGACATGGGGTCCAGGGATCCAATCTCACTACCACTATACCCCAAGTGCCCCACACACCCCGCAAGCATGGGACACGAGTAAAGCCAAGTGTGATTTGAACTCGTGACCTTCATTTACAACTGTGACTTCGTAATAAGCCACACCCGTGCGGGCGAACATCAACTATTCTTAATATACATTCAAAACATAAATTATTACATAATGCATAGTCTTAAATTTCTATAATTTCAAATAGAAAATTTTGACTTTTCCAACAAAATTTTGAAAATATCCAATAATTTTTTTTAAAAATACAACTCCATTGCATAATACAATGATCCATCAACAATATAAACCATTGCACACAGTTGAATCCTGAACACATCATAAATTTCAAAATTTTGGGTATAGTTTTCATTTTGTTTTGACTTTCCTTAAAATGTTTGCGGATATCTTTCATTTTGGTCTCGAAAGATTTGTTGGTAGTTCTTTTGCATAATTGTTATTTTTGTATAAGGTATTTTACATTGGTTTTTTATTTTCTTCAAAAGACTTAGAATTTTTTGAAAGTGGGAATTTCATAAATAACTCTAAAACCTAAGCGTTTTTATAAATTTTCTTTAAAATTACATTTCTCATCTTCAACTTGTTATAATTACTTATGAAAAATGTTTATTTTCTCAAATATTCTAACACTAAATCCTCTCTTGAAAGGTTTCGGCCCTTTTTTTTATCAAGCCTGTGATTTTATTTTTTTCTTCTTTTATGCAATTTTTTCTGTAGTTGGTCATCGCCCTCTTTCATATTCCCTCCAAAAGATACAAAAGATTTTGCATGTGCCCTCTTTTGACTCGGTGACAAGCCAACCACCAGTGTTGGTGAGATTCCATTAACAATATGAAATTTACTTTTACTTGTATATTTGTTCACTAAAATATTATGGTGGTGAGATTCCATTAACAATATGAAATTTTCTTTTACTTGTGTATTTGTTCACTAAAATAGTGTAAACAAATTTAGCTTGGCACTAAATACCATTATCTTTGGCCTGTCACCAACCAAGCATATTAGTAGATTTTTGAGACTTTTATTTACAACATTGGTTTACCTAGATTTGTTAATGATAGGTAGAACTTAACAACATTATGGCATCTAATTATTCCACAATATCCTCTACAAATGTCCAATGAACTTGCTATACTTGTTTGTTGTTATGCTCTTATGGAATCCATGCAATCTCACAATTTTTGTAAATAACAAAGCAACGATGGTAGTAGCATCATTAGGCTTTTTACAAGAAATTAAATGTGACATCTTATAAAACCTATTAATAGAAAGTAAGTAAGGTTGAATCATTACTTTGTTGTTTTATTGGCAAGCCCAACACAAAACCCATTATAATATCTTTCCATGGCACTTTGGGTATTGGTAATGGCATGTAAGACCCTATATTTTGACTTCTACCCTTTGCATGTTGGAAAATTCTATGGTGTTCAACCCACCACTTTTTAACATCCTGAGTCATTTGTTACCAATAGTAGTGCTTATCCACTAATGCTTTGATCATGACAACACCAAAATGTCCACTTAAACCTTGATTATGCATCTATTGAATAAGATTTTCATTCATACTTTCTTTTAAGATACCCAATTGATGATTTTTAAATGAAAACCCCTCGAAATAATCATAACTCCATGGATCTTTATTTACCTTCCATGCTTCAATAAAATCCAAGTCTTTTTTCAGATAAATTTTTCATCTTATCTAATCCTATTACCTCCATTATGACAATGGTTGACAACAAAGGTGATTTTTTTCTCAAAGAATCCATTACGCTATTTAATTTACGTGATCTATGTTTCAATGCCAATGTATAACTTTACTGAAATTCAAATGGATTCATCTTTCTTTGATTCAATTTAGATTGAGTATTAAAATACCTCAACTCTTTTGGAAACAAGTAAAGCCTCCACTTGTTTACTACATGGACAACATAAAATTCTTGGTCATGAAATAAACATTTCTATTTCACTTCATTCAAATTTGTACTAAATAAATTGATTAGTCGTCCCTCTTAACACATCACCATTCCAATAGTTCTCCTTGTAGCATCATAATTAACCTGAAAAAACTTATCAAATTCCAATAGAGCCAACAATATCCTCTTAGTGAGTTTCTTTTTCAACAATTCAAATCCTCTTTGTGTAGCAGCATCCCATTTAAATTCCCCCTTCCTCATGCAGGAAACACAAGGTGCACATATTCCATTGAATTTTCTTATAAAATTTCTGTAAAAACTAGCTAATCCATGAAAAATCCACACGTCAAATGTCCTCTCAGGAATTGGTCATTCTATTATTTCCTTCGCTTTTTCAATATCCATCTTTAAAACTTCTTGGGAAATGACAAACCCATGTTATACCAATTCCTCTTTCATGAAGATGCACTATTGCAGATTTATTAATAATGTATCCTTATTTAGTTTCTTTAACACTTTCTTTAAATGCTTAAGATGTTCTTCTTTTGACTTGCTGAAAAGTTAAAATATCATCTAAATGAACCACCACAAAACTAGCCATACAAGGCTTCAAAAATCACTCATTTCCTTTTTAAAATCACTTGGTGCATTTGTCAATGCAATGGCATGACCTGCCATTCATCAACCCCTTCCTTGATCTTAAAAGAAGTTTTCCATTCATCTACTTCATGAATTCTAATCGAATGTTTCCCACTACTAAATTCAATATTTGTAAAATACATTGTAATTCTATTAATTTCCCAAGTATCTATGCACATCCTCCATTCTCCACCACTCTTTGGTGCGAGTACAATATGTACTACACATGGGCTTAATATTTCTCTATTCAAACCTTTTTCTTAGAAACTCATGTTCTTGTATATTCAACTCATCATTTTCATTTAGTGTCCTTGTATGTCATGTCCTTGTATGTCAGGCTTTGTTTAGAAAACTAAAACCTGGTGTAAAATCTATTTGATGGGAAATACTATTCACACATATCAATGCCTGGAAATTAATTATGAAATGGCCTCTTTAAACTTAGCTAACTCAACTCTTATAATTTTATTGAAATCTTAATTTCCCTCACTTGTAGACTTGAAATATTTGGAATAATAGAAAACAGAACACTTTTTTTTTCTTTCTTCCTTCGAAAATTCCTTTACTAAAGATAGCACTACTATAATTATTACTACTATTGTTTTCTCCTTTTTCCTCCTTCGTAGGAAACATTCAAATGTTCCTTCCATCCTTCTTTATAAATAGGAATGTATTATTCACACCATCATAAAAAAAATTCATGTTGTATTTACAAGGCCTAACCAATAAAAGTGGGTAAGCATCCATTGGCACTACATCACACATTACTTTATAATGATAGGTTACAATATGAACATTTATCAAACAACATTTTGAAACATTTACATGATGTCAATTTTGCAATAATGAGATGTTAGAATGCAGTCTACACTTGAAATTTAACTTCTTAATAAACTATATGGATCTCAAATTCAATGTTCCACGTCCATGAACAATTAAAGAGAAACAATTACCTCTGATTCTGTGAAAGGTATTGAAAATGGATTTGGTTTCAGCTAAATCTTGTTCTACTCAACTTTCTAGCTTCAACAATCTCCTCTTAATCATCAAATATCTCCTTCCTCTTGTTGAACTTCATGAACATTATATCCAATGAAAAACTTAGATTTCCTCTGTTCCCCTTGAGCAACATGAGCCTTACTCTCTTGCCTCCTATTAGTATGCATATTTTCTAGACATTCAAAAGATATACGGTAAGGTGTTTGTTTATAAGCGATCACTGGGACCTTCCAACCCCTATGCCTCTAAATATTCCCCTTCCCTTAAAGGTTCCCCTATGTGAAAACATGAAGTTGGGAATAAATTTTGTCTTCTTTTTGACAAATAAAACTGCTAAATTTTATGTTTTTCAACTTCGACCTCTTCAAACCCATATCTCCCTTAGGAATTTCAACTTGAAGTAAACACAAAGGTTTTAGAGAATTGAATTAGCTTTCTACTCGTATTTTTTTAATTTTTTTTATGGACATATCGTGGGACAAATTTGTTGTCAACCAACAACATATACTTGAAAATGTTAGGTATGGATAATGAGTGACCTGTGTTGATGACGGTTTTTTGATAGATTGTTATTAATTTTAGGGAAACAAATTGTAGGCTTATAATCTGCACACACTACACTTGATCCTGGACTATATTTGAATTTTTTAAGACTTGAGAACTATTTTTTATTATTTATCGAAACACCGTATGTTCAGAAAATGGTGCATTATCGACACATGCTTTTGTCTTCACATTTTCTTTCAAATGTGACTCTTATTAGAAAAATGAAAAGTACCCTTTTGAAGAGGATGAACCAATTATGATATCTGTGAAATTTCATACTTTTTGGTGTTGTCTTTGCTATGATATTGAATTTTCATTTCGGGTGATTTTCAGAGTAATAAAATTCTTAAGGGATAAGGTTTAGAATTTTTTTATTAATAAATAGTAATTCAAATCGAAATGAAACAATTATTATATCATTGAAAACTAGATTCAAAGATGAATCCATTGCTACCAAGTCTAACAAATAATACTTAAAATTTGCAGGTATTTGGGCTTGCGGAATTGCAGGTTCCAGAAAGATGCTTGATATTTTCGTAGGTTTTGTTGACCATAAACTCTCGGCCGAAAAATATCTTCCAAACTCTTGAATGATAGTTTAGTTCAAACTCTTGTCCGAGAGTTTTTTTGAAAATACAACACGACGATTAGTTCAAAATTTTGGCCTAGAGTTTTTTTAAACTCTCGACCTAGAGTTTTTTTAAACTCTCGACCTAGAGTTTTTAAACTTTCGGCTGAGAGTTTGAGGTTGACTTTTTTTCCCCTGTTCATCCGCACGCCCTCTTTTGTTTTTCACTCCGTTGTCACGTAATTGTTTTCCAGCTTCGCGTTTTCACCCATTATATGCTAAGGTGTTTGTTTATAAGCGATCACTGGGACCTTCCAACCCCTATGCCTCTAAATATTCCCCTTCCCCTAAAGGTTCCCCTACCTCTAAAGTCTTCATTTATTTTTCCATATTTTTTCTCTAAAAAATTTCCACTTCTACTTTTCTCTTTCTTAACCCCACTAATTTTCATCTTCCATACATGTCTCTATCTCTACCTCTTACAATTTTCCCATGAGTGTTAGCTTCCTTCTTGAAAAATTTCCTCATCCTTTAGGGAAAGATGATATATTTCCCCAACTATCCTAATTCTTCTATACTCATCTCATCTTGAATGTCATACCTCAAGCCATTGATATACCTAGTTACAACTTTGTCTACTTCATCACTATGACCATACCTAATAGAAAACTTATAAAATTCCTTTTTATTATCCTTTATAGTCATCTCTTTCCACCCAAGGTTTTGTACCTTTCTAAACAAATTAGAAGTACAATAACCATCCATAAATTTATCTTTGAGTTTAGCCACCATTTTTTCGAAGTATTTATTTTATCTTATCCTTTCATTTGCCTCTCTAACTGCATAGTATCCCACTAGAAGGATGGATGTACTTTCATTCTCATACAGTTCATCTTCGCTCTCTTAAGGTATTCAATCTACTCCATGTCAAATGAGTTTTCCATGTCTCTAATCCAATCAATTAACTCCTAAGGGTTCAAGCTTCCAAAATAAATGTGTGTCTCCATCTTTGGAATTCCCATTATATTTTTCAAATCCTTATTTATTCTCTCCTATGGGGATTTAGCTACCTTAGTTTCCTCATGTGGGTTCTTAGTTTCCAATTATTCATCACTCACAAGATGAGATTATTTTGCAATTTGTCTTCTCTTGGTTGTTTCTATGGATTCCAATATAGCTTGAATCACTCTCAAAATCTAGGCTACAACATTTTCAACACCACCACACCTCCTTATACCTCTTCACTACACGCTTCTCTTTTGTTAGCCTTTTTTCTACTTTTAGACAAATTTCTCCCTCGCTAACAACTCTACCAAGAAAAATATTCTTGTTGGAATTGGAATTTCCTTCAAGAATAACTCTACCAAACACTCTTATGAAGTTGGAATTGTTATATGTAGTAAGAAACTCCTACTCTTATACCAAAAATTGTGCAACTATGTATGTATTTACGCGAGAAGCAAACAATAAAGATGCAAATCACTTAGAGACACAACCACACACGAACTCATGCACACAAAATTCTAACTAAAATATGCAAAAGCACACAAGCAATTATTAAAATTCACCTATAGGTTTATAATACTTCTTTGAAAATTAAAAATTACAACTTCAAGATTCAAAATATCCTACAACATATAATTATTATTATACCTTCTAGTCTTAGTGTTAGGTGGGATTTTACATTCAAAAAATTACATAAAAATCCTCAACCCATAATTTCTTTTCCCATTCTCTAAATTCTAGTAGCTATGTTCTTGTTCTTTTCCCCCTCCATGCACTCTCTTTCTCATTCCTTCTTTTTATTCTTCACATCAACACAATGCTCCAATAGTGGAGGAAATTTGGTTTGTCAAACACAATGCAAATTTTCCTCCACAATTCACCACAACCATTGGATTAAGTGAAGCTAATCTAGTCGCAAAGGAAAAGATGATGATGATGAATTGTGGAGGAAAATTGGTATGTGAAACACAATGCAAATTTTCCTCCAAAGTCATCACAACCATTGAATTAAGTGAGGCCAATATAGTGGCCAAGGAAAAGCATGTTGTTTGTGCATTAATTTATGAATAACATGTCTAGTGAAATAAGATGACAAGAGATCCCAACACTCAAAAGCTAATTCAAAACCACCAAAAAAAAAAAACAAAATCTACTAAATTATTGAAATTTAGGTATAGTTAAACAACTACAAATTTCTCAATTTGCAAAAAGAGGTAATATAGTTTATCATGGAAGGAAGAAGGTGTCCAAATACACTACACTAATGGTTGAGTCCAAATTCACCAAAATAAAGCTAATTCTTTAGAATGGCCTCTACAACCCAAAGCATGGTAGTAATTTAGGTGAGCAACACCTCTCCACGGTTGTGAGTAGCACATGGATCATCCTTACACTAGCAACCCAATAGATTACATGAACAACCCAATATATTACATGACCCTCCCCTTCCTCTTGGTTGGTCTCCTTTGAAATATTTGCATATTATTCAATGTCTATATTTCACTGCATCTATTTTCTTGGTACCGTGCCTTCAAATCATTTATAGTCAATAATATTCCTCTTGGTTGGTCTCGATAGAAATATTCACATATTATTCAATGTCTAGATTTCACTCCATCTATTTGTGCTCTTTATTTACCCATTTTACATTTTACGTGATTTTTAGTGAATAATATAGGAAGATGACAACAACTACTTGTCCCATGAATGCATGTGGAGCATATTATTAATGATCTTTTTGGGAGACTAATGCTCTAGTGAATAATTGTAATACACTAATATTTAGGAATCGTTTTTAGAGTGTCGACAATTTATGTCTACTATTGTGAAAAGTTTCCTAGTTGTAAGTTTGTGAGTAAAATTAGTTAATTTGTTAGTGTAGAGATTGGATCCTTTGAATAGGACTTTACAAGTGTGTGTTTTTGTGTATAAATATGTGTTTTTAAATAAATAAAGAAAAAATGAGAAGCATTTGTGTTAATCTCATTATCTTTGTAAGGTTGCATCTTTAAATATTTTAAATGATATAAAAGTTGAATTGGGCTTACCTCCCACATGGGAGAGCCCAATACAATAAGAGTATGAGATGCAATAATGGATAAGGTAAGTGTAGAATTTAGCAAGTGATTTTATAGTTTTTTTTTATTGTGGAGAAAGTAACTTAGATGTGAGTAGATTGTAAATTGGTTTTCTATCACAAAATACAAAGGTATGTGATCAATAAATAAGAAGAAGGCGTTGCAAGCATGAATTCAAATGCAACAAAATCATAAAGAGCGTTCACTATTAGTGCAGAAGTTTTTTCCATTAAAAATAGAAGCTTTACAAAAGAGAAGCCTAAAAACATTGAAAATATCACTCAAAATTTCAATGGAAACATGTTATATGTCTCCCATACCTTGTTTTGTGGATTCAAAGGTCAAAGGAGGTCTTTTGTGGATTCAAAGGTCAACAGAGGTTTTTCTATGATAGTCCAATAATAGGGAAGGAAGTTTTTCTATGATAGTCCAATAATAGGGAAGTATTCAGTGATATGGGTACCCACACGAAGCTGGTGCCCAAAATAACAGCAACAACAGCGCGTGAGCGGAAAATATAAATGACGCGCACACGCCTCCAAAGGCGCGCACGCGTCTCTGCTTCGGCAATGTCGAACGTCCACGTGGACAAAAGGGGCGCATAGGCACCTTTGACGCGTACGCACAAAATGGCGCGCATGCATTAGTGGCGCGTGCACGCCTTTGTTTTTTTATAATAAAAAAAACAGAGCTCACAGGTTTGTCATTTTCGACAGACTCGTGAGCCGAATTTCCAACCCGCGAGCGCACTGTCGACCTCGTGAACGCGTCATCGTGCACCCAAGTCATCTTGCAACACCAAGCAATCGCCCCTACACCACGATGCCATCCGTTTCTCCAGGTAGGTGCTCCTCAAAGCACAAATTTGTGTTTTTTTTTGTTTTCCATTTGAATTTTAATTTAAAAAAAAATTACAATCCATTAAAAAAACAAGGAAATTTAGTTGCAGTCCATCTACACACCTAACAAGATGTCAGACACACTTGAACCATCCGATGAAACCAATGAAACCCGACCTCCAGAAGACAATATGGGAACCGACAATGAACTTAATGAAAACCCTGAAGGTCAATTACACCAAGACTTAAATCAATTGAGGGCACTAAGTAATGAATTGAACAGTACCAAGGAACCCTCTCGGGTTTCCTTGGCTTCATGACTTCAAAACATTATTGAATCAATCAATATTGCACACAATGAGATAACAAACTTGAGCCAATACAGGGCTCGAATGAGGGGAACACTACTCCATTGGGTTGTCCAAAGAGTAGATGAAAGACCTCAACATCACCAAAGCCCACTTGTATAGAAAGTTCATAGTTCCCTCGACGGGACAGCCTCCAGCTGTGATGAGGGCTTGGGTTTGCATGGACTAGTGCATTTACCAGCCATGGAGAGATAACTAGAGAAAGAGGTGGTTCATGGTGTTTGACAGGCCCCCGTGCAACAATTTGGAGGTCCCACAGTATTTCCTTCAGAAATTGTGGGCTGAGTTTGAGCTAGGGTACCATGTCAACTATTTTGACATCACTGAGTTTCAGGGTGTTGGTCTTGGCTCTTCCCAATATCGACCTCAAGCGCACTGCAACCCACTTAGAGGACCTCCTGCAACTAGGAGAGAGCCAAACCCCCCTCCTCAGCCACCCAGGTTTTGTAGCGGTCTAGATGAGATTCATGATTCCGTCAGACGTGCCACACATGACTTAGACATACCAAATTTGTGGCCATGTCTTCCCAGAGCTGGGAGGACATCAATGAGACACAAACAGCTACATAGTCTATGGGTGGTGGCCGAGACATGCTAGGTACAGGTGGAACCCAGGCGGGGCCTTCTAGTTCTGCTGGAACAACGGCGCATCGTTGTTCTCACTGTGGTCATTCTTGCCATGGTGATACATAGCAGCATGCCATAGGGAGCTTCATGGATCATGTTTTCTATTGTTTTATTTAATGTTCAAGTATTTGTTGTATTTTATTTGATATCGTATTGTTTAATATATTTAACTTTGAATTACACATTGTTGACTTTATTTGTTTTAATGTTCAGTTATTCGGTGCCAGGTCTCCATCCCCCAGGTGGGAGGACGTCGGTTCCTTTGACCTCGATGGAGCCATGGCAGCAGCAGAGGAGATTGCGGCACCATACACACAGGTAACTTCTTTACTTTGAATAATTAGATCCAGTTACGAGTAATTTGTGTTCAGTAATTACAAATTAATTAGCACTGAGTAATTACCTTATTATCATCGTATTTTACACTTGTGCTTATAATATTGTCTAATTTATTTGAGAGCTATAAATTCGTATAATCCCACCAAAAAAAAATGAAACCTTATAAAACATGAAAACCTAAGAAAACTATAAACATTTGTCCATGTTCACTATAGGCATCCTAGACCTCTGATGATTATACAAATGGGGGAGAAATTTCCAAAATATGTCATTCTTACTTGACCAATGATGATCCCGCAAATAGGGTTTTGGTGATGCCCACAGTGTCCTTCATCCTCAGACTACCATCCAATGCTTGTTTTCTCTTCCCGTTCTTAACCAATGCCATGTGTGTTATTGTTGCTTTTCCATTTGTCACCATGTCATCCAAGTTATCTTTTCCATGTACTCTCCTTGTCCAAATCATCCTCAAATGACCACAGTATGGGTCATTTGACTCTTGGCTCAATAGGTGTGCCAATTGCTCCAATTCCCATCACTTTGTCCACCAAATCAACCTTTGTTTCCATGCCCTTATGCCATGTGTTCTTCAAGCTTAAACTTTGAGAATATATGACCATGGTAATTATCACTTTCCCCCGTATTCTACTAATAGGTTCTTTTAATGGTAAAAATTGTCAAATCACTTCTATGCTTCTGCTAACTTTGTTGCATCAATTGAGTTCTTTGAGATGTTGTACTTGTCACTTTCGCATCCACCGAGACCAATAGGAAAACTATTTATTGCTATGAATTTTCACTGCATTGTGCAAAACTCTCGGGAAAAGGAGAATCATAGTGGCCAAGCTTCTAGAAATTCAAGAACGTGATGTTTCTCCATATTGTGTGCCTACCGCCACCTCTCTATTTTAATGCATAAAATCAACCTCTGATTGGTTTTTGGTTATAGTTGCATGCCATTGAGTGTTGTTTAGA
>BSBM01000904.1:31032500-31372500 GCA_027924585.1 Larix kaempferi | reverse complement strand
TTCCACCGTGCATCACCCTAATTGCCAATCTTTTCTTTGGGTAAAGCAAGTTTAGTTTGCGTTTCATGGAGTTTGGATTATGCTATTTATCGACGAGTTGGGGTTTTTCCCATTAAGGAGGAATTAATAATGGTAATAGAATAATATTTAGGAATCTTGCCCATTAAGGAGGAATTAATAATTGTAATAGAATAATATTTAAGAATCTTTTTTAAAATACTTCAAATTATGTTTTATTATTCTTCATTTTTTGTACTTCCCCATTCAGGGGAATTAATAATTGTAATAGAATAATATTTTGGAATCTTTTGTACTTTGCAACCATCTCTCTGTCTTTCTATTTTTGCATTTGACGTTCCACATCCACCGCCCTTGGTGACTCATGTGAGTTTAATTTTTTAGTCATGTGACGTTCCGTATCCACCGCCCTTAGTGACTCATGTGAGGTTCGACATCCACCGCCCTTGGTGGGGAAGTTCGGAAGTTATATTGTACTGGGTACTCAACATAAATATTAAATAAAACCTCGATAGTCATATTAAATAAAATTAATTGTTGATATATCAAAGGTGAGATTAGAAGATCCAGAGGAAATCTTTATCGAGATTCGAAATCTGCATAAACAAAACTTTGTAATTTGAATCTCATCCTGGAGTCGCGGACTGGCAATTCTAAATGTTCAATTCAATATATTTTAAAAATAGGAAGCAATGAAATAATCTGTAAGCAGTCGTTTTCCCTCTGTCTGTTTGAGTTGTTAATTCTGTTAAAATCTTCATCAAAGATCTGAAAAGTCAAAATATCACTTGAAGGTGATTACAACTGGTACAGGCGCTTTCCAATTTCCTAAAACTCTTCAGATTGAATTTTTTATTGAATTTTTTGTTGAGAATTATTTATTAAAAAACACACAAAATATATATTTTTATTATTAAATGCTTCACACAAGTTATATATTTATACGAGGAAGACAAGTTATATATTTATATGAATAAGAGAACTCTCTAGATCCATAAATTATGGATGTAGATCACTATGACACTCTAGCATCAACTCATTATCATTATAAATTCCAACAACAATTCAACCAACCACAATTACAACATATAAACATATCTCTAAAGGTAAACCTATCTCTAATATGGATGGAAACATAACTTTCCAACATTATTGGTATCTTGATTTACGGAAACAACTGCAATGTTATTCAGTTGTTTACGGACCACGGTAGCTTTGCATTTCAACTTACGCTAGATTTGGTTGAAATGGTCCAGCAAGGATCTGCTGATGAGACTAAATGTCAGCAACGAGTTTATGAGCTTTTAATTACGTGTTTCCGTTTAACTTCGAGCAGAGCTATAAACAGAAGAATATTTCTATAAATATGGGCAACAATGTAAGACATTTTTGAATGCCCTGAGCGATATCAAAGATGAAGATGAGATGGCTGGCTGTTTTTATGTTGATTTCGTTATTAAGGAGATTAAGAGGGGATAATACATATGGAGGTTGTATGATCTCTGGCGACCTCGATAAGCAATTATGCCAAAGTCTTGCAGTAGCCAAATTCGAGGGCCGTATACTATATAAGGGGCCTTCGCTAAAAGAGGCATCTAATGATTTTGGAGGTATATATCACAATAAGCCCGCTGCTGTTCTCTCTCCAGCCTCAGCAGAAGATATTAGTAAGCTCATCAGAATAGCAGCTACGTCTCCCAATTTAACAATAGCTGCGAGAGGCAATGGCCATTCTATCGGTGGGCAGGCTATGGCATTGAATGGAATTGTGGTGAACATGACTTCACTCAAAGGAATTAATATTGTTCATGGAAATGATACAGATGATCCCTATGTTGATGCAATGGCGGGTGAGTTTTGGGTTGATGTGCTCAGGGCTACACTAGATGTAGGACTTGCTCCTCGGTCATGGACTGATTATATTGATCTTTCCATTGGCGGGACTCTGTCAAATGCTGGAATAAGTGGCCAGACGTATCGATTTGGTCCGCAAATCAGCAACGTATTGCAGCTACAAATTGTTACAGGTTCTCTTGAGATCAACTTACAATATTTCATTGCAATTTTGACCTATCTTCTTTTATTAAATCAGTTTTAATGGATCCATCTTAAATTTTCCAGATATATGCTAAACTTAAAAATGTGTCACGCTTTATTAATATTTTTGCAGATAAAAAAAAGAATTAACTTGTAAATGCGTGACATATAGATGATGAACAGTCAACTAGCTAATAGTTCATTCGTTGATAGAAAATTACTGATCAGTCAACTAGCCTATAGAATTTAAATGGCTTTAACTTCATTGACTTCCTATGTGATTATAGGTAAAGGCGAAATCATAACGTGCAGTGCAGAGAACCAGCCCGATCTCTATTTTGGTGCACTTGGAGGATTAGGACAATTCGGAGTCATTACAAAAGCTACAATTATTCTTCAGCGTGCTCCTCAAAGGGTATGGAATGGTCATATTTTCTGCATTAGGCATTCTTAAGAGTGTTTTTCCTGTCCTTGTTTTCTAAATCCTGCAATTTTGTAACATTTTCGGAATATTTTTGCATCCCGAGAAAATATTAGGAACTAGAAGGCATGAAGGTGGCGCTTATTTATTCTGATTACCTCTTTATCTCCATTAAACAAAATTTTCCATAAATTTTCAATTTTTGCGTAAACTTCCAACAAGGTACTTAGTAGTTGAACTCCTACATCATCTTTTTAATTTCTCAAATTTTCACGAATGTTTTGCCAAACTCAAATAAATTTTTGAATTCGGATCTCCAAGTTAATAAAGTTAATACAAGCTGGATCATTTTCGTTACTTACAGCAGTATATCAATAATCTTGTAATTCCTATATACCTACAGTGTAGGTAGAACTTATTGATAGGTAGAACTTATTGATATGTTGTGACTATGATTTAAGAAATATACTATGGTAATTGTCAGATATCAACAAGTAGGATATATATATATATATATATATATATATATATATATATATATATATATATTATTTTTTATATTTTAATTTTTTTAATGTTATTTTAAAATATTTTTAATTTAATTTAATAATAAATTTATTTTGAGAATCTCAATCATATTCAAACAGAGTAACCTTTATGTAATTTTATTTTATATACATAAAATGAACTTAAGTTTGGCAATTTTATTATTTATATTTATATTATTTATATAAATAGATGAATTTATTTATATTAATATTTTTTTATTATTTAATTTTTTTTATTAATAATTTTTTTTAAAATTTTTATAATAATAATAATAATAATTCACTCATTTTTATTTGTAGATTGTCTCTCAACTAACATAATTACAATTTAAAATATAATGTAGATTTATTTTATTATATACAAAACTATTAAAAATATGATTTTACTAGTAGTAAATTTAGTGTGTAAACAAATTCAACAAACAATTTAAATTCTTTAAATAGAGTATTTATATATTATTTATTTATATCTCTAAATTAATTATTTAAATCAATAATGTAAATAAATTAAGGTTAATGATGATTTTATTTGTCCATTATCATATAGTTAAAATTATATATAATTATTATAAGGGTTATTAATGTCTGTTACGATAAATTTTAAGTGGAGCATTAATAGATCAATTTAGTGTTGTTTAATGTGGATGTGAGAAGTCCATGTGGATTAGGGTTGATCACCTCTTATAATATGTTAATTTTCTCTTCAAATAGGCCTTTTTGTGGAATCCCCAACTATTTGTTATTGCACTTTCATAACCATGTTCTCAATGGAGAAGAGACACCCTACTATGAGGAGAATCAAATAAGATGTATTGCCATAATATTTATAAAAAGTCATTTCTTCAAAAAAAAAATAATCATATATAAAAATAACATAAATGATCCTCTTAGATTTGAATATAATAACCTTTATTTTGGGATAATCAAGCTTTTTCTAAGCAACTCTCTAATTACCCTCTTAGATTTGAATATAATAACCTTTATTTTGGGATAATCAAGCTTTTTCTAAGCAACTCTCTAATTACTTGTGAATGTATATAGTAAATTAAATAGAGAATAGAGTACACCCTTTATTAACTCGCATATTAAAATTAATTTGCAAAATAAATATTAATTTTTTTCTCAATTTATATTATTCTCTAAAATAATATTATTAAATATATAAAATCTTAAATATATCATTCACTTATTTTTTTCCATATTAAAATGATATATATATTTTTTCAACTCTTAAATTTATTATTAAAAAGTAACTCCCTTTTCCATATTTTTTTATTAATTTTTTAACACATAAATTATAATTAAAAAATATTTATATAATTATATAATTTTATGGAAAAAATTTGTATTCTTGACTTTTAATATCCGTTCTTTGTTTTCACTCCAATTAAATGATTTTAAAAAAATAATTCAAGAATTAATTATTTGTATGAAGAAATGTTATGATAACTTAATTATAATTCAAGAATTATATAATTTCTATGAAGAAAAATATACATATGCAAAGAATTCAAGAAGTGTTTACTCTTTGATTTAAACTGATATAATATGGTTTGTGTCTAGGCGAGACTTATAAGATTGGTCTACTGGAAGCTACAAGACTTCATGCACGACCAGGAGCTTCTTATTTCTCTCCCACCGGGGGAAACATTCGATTACATCGAAGGTTTCGTTGTAGTGAACGGTAATGATTCAATCAGAGGTTGGCCTTCCATACCTCTTCTGCCCAATCAATCTTTCGATAGCTCTCTCATTCCTTCCACAGCTGGTCCGTTGCTGTACACTATTGAGGTTGCCTACTACTACTACGCTGGACTAGACGTCGATAAGGTTAGTATTTGGAGAATCAGTCATTTCACGTATTCCCTCTTTAACTAAAGTGATTCCATCTATTGGATAGTATTATTGTTTACTGAATAAATTTATTGTTAATCATAATTGCATATTGCATGTTGCCTGCAGATAATCGAAACCCTGCTTTCCAAACTTCGCTTCATTAAGGGTTTACAATTCAGCGCCGACCTTTCGTACTTTGATTTTCTCTATCGTGTGCACTCCGAAGAGGTAGCAGAAAGAGAAAGCGGTATCTGGTACGCGCCTCATGCGTGGCTCAATCTCTTCGTCCCGAAGAGCAAATTGGTAGAATTTGATAGCAAGATCTTTAAAGATATCCTGATAAAAGGAGTCGATGGAATAATCATCGTTTATCCTCTTAAGAGAAGCTTGTAAGTCCGATCCCACGAAAATTTGGTGAATTAACAAGTTTTCTGTATGTCGTGTACTTCTAACCTGGTTATAAGCTTACATGCATATCTGCCTTGCCATGTCCAGGTGGGATTCTCGCACGTCTGCTGTTATTCCTGAGGAAGAAATCTTCTACGTTGTATCCATCCTCCGTTTCAACAAAGCGTTTCCAGAGGGTCCTGCTCTCAAGTCTCTCCTCGCTCAGAATAACGCCATTCTGGAGGCCTGTAAAGCAAATGATATCCCCGTGAAACAATATCTTGGTCGTCATGAAAATCAAACAGAATGGGAGAAGCATTTCGGAGAACAGGGCTGGCGGCGATTTTTGGAGAGAAAGAGATTGTTCGATCCAAAGGCTATTCTGGGTCCCGGACAGAATATATTTCCCAGATTAAGTTAATCTGCTATTCAATATCGAACTTCGTATTGTACTTACATCCGTAACGTTTATAATATAACGGCCGCGGACCACCACTTTTAAACCTGTTTTTGCTATATTCAATATCGAACTTCGGATTGTATCTTACATCCGTCGCGTTTATAATATAATGTACGCACTTTAAAACCCGCCTCTGCTAAATATACCGATAGAACTGTTCCCAGAATTAACATTGTTTAAATATACATATAGACTAAAATCCTCCCCAAGGCTGGCAGACTGGCAGTGGTAATCACGAACGACAATGGATAATTTAACTTTAGCAATAAAGAAGAACACTTATAAGAATCTTGCAATCACTTATTTATATCTGGTTCATTTTCTTCTCGTCTTTGGTTATCAGTTGGCCGCATTTTCGACGGTATTGGTGCATGGAGTGGGGACTCCATACAGACATGTCTTTAGAATTGGATCAGACACAACACAGATCATGTTCCATTAGTTGTCTTTATCTTATGGAAAATTTGGGTAACTCCGAATTTACTTATTTATTTGAAGATAACTCCGAACGAACTCATTTATTTGAAAATAAGTATATAACCTCTCCCGAGTGCCATGCGAGGAAAGCTGTGGCAGTCTACATGGAAATCACAGCCTTCGATAAATGCAGTATTGATGTATTTACATATCAAGGATTCCACGCTCTATCATTCATCATAGACACTATTCCATGGCTTTTTTAATGGAGCTTCTCAACAGGGGGAGCTACATGCGGTGCAGGGGCTTTCATTTTATTATACCAGTTTCAACATTTCTATGTCTGGATGAATGGAAGTATGGGTACCTCGTATTTTGGTTGGTTCTTTATTTTGCAAAAAGTAAGGGTATATACTTCATGGTATTGCTGGTGATTCTCTTTTTATTATAGAGTGGGTATCTGAGGATTCTTTGGTCCTCTCTCTGTGGATGGTCATGGAATAACTACTTAAAGACTTTCTACTCGTCTATATAGAACACATTTATCCAGAGCACAATATGCAAGCTGGCTATTTGTCAAAATTGACTCTCACAGCTGAAAAAGGCTTTGTACATTTTGAGTTTTGGTCACATTCTATGCTTCTTACTAGTGGGTGATTGCCCCTGTCATCCTCCTCATGAGCTATTGGTGACACCCTTCATTTTTTTGCTTTTTGGCGGATGGTATCTCATTCTTTTCCTCTCTATATATACTTCGATCCTATACTTTAGCCTTAGCTTTCATCATTTTTTAATCTTTGGATGGAGGACTATGACTCATGTGCCTATTCCATGTTAGTCTTTGGTTTATTTGGGTTTATGTGGTTGACCTTCTGGAGTTTCTTTGCTTTCTGGGTTTTGGTTTATAGTTGATGTCTTTAATGACCACTTTCTGGATATGGATGAATTATAAATACCTTATATATTTATATTTTTATAATGAAAATATAACTTATTTTCTGGATAAAAAAAAAAAAAACACTCAACCAAAAATACAAATAGAAAAAAAAAACAATATACAACTTTCGGATTACAATGATACCGAGTACAATATAGCAGTTGAATATAATGCTTATGTGACCTGTGGAATAATACAGGAAACAATACACAACTTTCGGATTATAACAGTTGAATATAATGTTTATGTGACCTGTGGTATAATATAAGAGTTGCACATAATGTTTGTGTGACCTGTGTACTATTTGAAAAAGTTATATGCTATATATTTTCTTTCTAAAAAAAATTATTTTTTTAATTGAAAATGAAATTTTAAAAGGGAGGAATTGTAAATTTAAGATTCAAAGTTATTTTTAGGTGGTATGGATTTCATAGAATAAAAGCGATGGGTTAATTAGTACTTGTAAATATTATTCAGTGACACTCCTCATTGGCATTGTGATAATTGAATTAGGAAAGGTTTTGTCATTTTCTTTAATAATTTTTTTTGTGTAATAAGTTTTCAAATGTTTTAAAAAGTATAGAATATATATATTTTTATTCTCTTTATACACAGTCGAGAGTAAGAATATACATATTTTAGTAACACAAGTTAGTAAGAACATATATCATTTTAGCACGTTAAGGTGGTAGTATTAAGGCTTTGTAGACACAGTTCACATATAATTGTATTTTAAATTAGCACAACCACTTAACTTGTGGTGGGTGAACATTAACAGGTCACAAGTTAAGTGCCATGAACAAATCATTTATTATTTGTTCTCTATGCTTAGTTGTAATCACCTATTATATATGCTGTACTATTTGTTACCTTCTTTAGTTAAATCTGTTTCGAATTTTATTGTTTATATTTCAATCTCGAGAATACATTTATCCCATCCTCCTTCAATCTAGGAAATTCTAAGATATATACACTGTAATTCAATTCAAATAATTAAAAACAACTATTTTTCATTGATTTACTATTATAAAATAACAATAAAATTAACTTGAGTTGACATTTGATTATTCAATTGAGAATATTTTTATTGATGTTATTAAATTTCTTCATCGACATTAGGATCATTATTAGTTTTCTAAAACCTCTAAGTGCAGCTCCAAAAGAAGCTTTTATGAATCTAGACCAAGAAATACACCTCAAAGGTCACCATATGTCTTCCTAAGAGTATTCATATTGTCTAAGTTGTGGGAATTTACACTATTAAAAGTGTTAGCACTCGAAATGTGCTAAGCTTTGAAGAGGGTTTTTTATGAAGAAAAAAGAATTGCAGGATCGAGATAATTCCTCAAAAGAAGCCAAGACTCCCAGATCGCACCCCCAGGGTAAAAGAGCAGAGCTAGATACGGTGGATTTGGTAAAAAGAGAAAGAATATTCAAAGACCCAAGGTTTCCATGGTGATCGAGGGACTGATGGCAGGCTAATACGCCAGTAGCAGATAGAAGTATGTAGGGATGGCACGAATTAGATTGCCTCGGAGATTTGCAGCCCCGAGCTTTTTTTGCGCAAAGATTAAGTGGAAATGTTATAAGTGCAGAGGAAGTGTTAACTAGTGGGTAGATTCCTAAAGAAATCAACACCGTAGATCGATGGAAACGAAGATCTACAGTGAAAAGGGGATGGCGCTTATCTAATGTGCACTGAAAAGAGTCGCGTTCCAAATAAACGCGATTGGGGTAAGTGTCGCACTCTTTGCAACGACGTAGATCTAATGGAGATAGATCAACGGTCCATAACATCGGTAGTGATTCTAATCGACGGCATGTTAATCACGCCCAAAATTGCCATGGTCGGCAAAGGTGCATCATCCAATGGTTAGGATTGGCGCTGTGTGTCGCAAAATTGAAAGCCACAGAGGCTGAAATCTATGGTCCTGATCCAATCACGAGTTTTCATAGGTGAAAGACATCTTCGATGCAAATCAATGATGGCCACATGGGCTGAGCCACCTCAGCATCATCAAAGGTCTTTTTTGTATGGTCTGAAAAGCACGGTCAAACGTGTCTTGCGTCAGTCATCATACTGAATCATTTGGAAGGTCTAAGTCAGAGAATCATAGCAAAATGATTCACATGGGGATGCCATCGTTATCAGTCATTATAAACCAAATTCCCTAGACTTGCAACTCATGTCCAATTCTGAAAAGGTGGTGAGTTCATCTGTTAGGATATTTTGCAGTTAGTATCAGAAACATGGAAGGAGATCAGGGAGCCGAAATAGTAGTTGTACTAGAGCACGTGTTGTCTGAGATGGAGGGGGAGCATATTTCTCTACCTCCTGTGATTTTCGACCATGTGGAAGACAATTTCGTCAGCAAATGAGAAGATCCCAAGAAGTGACAGGGGTGTTGGAGTTTTCAGTCAAGGAAGAAAACCATGAAGAGGACGAACAGAAAACCTCCCAAGGATGTGGAAATTATCAAGGACTTAATACTCCCCACTAAAGAGACACCCCCTGGTCCTCCACCGAAAGAAACCCAAACAAAGGCTTCCTTCGATGTAGATGATTTTCTTGATTGGTATGATCAGGTGAAAACCTAGGACTAAGGTGGCGGCATTTTCACGGTATCAGCATCTCGCCATCAATAGGTTAAAAGATCAAAGGTATGAGCTAAGTAATTGGCGAGAAATGGAAGCAGCAAGCTGGAGTTGTTAATTTTCTGTTTTGTTTTTTTGTTCAAGTAGTTGGTCATATAGTGAAATAGGCCAGTGAATGTAAAAAGTGGTTAGCCCTATACCGCCTATGTCTGTTTTGAAATTTGTAACGACAAAATGCCTTGGTTAGCTATCAATTAGGTGTCAAGTAATTGCAACTGTTTTCTATTCAGGAGAGAGCCAAGCCTAGGGCTCCAAGGGCCTCTATAAATTCATTGTAATTAAAGACAGAAGGGTTGAAAATCTTATTGAAAAAATTTTGGAATTTTGAGAATCAGTCTGTAAGACATCTGAGTTGTTTAATAAAGTTTGCAGAGTCGAGCCTGCGTTTTTCCAGGGAATCTTGTGTAATTGGTTTGGTAGTCTGTCTTTCTTTTTCCCATGTTAATTGTTCTTCTTTCATTGTTATTCCATGACTGTAATATTTCCTCATACTTGCTGCAATGTAGTAGTTAAGTGGAATTCATAGAAATTATGCTCTGCTTAACTCTTTCCAGGTATTTCACCATTTATTCTCTGCTAAAGTTGGTGTAGGATTCATCATCGTATGCCTTACATCAATGGATTGTTCTTTTTTCTTTTGTTCCACCAATTAAAATCTCTTTGACTACTAGCTGCTTACTACCTCGCCCCTGTGTGAATGCATTCGCAGAACCTTTGTGATTAATTTTCCAGGTTTGTTTAATATGACTCCATTGCCCAAATAGAGATTCATATGTTTCAACCAAACGACGTTTAAACCATTTTGTTCCAGCAGAAATCTGATATTCTATATGTTGTAATTAAATATTTTAATGATGAATGCTGGTGTACGTTTTCATTGTTGACACCTTTGAATATTTTCAGTTTTCATGAGTTATAGAGAGATCCCTCTCTATTTGTGTTGGGTCAGTAGCACAAGCTAAAGATTGGTTAGTGGTTACCCCGAATTGCCTTCTCTCACAACCTTGGTGGTTAATTTGGGTGATAACAAAAAGGTTTTAATCAGTAGGGATGGGTCTAGTGGCCCTCAATATGGTTCAAAGAAGAAACATAGGCCTTAGGCTAAACTGATCCTAAGGATAGAGAAATGTCATATCTATAGACAAATGTATGTAAAAAAGTACCATATAGTGGTGTGAAGTGCTTATTTGTCACATGAACATGTAGAAGTATTATTAACTATGATGATTTGCACCATAAAGAGATCACCTTCACATATAGTTATCTTCTAACTTAATTCAATTTATTTTTCCATTCAAATAAATGCTACTTTTAATTTAGGAGGTTTTATATCACAATCACAACAAATAACAATTATTTATTTTTATATTATTTCAACAAATAAATTCATATGATTCATTTATGAGGTTTTGTATTAAACACAAAAAATTCACAAATAGTTATTTTGTAAATAACTTAATTCAATTATTTATTTATAATATTATTTAACCAAATAAATACCTAGGATTTTTAATATTGACAAATAATTGAAGACAACCATTTTTAATTTATTACTATTATAAAATAGGAATAAAAATGATTTGATTATTTAATTGGTTACATTTTTATTGATATTATTAATTAGACTTGATGGACATTAGTATCCTTATTATACTTTGAGCACAAGGCATGGGTCTCAAATCCTTGGATATCATCAAGGGAGGAAGCCTCTACTTTGGGTCTTAAAAGAAGCTTTTAGGAATCTATGACCCAGAAAGATGGCCAACACATGTATGAATTCCTAAGAGTATTCTTGGCCTCTATGTGTGGGAATTGACGCTATTATAAGGTTTTGATCACTAGCGATAGGTCTATTAGCCCTCTAGATAAGAGAAGAAACCTAAGACTTAGGCTAAATGAAGCTTTTAGGCATGTAGGGATAATGATAATGTGTTAAAAGTCAACATAGATGAATTTTTGGCATGATCCATCTCCTTACAATAGGGATATAGGGGGGAATAGGAGGAAATACAAGTATGTATAAGTGTCTAGGTCATATACATGATTAAGGGAGGAAACCTAGGCCTTGAAAGTTAGAGGAAACCTCTAGGTATATAAGATTAACATGTATACCTCAAACGACAACATAATACCTATTAAGGGATACTTGGCCTAATATTGGCGGTATCGTGTCATTAAGAGGTTTTGAGTACTATATATGGGTGTCAAGGCCATTGACATGTTTAAGGGAAAAACCTCTAGGCCTTAGCCCCTGATAAAATATTTGTTGCATCTAAGGTCAAAAGAAACACCTTGAACCACTACACTTGACCTATTGGGGGTATTCTTTACCTCGAAATGAGGACATCAATTCCATTATGAATTTTTTCTACTATGTATGGGTCTTAGGGTTTTTTATAATGTCATAGGAGGAAACTTGGGCCCTATTCCCTAACGGAATCTTTGAAACACACCCATGAACTCCCAACGTTATCCTTGGCATATGAGTGTTGATATAAGTGACACTAAATATGGGTCTTAGAACCTTAGACATAGACATGGGAGGGATCATAAGACTTATAACCTAAAGGAAGGTTTTAAGAATCTCATGCTAATAGCGATGACTCAAACTATATCATATTAGGTGATGAAACATATAGTAGATCATTATCCTAATGGCACTAACATCCTTTTCTTTTCTTAACAGAAATTGGAAAAGGATTTGTATTATAAAAAGGATGTGCACAGCCATTCAGTACAAGATTTGAGCTTAATTCTGAGCTCTAAACTAATCTAGGGAGATGAAATCAAAATTTGCACTAGCCCGGATCTATAGATATTTCTTTTTTGCTTCCTATAATTTACCATAACAGAGGAGGGGTACACCCTTACCTTACAAACTGGGAACTAAGAAAATACAAAAAAACCTTCAGACAGAAAGAGGTGTACATTTTGTTGTTCCCGGAAGCCTTACAGACCCTATATTTGTTGCTAAACATAAACTTCATCCATTGGCAACATATATTCAGCTGGATATTCTCGGCAATGGATGCCTTGAGTCATCTTTGCCATCTTCAGGATTTTTTCTTTAATGGTGTCCACATTACCCATTAGTTCAATCAGGTTCCTCTCCAAATCGTCAATGCAAGAATATTGTCAAGTTAGTTGTTGAGAGATATATCCCACATCTTCTACAGAATATCTATTGGCCTTGAGACCAGCGCACACTACCTTGTATACCTTCTGAAGATGATGCTTGAATTCCTTTACACTGGCCTTCAGGAAGGTCATTCCTTCCACTAAACCTGCCATTGCTCTGAAATGTTGGGCACAGTTAGAATCGCCAAAGAACTAAAATGAGAGAGGTGGGGCTTTGAACTGCTTACGAAAATTTTGCACTGGATTGTTCTCAATGTCTCTACGTTCCTCGCAAGCACAAATGGTGAGTGAAAGACCTCCCAAATGTTCCCACAGCCATTGTGACTAGCCTCCGTCAGAAACCCTCTCTTCTGCATTTGAGATAAATGGCAGAAAGCTAGACATATTGTTTGTGATTAATCTGAGGGAGCTAGAGTCTTGGACAAGGCTCACACTTAATTCCTCTTCAAAGAACTTTCCAGCTAAAGGACAAGCATGAGCCTTGCCATGCCCACCCATCCCCCCTTGAAGTGAAGATGAAAACAACTCATTTAGCCTACAACACAAACAGGTCAAGTCATTTTTAATGGAGCTAACGAGCTCAGGGGATGTATTTTAACCTTTGTTTTCCATCACCATATTGCACTATTCCAAGGGAAAGGTTGACACCTTGATTTGCTAACTCATCAACATTTCTGTTGTTTTCTCTTAGAATGTGGAGGATTGTTTAGAAGAACTATTCTTTTGTATATTCTTTACATCGGGGAAATTCTTTTGCATAACCATTTCTCATTTTTTGGATGACTTGTCTAGAGTCTCCAAAAACAATTAATTTAACAATGTTTAACTTGGACGCAATTTCCATGCCGTGTAGAAGGGATAACCATTCAACTACATTGTTGGATTTTTTCCCCAGTCCCAAAGCAACGGAGATGACGATTTTTCCTTTGGGATAAAAAATGATATGCCTCTCACCTGCCTCCCTTGGATTTCCCTTAGCAGCCCCATCAAAAAACAAGGAGTAACTATGTTGCAAACCCCACCATTGCTTGAATTCTTCTCTATCCTTTCTTATTTCCAAATTTTTGGAGGCCTTCTTTATGTTGAACTGTATAGGCCTCTATTGGAATATTTTCACCGTCATTTTTTATATATTTGAATGCCTGCATACATCCAATCATCATGCATGCATATTCATGAAAATGCATGCATCCAGTCATCAGTATGGTAGTCTCCCAGCACCTAGTCCCCAGTTTTTCAACCTAGGAGCCTGTTTCTTCTCAGTTCTATCCCTCCTAGCCACATATGCGCCCTTGTTTTCATCATTGGAGTACAAGTGCACCCTCTTACACCTATTTAGGAGATTCTTCAATTAGTTCCATGATTAGTGGATTTGTTCCTTGATTTGAGGATTGATTACTAGTTTAACTGACTGAACCACTTAGATAGACCTCCAGAGAGACTAGATCAACTATACTAACTACTGAAAGCTCCTCATTCACCCACATTGGAGTCTCCTTCCCTATATTTGTGCCACATGCACCATTTAGACTCAGTTAGACTAATTTGACTGATATTTGACTACTTGTGACCACTATTACTGATTGGATGATGTCTCCAATGTAATCCAAGCCACACATTGAGGAGAATTTGAATGACCTTAGGATGCATTCGAATTCATTTGATTGTATTCAATTATTATTCACTATTCAGAGTGCCAGCTTACAGCTGATGTATGATACATCAATTTTTTCCATTTCTTATGTATGAGTGATTATTGAATCAACATTTCTTCTTCTTCTTTCTGCACTTCTTGAGTGAGTTTTAGTGAGGTCTTCTACAATTGAGTGATCCAAATTCTAAAATATCACAGCCTCGTCTTCATAAAATTTTGACACCACATAGATTCCTTCATGGATAGAGATTCCGAGCTTGGAAAGGAGATTCCTTTGGAGCTAAGAATTTCAGCTATCAAGTTTATGGCTCTGAAAGAAGCTCTGTTATGATCAGCTTTTTTGTCCTCAAATATGCTCTTATTTCTTTCTATACAAACTTGCCAACAAAAATTCATAGGGATTGTTTTCCAAATTCTTAAAAGGGTTGGTTATTTTTGTAGGAAGCCTGGATAAAATATTTTCCATATATTAATCATTTCAACAACCTGCCCCAGGATTGAGAAGTTTTCACACAGAGTCCTCGTAAATTTCTCCCAAACTTGACCAGAAAAGTCGTAATCTAAAAAAGAATGTTGGGCATTTTTTGAGGAACCTTTGCATAGAAAACAACGTGAAGGGCCTTCTATCCCTCTTTTTTGAATATTGTCAGTTGTAAGGAGTTTATTATGAGCTAAAAGCCAAAAGAAAACATTAATATTTGGTATGCAATCAAAATTCCATACATTTGGAAAAAATTTAGAGGTAGGCTTCCTATTTTTTTTTCCAGCTGTAACCTTCCTTGATTGTGTAAAAGACAGCTCGACCCCATCCTCTACTATCTTTGATGTGAATATGAATGGGATATTTCCCATGAAGGAGCGATTGAAGTGAGGAGTACTCCTGCTGTAACTTCTCTGGCGAGTCCAGAGGAAGCCATCCCTTCCAGAGTCCTGAGCTCTTCCAAACAGATATGTCCTTCAGACAATGGTAACCATAGTTTTGCATCCATTCTCATATACCTACTAAGTTTGGAAAGGAATCGAGGTGGGGATCCTAGAATATTGTCTGTCCAGATTTTTATTTTCTTCTCATTTCCAGGGATCCAATAGAGGTTGTCTCTAATTAGACCAACATAATCTTTGCATAAGTTCCAGGTATTGGTACCTTTCCCTACCATCGGAAGGTATATACTTTTTAATCGGGATCTTTTAACATACTTATTCCCGAGAAATTATTTCCACCATTAATTATTACTAGATATCATCCTCCATATTAGTTTGGCTCCCATGAATTTATTCATTTGGCTGGGTTCTCTAATAACCAACCCTCCTTCCCTCTTAATTTCCTTAAGTGTATTCCAATTTACTAAATGGAATTTTTGCTTTGGGTTCTCCCTCCTTGCCCAAAAAAATTTCCTATTTCTATGTTGATATTATTCATCACATTCTTTGGAGATAGGAGAATTGCACTTATAAAAACAAGATAGAAAGAAAGAACATAATTTATTAATGTGACCTTACCTTCCATATTTAGCCACCGCATTCCCTAGGAATGGATCTTATTTTTTTATTTTCTGAGTAACAGAGGTCCATGTGGAGGAATTAGCTTTGTTCTTGGTGATAGGAACTCCTAGATATTTAAAGGTAGCCTAGTCGATATTTTCTTTAAACCTAAGAGCCGTTGCTAAGTCCCTTAGAAGTTTTGGATTGCAATTCCAACCATAGAGACTGCTCTTACCATAATTGGCTTGTCCTCCTGAGACAAGGTAGATAAATATCTAAAGTTCTTTTAAACTTTCTAGCTATTTGCACTGAGGCGCATCCCATTAGGATCGTATCGTCTACAAATTGTGCATGATTTATTGGTTGAAATCCTCTTGCTATAATTATTCCTGGAATTTTTCCTTCTAGCATTAATTTGTTGAGTCTTCTGCTAAGAAATTATGCTATGAGGATGTAGAGGAAAGGTGACATAGGACAGCCTTGACATAGACCCCTGGAGATGCTGAAGAAGGAAATGGGTTTCCCATTCACAAGCGGAGCAATCCAAGGATACCTAATACAAGATTTGATCCAACTTATGAATTTGGTAGAGAACCCATATTTTCCAAGAATCAAGAATATAAAGTCATGTCTAAATCTATCAAAGGCATTAGCTAGATCAATTTTAATTTCCATACCTGCCACTTTTCTCTTTTGACTGGAATGGATTTCCTCTTGAACCAGCATAATGTTATCATAAATTTGTCTTCCTCAGATAAAGCCACCTTGATTTGGTGATCTATTAACTTTGGAAGGTGCCTTTTGATCCTCTTTGATATAAATTTAGTCAATATATTATAAGAGGAATTACAGAGAGATATGGGTCAAAATCTATTTATAGTTGAGGGATTCTTTTCTTTTGGGACAAGAGCAATGAAGGAGGAGGAGGAGCTTGTGGCCCCTCCTATTCGATCCTTGTTTCTAATCCAGTTTTGCATTCTAATAAGATATTTCTTAATGAAGAGCCAACTTTTCCTGTAGAAATGAATTGAGAATCCATCTGGTCTGGGGGCCTTGTCTGAGTGAAGGGACAAACCGCTTTTTGAAATTCCTCCTCGGATGTAGGTTTACAAAGAGTGACATTGTCTTCGTTTAAAATGAGATGGGGGATGTCCTCACAAATTTGATCCATCCCATCCTTAGACACCTCTTTTTCTTCGTTGTATAGTTTTTCAAAGAAATCCTTAATCTCTCTTTTGATCTCTTGCTGTCCAGTGATTTTTCTCCATTCTCTTTATTCATCTCTAAAATTGTATTTTTTTGCTGCCTCTCTTTGTTGTGATTATGGAAAAATTGTGTTCCTGTATCCTCCCTTTAACCAGAGTCTTCTAGAATGCATGCGCATTCCTCTTATTCTTTTCTAGCAAGGTCTTGGATTCTCCTATCCAATTCTTTTTATTTAATCAGAATTTCTTTATTGACTGTGGTTTCTTCCATGTTTTCTTGTAGTTGCTCCAAAGAAGCTTGCTCTTCTTTGTTTTCCAATCCAGGGTCTTTATAGTTACTCGCTACCCACTTCTTTAGGTCCAACTTGACATTTCTTAACTTTGATTCCCATATGAAACCTAGGGATCCTATTACATAATGTTTCCAAGATTGTCTCATTACTTCCGGACAACCCTCAATGTTCAACCATGATGGATTGAATTTGAAGGGGATGGGACCCATATTAGCTATGGTTGTGAAGTAAAGGGAAATGGGTCTGTGATCGGAGATTTCTACTGCCAAAATTTTTGAATCCAGAATGCAAGGTTTATTAAGAAAGGAGGAACTTGCCAAGAACCTATCAAGTCTTGCTGCGATATGTCCTGGCCCAGAATGCTTGTTATTCTAGGTCAACATCCCTTTTTTTGGTTTGAAATCTATCATATTCCAGGACTATATATGACTGACTGGGGGCACAATAGGTAAATACATTACAAGCGTGGAAGTTGATGATAGTTTTGAATAGAGTTATGTTGGGAATTTAATGGACTAAAATCGTTGCAACACATGGTAGAGTGCTAGACATAAGACAACAATTAGGACGCAAGAGTGCAATATAGATTTTGTGGATTTACTGATGTCCCCCCATTCAACAAAAATAGCAAAAAAATTACTGAGTCTTAATACAATCCCTATTATAGTAGCAGTGGCCCATTATGACAAGAGCAGGGCATAGTGTTATCATTGACATGACTATTATACCACATATAAGAGCAGGTATGGAAACCTTTTCATAAGTTTATGGGGACTAGGAAATGATGTATACACCCTTTTCTCTCTACATGTTCTTAAACAACAAAGTTGCATAATAATTTCAGATCCAACGTGGGAACATAATTGTAAATTTCTTAGTATTCAACAAACTAAAACTATTTATAGGATTCAATCACTTAGGAAACTTTTCTATAAATCTTGTCAAGTTTAGATCCTTACCAAATATGTTTAATAGTTTCTTGTTAAGAAATATATATCTTATTTTATAGTAGTAAACATATTTTTCAATTTACTTTTGTTTGATTCTGGATGACTTTGATATGTACAGGTTGATGGAGAGACTTATGTTATGTGTTTTGTGGAGTTTGCCGATGCAAAATGTGCCATAACAAAAAAGACTATAGATAGAGAGGGTAAGCATCGACATATTTGAACAAGTGATTTGTAATTAACAGATTGAATTTTTATAAATGGGTGTTAGGGTGGTGCTAGGGTTTTGTGTACAAGTTGAATCCTGTACAAGTAAAAGTGGGTGTTTCCATCCTGTTGTAGCAGGAGAATTCAGAGAGTTGGTTCTCTCTACAAGTAGTTGCTTGTAAATTGAGGTTGCATCCTCATTTGAGTAGGTGCTCAAAGAAAAATTATGTAGATAAGTTGATCCTTTCCTAACATCTTAAGAAGAAGAGGTTTTTTCCCTTTATGGTTTTTCTCATGAATAACCTTCTCTGTCTCTATCATGTTTATGATTGATGATTATCATTTATGTTTTACATTTGTTGCATTAACATCTGTGAACAGAAATAAAGATTGTAAAAGTCTCAAGTTGTTTAAGCACAAGCAAATAAAATTACCCCCCTCTTAGTTATTTGTATAATTACAACAATTGGTGTCAGAGTTGGTTCCTTTTATTTAAAGGTAGATCTATAAGCTTAAACATGACTAGTCATGAAGGTAATTCAACTAATAAGGCTCCTTTGTTTGATGGAACAAATTTTGCTTTCTGGAAGGTTAGAATGAGAACATATCTAATGTCCTTAGGGGATGATGTATAGGATGTAGTTGAATTTGAGTATGTAAAGCCCATTGTACTAGCCACCAAAAATGAAAAACTGGAGTTTACCTTTAATACAAAAGAAATGAATGCTATTCTCAATGGTCTTGCAGAGGTTGAATTTGTAAAAGTCACGCACCTTGAATCTGCCAAAGGAATGTGGGAAAAACTTATAAGTAGTTATGAAGGGAATGAGAAACTAAAAGATGCCAAACTACAGACATACAGGTTGAAATTTGAACAACTAACAATGACTGAGGATGAGACTGTTAGCAAATATTTCCTAAGGGTTGAAGAACTTGTAAATGCTATGAAGGGACTTGGTGAAACGATTGAAGAATCATCCTTAGCTCATAAAATTTTAAGATCTATGCCTGATAAATTTAATCCCAAAGTTTCAACAATAGAAGAGCTAAATGATCTTAAAACTCTGGGTATTAACCAACTCCTAGGAACTCTAACTACTTATGAACTAATTGCTTATGAAATGAGGATTAGTACAGATAAACCCTTCACTAGAGAAGCATCTTTTAAATCAAATAAGAACATTGATTATGGAGCAGATGAGATTGAGGAAAAATTTGTGAGAAGATTGAAGAAAGGATCAGGTAAATATAGAGACAAGTTTCCATTTAAATGTTTCAACTGTGGTAAGATAGGCCATTTTTCCTCTAAGTGCCCTCACAAGAAAAAAGATCAGAATTCTAATGATGAAGAGAAATACAAACTGAAGAAATATAGTAAACATAAAATTTTGTGTGCAAATGATGATGACTCCTCAAAGGATATAAATAGCAATTCATCTTGTGAAGATAAAGTGAATGATTTTATGCTTATGGTTATAGAAGATATTATTGATGAAGAAGCTATGATTGATATGGAAGGTGAACTAATCAGTGCTTTAGAAGAAATTGACAGACTCAGACTTAAGAAGAGAAAAAAAAACAATTGTTGATGCATCTTGAAAAGAATGGTAAAGAACCAAGTGAAGATTTCGTATTGTTAAAATTAGAATTATAAGAAGCAAAGAAAATAGAAGATACTTTAAAACATCAATTAGCAGAGAAAAAAGTGAGATGTGAAGCTCTAGAAGAAGAAGTAGTGAAAGCTAGAAAATATTTGGAGAAATTTCAAGCTTTGTACCAGTAAAATTTGTCAAGTGTCAAAGCCTCATAAGAACTGAATAGCATCCTGAGTAGGCAAAGATCTCCATTCATAAAGACTGGTCTAAGTTATGAAAGTGGTTCAAGAAGCATACAGTCAGATGATGATCATACTCTGCAAACAAAATTTAATGAAGATAAGTTGAAGTGATGCGGGAGCATCAGGGCCTAGGCAAGGTAGTCGAAGATGATCGACATGAAGAAGGCCGACCAAAGGGAGTGCCGGCGACCACTGGTGTGGGGAAGCAGATTGGCTAACTAAGTCAATAAGTCGAGCAGGAGTAGTCGGTACGCAACCGACAGAATATGCGGAAGGTCGAAAGTCGGCATGTTAAGGGTCGACAGACTACAGAGGATAGAAGCGGAGACGTCGAGGGTCGACATGTGTCGAACCGCGACTCCGACACGTTTTGGATTGGCGAAGCTTAGAAGTACGAAAGGAAGCTGACAAATAGTATGGCCAACATGACGAATTACTGTAGCCTGTCAAAAAGACGTGTAGAAGTCAAGGAGAGTACTTGGAAACAGTTCGGGGTTTCTAAGGAAGTTATTGGCAGTTATTGCAGGTGGTTGGGATCGTGACAGATGTCAACACAAGCATAGATTGTGCAGCAAGGAAGGGGCACTGACAGTTGCAGGTCTGTAGGATCTAAGGAGATCGACAGACAGAGGATGCATGTCTCGGGGGTCGGAGTGGTATTGGGAACAACATCAACATAGTAGAAGGTTAAGGAGTGGAGATCAATTGAGGGACTTGTCATTTTGGGAGGGTCAAGTAGAGCGAGCAGAGTTCAAGAGAAGTATGGTAGATTGGATAGGAAAGTCACATCTACAGAGGGCTGAAAGACCGAGCCATAGCTCAGAGTTCCGCAGCGAACTAGGAGAGGGTGACGATCGACACATTGAGATAGCACATAGTTACTTCTGTATTGTAAGGCTAAGGCCGACAGTTAGTTATTTCATTCTTTGCATTTTGCATTATAACCGTTTCGGTAGAAGTAATATAAGCCAGCTTCTGGCATGTTGTTTGCATCTTGTCTATGTAAACGTGTGTGTGGTGTGTATTGTTAAGCAAGAACCTTAGGGATCAAGGCACCTTGTGTCAAGTGGTATCAGAGTTGATAGTATCCTGAGATTTGAAGGATAACTATATCAAAGCGGGAAGAGAATCCTATGAGCAGAGCTACATCAGGTGGTATTGATCCTGCAAGTGCATTAAACAGCTCCAGCTGCGGTTGGGTAGAGTTGTACACAACTTGTTGAAGTCCAGTTGTGATTGGACGAAGTGGGAGTTTCAGCCGAGGTTGAAAATGGCTCACATAGGCATTAAGGTTTGAGGTGTTGGATGAAGAGCACGTGGCACAGCAGTCACAGCTGATCGTGAGATGTTCAACGAGTGCGTGTTCGAATAATGTGAACTTTGACAAGTGAAGTCACATCGATCAAAGAAACCTAAAGGCGTGGTTGTATTCCTGATGCACTAGACCACAACGACGAAGAGGTCGAAGAAGTGGAAGCACGAGAAGTAGTAGGAGAAGAACTAGAAGACAAACTCATCAAGCTTATGATGGATATGAGAGGTTGGATAAAGATAGACATATGTACCTACTCAGGAAGCCTAGATCCAGAAGACTTGATCGACTGGTTTAGAGAGATGGAGAAAGACTTTGACATAGACAGATCGAGGATCCTAAATGGGTTAAGACTGCTTGTTTGAGGTTGAAGGGTCTTGCCTCATTGTGGTGGGACAATCTGCAGGCTGACAGAGTTAAGAAGGGCAAGGAGAAAATCAAATCTTGGGATAGGATGGTCGCCAAGCTGAAAGGGAAGTTCTTCCCAAGTGACTATTTGATTTCCTTGTTTCGGAAGTTGCAAAACTTTCGACAAAAAGAGATGACTGTGAAGGAGTACACGGAAGAGTTATACAGATTGTCGATAAGGTCAGGTCAGACCGACGAAGGAGAAGAAGTTGTCACTCGGTATTTGAATAGCTTGAGATATGCCATTCAAGATGAAATGGGCATGTCAAGATTCAGAGCGGTTGGTGAAGCCTACTAGTTAGCTCTTAAGGCAGAAGAGAAATTGTTGAGGAAATCCGCAACGACCAGAGGCAGGATGATTGGTTGGGGTGTGAAGACTATTTCCGCGAAAGGCCAAAGTAGCGATTACAGGAAGGAATTTGTCGAAGAAAATCGATGGACGGACGGGACATCGACAAGGGGGAAAATGCAAGAAAACAGATGCGATGGTCGTGAGAACCGCGGTCGAGGTGCGTATGGTCGAAGTGGTCCATCCGATAGAAAAGGATTTAACAGACTAGCCATAATATGTTACAAGTGTCATGGAGCGGGACACAATGCATATGAATTCCTAGAGAACCTACATGCTGCAGAGGAGTCGAAACCCAGACGTCGAAGGGATGAACATGTTGAAAAGAGGGAAGAATCAACATCCGACAACAGTGAGTATGGTAAGAAGAAATGTCAGGCCATGACAGCTAGAAAGACACTGGTTTTGGATGATCGATGCGATGAGCAAGAGCCGACACAACGAAAGGCCATCTTTCAAACTAAGGTGCGAATCGACGAATGGTGTTGCAAGACCATAGTTGATGGTGAAAGCACTAAGAATCTTGTGTCGATAAAGGTGATTGACAAGGAAAGGTTGAAGTGTCGAGAACATCAACACCCTTACAAGATCTCATGGTTGTAGAAAGGACATCATGTGAAGGTGACCAGATAGTGCTTGATCAATTTCAGAGTTAAAGGATTTGAAGACAGTGTATTGTGCGACGTAATCCCAATGGACGTGTGCCATCTGTTGTTAGGGAGACCATGGAAATATGATCGGAAGATGATCTATGATAGTCGAGCCAACACAGTCACAGTGTGTAAGAATGGCATGCAAAGGACTCTTAATCCAAAGATGGAGGAGCGAGCCGATGGTAAGCATGGCGAGAGCAACTTTTGGGAGAAGCGAGTGCTAACGTGCTCAGCGAAATAATTCCTCGTGGAAGAGGAAAAGCAATCGAGGTGTTATGCTATCATTCTGAAAGGACTATGTGTCAAGAGGTCGAAAATGGAGAAGATTCTGGTCAAAGCAAGAAGGATGCTTGAAGAGTTTCGAGGCATAGTAGTCGATGAGATGCCGACGGGATTTCCATGGACAAGGAGCATATCCCATCAGATCGACTTGATTCCGGGGTCGAGTTTGCCAAACAAAGCACCACATAGGATGAGTCCGATGGAAGGTCAGGAACTCAATCGACAGGTCCAGGTGTTGTTGGACAGGGGATTGATCAGAGAGAGTCTGATCCCGTGCGCAATACCAACAGTATTAGCGTCGAAGAAAGGTGGAGAATGGAGAATGTGTACAAACTCCAGAGCTATCAACAAGATCACGATCAAGTACTGGTCTCCATTGTTGAGGATGGATGACTTGATGGATTGCTTGAGTGGAGTGAAGTACTTCACAAAGATAGACCTGAACAATGGTTATCACCAGATTCGAGTTAGAGAAGGAGATGAATGGAAGACAACATTCAAGACAAAGGAAGGGCTGTATGAGTGGTTAGTCATGCCATTCGGATTGACTAATGCACCCAGTACATTCATGTGATTGATGAATGAAGCACTGAAACCATTCTTGGGAAAGTTTGTCGTAGTCTACCTAGACGACATTCTTATTTTCAGTCGAACCAAGATAGAACACTTGGAGCACATTCGACAGGCATTACAGAAGTTGCAGGAAGAGAAGCTGATGGTGAACCTTCAAAAGTGTTTCTTCATGAAAGAAGAACTAGTGTACTTGGGATTTGTAATCTTGGGTGAAGGGTTGGTGATGGACCCAGAAAAGGTGAAGGCAATATTGGATTGGCCAGAACGGACAAGTACGACCGGAGTAAGGAGTTTCCATGGAATTTCTAGTTTCTACAGGAAGTTCATTCATGGATTCAGTTGGATTTGTGCACCTTTGACAGAGTGCATGAAAAAGGGAGAATTCAAGTGGACAGAAGCAGTCCAGTGAGCTTTCGATAAGTTGAAGGAAAAGGTCATTGAGAGCCCAGTGTTAGTGCTTCCATATTTCGATAAAATTTTCCAGGTCAATTGCAACGCGAGTGGAATGGCAATTGGAGCAGTGTTGAGCCAGGAGAGCCGACCAATTGCATTCTTCAGTGAGAAGTTGGATGATGCGAAGCAGATATATTCGGTTTATGACCGGGAAGTTTATGCTATTGTCCAAGCATTGAAGAAGTGGAGGCATTATTTGTTGCCCAAGGAATTTGTGTTATACACTGATCACCAAGCATTAAGGTATCTGAATACTCAGTCGAAGTTGAACCAGTGGCACATTAAATGGGTTGAATGCCTACAGGGATATACATTCATGTTGTGACATAGGTCAGGCAAGTCGAACAAGGTTTCTGACGCACTGAGTCGAAGAGTTGCATTGCTAAACACGAGGATAGTTCAGGAAATAGAAATAGAGTCGGTGAAAGCAGAGTATGAGATCGACGAGGATTTTGCAAAAGCATGGGAGGCTTGTCCTGAATCATGGAGTGTTGACAGGACTCCATACTTGGATTATTTTATCCAAGAGGGGTACCTATTCAAGGGACAAAAATTGTGTATTCCCATAGGATCCATAAGGGGTATAACCTAATCCAAGAGTTGCATAGCGGCGGATTAACAGGTCATTTTGGCATCGACAAGACCAGGGCATTGGTCGAAGAGAAGTATTATTGTCCAAGAATGACAGTAGATATCGGGAAGTGGGTTCGACAATGTAGATTTTTTCAGTTGGAAAAAATGAGAAGTCAAAATATGGGGTTGTATACACCATTACCTGTACTGAATACCCCATGGGAGCACCTGAGCATGGATTTTGTGCTAGGATTGCCGAAGACGCAGCAAGGGAATGACTCAATCTTTTTTGTAGTCGACAGATTTTCAAAAATGGCCCACTTTATTCCGTGTCGAAAGACAAGTGACACCACAGGCATTGCTGTACTATTCTTCAAGGAAGTAGTCAGATTGCATGGGTTTTCGAAGAGTATCACATTAGACAGAGATACCAAGTTTATTGGGCATTTTTGGAGAACCCTATGGAAGAAACTAAACACGAGGTTGCGGTTTATCTCGGCATATCATCCGCAGACAGACAGACAGATCGAGGTGGTGAATAGAAGTTTGGGAAATCTTCTAAGGTGTTTGACGACTGACAGACCCAAGCAGTGTGAGAATGTGTTGGCGTAAGCATAGTTTGTATACAAAAATTCTATGAATTGGTCGACACAGTTGAGACCATTCCAGATTGTTCAGGGAAGAATCCCACATGGAGTGGTGTATTTGGTTGAGTTACTGACATAAAATAGGAAAAGTGCGGATGCATAATCATTTATAGAGCATAGGAAAGAAGTGCATGAAGATGTGTGAAAGCACATAGAAAAGAGTAATGCGGCATAAAAGTTGAGAGCCAACAAGAAGAAGAGACTACAGTGGTTTAGCGAAGGAGACTTAATCTATGCACATTTGTGGAAGGAGATATTTCCAACAGGAACGTATAATAAGCTGAAGCTGAAGAAGATTGGACCATGTAAGATTCTGAAGAATATTTCAGACAACGCTTACGTGTTGGTGCTGCCGAATGACTTGCGTATTTCATCAACGTTCAATGTCTCAGATATGTATAAGTTTGAAGAAGGTTCAAGTAGTAGAAGCGCGGAAGTGTTGGACATCAACTGGACAGTGCAGATTCTAGATCGACGGAAAGAAGAAATCACAGAAGTAAGAAAGGAATGCGAAGTCGGGGGTATGCACAGTTCGCAAAGAAAAGAATACTTAGTGCGATGGAAAGATGATGAGTTGCAGGAGGTGACATGGATTTTCGAAGAAGAATTGAGGATACTAACGGAGCAGTTGAGTTTTTTTTAACCTGGGGAGTCTGATGTCGGATCATCGGAGCCTAGGCAGGGCAATCGAAGATGATCGACATGAAGAAGGCTGACCAGAGGGAGTGCCGACGACCACTGGTGCGGGGAAGCAGATTGGCTGTCTAAGTCAATAAGTCGAGTAGGAGCAGTTGGTACGCAATCGAAAAAATATGTGGAAGGTCGAGAGTTGACATGTCAAGGGTCGACAGACTATAGAGGATAGAAATGGAGACGTCGAGGGTCGACATGCATGTCAAATCGCGACTCCGATAGGTTTTGGATTGGTTAAGCCTAGAAGTGCGAAAGGAATCTGACAGACAGTATGGCCGACATGCTGAATTACTATAGCCTATCAGAAAGATGCGTAGAAGTCAAGGAGAGTACTTGGAAACAGTTCGGGGTTGCTAAAGAAGTTATTGGCAGTTATTGTAGGAGGTTGGGATCATGACAGATGTCAACACAGGCAGAGATTGTGCAGCACAGTAGGGGTGCTAACAGTTGTAGGTCTGGAGGATCTTAGGAGATTGACAGACAGAGGATGCGTGTCTCGGGCATCGGAATGGTCTCCGAAACAATAGCAGCAGAGTAGAAGGCCAAGGAGTGGAGATCAGTTGAGGGACTTTTCATTTTGGGAGGGTCAAGCAGAGCGAGCAGAGCTCAAGAGAAGTTTGGTAGATTGGATAGGAAAGTCACATCTACAGAGGGCTGAAAGACCGAGTGATAGCTCAGAGTTCCACAACGAACCAGGAGAGGGTGATGGTCGACACACTGAGATAGCACACAGTTACTTCTGTATTGTAAGGCTAAGGCCGACAATTAGTTAGTTATTTCATTCTTTGCTTTTTGCATTGTAACCGTTTCGACAGAAGTAATATAAGCCAGCTTTTGGTATATTGTTTGCATCCTGTCTATGTGAACGTGTTTGTGGTGTGTATTGTTAAGCAGTAACCTTAGGGACTAAGGTGCCTTGCATCATGAAGTCTTAACAGGAACATAGGAAACAAGAGATAAAGCAAACAAGGCCAGGAAGAATACCAATGTCCAGGTACCAAAATGTTTTCTATGGTTACTGCTATTATTGTTCTAACTTTGGTCATAAAATTGCAAATTGTGGAATTAAGCAACTACGAAGGTCAAAGAGTAATCCACTGCTACAAAATAGAGTTGGACAACCAGTGAGAAAACAAGGATATCATGCAACTTAGTTCACAATTAGAAGAAGAACTCATGATAAATTTATCAATCCTTTTGATTTATTAAACAATGAGCCATAATGCTATGTTTGTCACAATTTTGGACACAAGGCTTTAGACTGTCATCTGAAGAAGTACAAAACATATATGAGAATGAATTATAAATTTGAAAAGGCCAAGGTTTGGAAGAAGAAAGAAAGTAACAAGTGTGGATTAATACTTTCTGCTCAAAGGAAAAAGGATCCCTGGTATATTGACAGTGGTTGTTGATAACAAAAATAGGCCACACCGAGTAAATGGATCTCATCTTTGCAAATGGATTGACACCATCTGCTGCCAAAGAAATCCTAAGATTACGAGGTTCTTTAAAGTGAGGCCATTTTTCCTCCATATCTCTAAAAGCAGACCCATCTGCAGGCATCGAAATAATGTCATCTTGACTTTTGTTCCGTGCATGGTAATCCATAAACTGCGCTATGTTTTCGCACATGAATAGTCGTTACAAACGTGGAATAATGGGAATATAACGAAGAACCTTGTGACGCACCTTTTTTGTTACTTGATCTGTTTGATATCTACTGATATGACATTTAGGACATTCTGTTGCAAATTCATGTTGATTATAATATAGAACATGGTCATCGGGGCATGCATGAATTGCTTTATACTGCATTCCAATTTCTTTCATGATGGCAGTTAAATATCGATATGTGCGAGGTAAAATATTTGATGGTGGTAACAAATATTCACCTATCATGCTACAACAAATTAAAAAAAAATCAAGTTAATATAATATAGAAATAATATTAAGGAAACACATTTTATCTGTATTAATTTGACTTATGAATTAACAATAAAATTATTAGACAATCATATATATTATGTGATGGAATATATTACATACCTTAACATCCTTGCGACTGATATGTTTGAAAGACCATTCATAACCTTCAAGTTCATTATCAACAATATAGCATAGTGAAGATTTGTGTTGGAGCCCTCATAAAGGAGTTTGTATGCCTTCTCAAGAAGAGGTATATCATGAATATCATCAAAATGATCATCATTTTCATGATGATGATGATGATGATCATCCATTTTAACATTAAATGAATCATGGATCAAAGTATTTGTAACATCATCTTTAACTCTATTATCAGTATGATCATCTTCTTCAATATGATCATTAACTTGTTCTCCATTATTCATAGCTCCATGTTCCTCCAATACTTGTTCTGGAATCACTTCCCCTGGACGATATGCCATAGGATGTATTTCCTTTAAAATTACATGAAACCACCGATAGATAAAAGTTAATATAAGAAATTAAAACACAAAATGTAAAAATTTCAAACGCAAAATGAAGACATTTTTGTGATGCATTTAAAATGAAACAAATTTTGTATGGTTAATAGAGAATATTATATAATCAACAATGCAATCAGTACTGTAATGTTCATGTTTTATTTTCATTTAGAGAAGCGAGGTGCTCTGATTTTTCTTGGTAAACAAAACATGCAATCAATCAAATAGATCAATCAACTACTTGTTATTATTATCTTTGAGTGTAATACAAACAAGAAGAGAAAAATACAAGAAAAAATAAAAATAACAAGTTAAAAATGACTCTTTTCATGAGTGGTCTCTACAACTAGATAAAAAGGGGAAACAAGAAGGGTCTAGTTGCTACTTTAGGGATGAAAAGAACAACAACCAATTGTACTAGTGGTCAAATAGGTGAATCCAAACTATCCAAGAGACAATAAAATTGACCCAATTACTGAGCAAAGCTACTCAAATATAACTCAAAATTTCCCATACTGTCCACTAAGAAAAGATAAACGATGCTATGGTTTCTATAGAGAAAATAGAAGAGAAACAACATGCCAATATAGTCGTTATTTCTATTATTGTTATTTTTCTACTATACCCCAGATTCAATATGCACACAAGAAAAAATTATTATAATAAATATTAAAATAATATTTATTGTCCATGTTAATGCCCCATCTATTGAAACCATGATCAATAGATAAAAATTAATATAAGAAATATTAAAATAATACATACATTTAAAAAAGCAATCAAAATAAAAACATATATAATGCAAAACTTACAAATGGATGATATTCATGTCCCCCCTCAGCGTGTCCATGTTCCCTATAATGTTTTGTGGCTGCTGTGATGAAAATTCTTCTCCTCTTAAAGCCCCTGCATTGACTACATGGACAATAACATTTCCCATCACCCCTTTTTTCAACTCCTTCCCACAATCTAGAAAGCAATTGTCAATTTTGTTCGTCTAGATCATGAATATTGCTAGTTGACATTTTCTCGTAAAGAGCTTGAATGAAGATTATCGATCTTAGAAAATCAAGCTCCACACTTCGCTTGCTGAAATAAAAAAAAAACAATGGAAATAATGAAAAACAGTCCATCGAATAAAAAAACTTCCGCAAACAGTCGCTTGTATAGCAAACATGTCGAAATGTTTCAAAATTTATAGGTTTTAAAATTTAACAGTCCTTGGGATACCCAATGTATTGAACTTAGTTACCGTTGGAGAGTAGATGTCGGATATCCAACATGCTAGGGCATCATATGCTGTCAGAGATCCGACAGTCTCGGGTATCAATTGTCGTCGGATAGCCATCGGCTAGGACTATAATATATCGTTGGATATCTGACACCTGCGGGCTTAATATTAGGTCGGATATCCGACGACATTGGTCACTATGCCAGGGACCTCGTCAGATATCCAAGATTCATCGGATATCCGACGGCTTCTTCTGTCAATTTAAAAAAAAAAACAAATTTCGTAATTTTGAAGGTGAAATCCGACGACACAGTCATTTTCGTCGGATGTCGTTGGATTTTGTCATCGGATTTTGGGTTCAAATCTTGTAGTGTATGGTGGAAAAGAAGACATGTAAATGCATCAAGATACTTAGATTTGATTAAGGTGGAGAATATACCTCAAGAGATTTTGATAGCTACTGCAAGAACAATGGGATCATTCAACAATTCATAGTGCCTTCTACACCACAGCAAAACAATGTAGCTGAAAGGAAGAACAGGACATTAGTGGAATGTGCTCGCAGCATGTTAAAAGGTAAAAATATCTCTAATGGTTTTGGGCATAAGCCATTAACACTGTTGTTTATTTAAAGAATACAAGTCCAACTAATATTCTAGATTTAAAAATGCCTTTTGAAGTTCTTTATGGCTATAAACCTGAAGTTGGTCATTTAAGAATATTTGGTTCCAAGGAATTTGCTCATATTCCCAAAGATGAGAGAAGAAAACTGGATGCAAAATCTGTTAAGTGTTCATTTCTTGGTTATTGTGATGATCATAAGGCATACAAACTGTTTGATATTAATACACATAAGCTCATAGAAAGGAGAGATGTGATTTTTCATGAGACTACAGATGAAGAAATAAGTAAGTATGATGTCTGGCATACTCCTTATGACAATGATGTTCATGTGAAAATTGATATAGATAATGAACAGGAACATGAAAAGGAATAGGTACAACAACAAGGTGAAAGCAACATAGATACTCCAACCACTCCTTCGCCTCAGAAAAGAAGAGATGAAAGTGCAGAAAGTGGTGGACCATTGACGAAGTCAACAAGAACAATTTAGATACCCTCCAGGTATAAAGACTATGCATTGATGACACAAGTAATGAATGTTGTAGAACCTATTTCTTATGAACAAGCCAAAAATCATAAGGTCTGTAATACTGCAATGAATGAAGGATATGAATCAATAATGAAGAATGAGACTTGGGAATTAACAGAATTGCGTTAAAACAAAGTTCCCACAGGATACAAATGGCTCTATAAAAATGAATTTAATGCAAATGGAAGTGTTGACAAATATAAGGCCAGATTAGTTGCAAAAGGGTATTCACAAAAGGAAGGAATTGATTATGATGACACTTTTGCATCTGTAGCTAAGTTAAATACAATTAGAGTCATGATTGCATTTGCTACACAATACAATTGGAAAGTTCATCAGTTAGATGTTAAATTTGCATTTCTGAATGGTGATTTAAAAGAAGAAGTCTATTTGGTTCAGCCTAGAGGATTTATAAAGAAAGGATAAGAAGATCTTGTCTGAAAACTTAAGAAAGCTTTATATGGTTTGAAACAAGCACTTAGATCTTGGTATACTAAGATTGATTCATTCTTTGCTTAGAAAGGTTTTGTGAAAAGCAAAAATGATCATAATCTGTATGTCAAAAAGGATGAAAATGGGAATGTTGCTTTGGTATCCTTATATGTTGATGATTTGATTATCACATGCAATGCTTCTCACTTGATTGAAGATATTAAAATTTAGTTAGCTCATACATTTGAAATGAAGGATCTTGGTGAAATACATTATTGTTTGGGTATGGAAATATGGAGAGAAGGTAGTAAAACAATGGTCACTCAAATTAAATACACAAGGGAGATTCTGGAAAGATTCAATATGAGTGAAAGCAAGGCAGTGTCAACACCTTTAGAACATAATGTTAAGCTATCTAGTCTTGATGAAACTAAAGAGGCAAATGGTCTTCTGTATCGCCAGTTGGTGGGAAGTTTAAACTATCTCACCACTACTAGACCCGACATAGCATATTCTGTCAGCATCCTTAGTTCATGGCTAAACCACTTGAAAGCCACTGGATAGCTGCAAAGAAAGTACTTCGACATTTGAAAGGAATTGTTAATTTTGATATTATGTATATTGATGATTGTGATGTTGAGTTGAGAGGTTACTCTGATTCAGATTGGGTTGGAAATCATGATGACATGAAATCAACCTCAGGATATGCATTCCACATTGGTACAGGGGTCGTGTCATGGAGCAGTAAGAAACAACGAACTGTTTCTTTATCATCAACAAAAGCTGAATACAAATATCTATGCAATGCTACTTGTGAAGCTGTTTGGTTACGACGGATTCTTGAATATATTGGCAACAAGCAAATGAAGCGAAGATATTGGCAACAAGCAAATGAAGCCAACTGTTCTCAAATGTGACAATCAAAGCTCTATTAAATTGGCACACAGTCCAATTTATCATGCCAAAACCAAACATATTGAAATTCAACATCATTTTGTAAGAGAAAAGATACGAGAGAAGGAAATTGATTTGATCTATTGTAAAACCACTGATAATGCGGGTGACATGTTTACCAATCCCCTTGGAAAGATGATTTTTGAAGAATGTAGGAAACAGTTAGGTGTGGTAGAAAATTCATTTCTTCATTAAGGGGAAGTGTTAGATATTAATGAAAAATTGCTTAAATTAGAAACTGTTGTAGCCATATCCGTATTTCCCTCTTTTGTTGTTAATCAAATCCTGGTTTGTAGGATTCTATTACTTGTTTGAACAACTATATATTTGTAATAGTTTCCTCTTAATTTAATAAGAAATAGCCTTGTATTTTGTTTGAGTTATATTATGCATACTCTGTTTCTACTACCTTAACGTACTAACTTATGTTGCTAAAAAATGCATGATCTTAATTTATATATTGGAAGAATAAGAAAAATAATATATTATATATACTTTTTAAACATTTGAAAATTTATAACTGAAAAAAATATATTTTTATTAAAAAATTGACAAAACCTTTCCTAATTCAATTGTCAAATTGACACGTGATGAATATTTACAAATACTAATTAACCCATCACGTGATGAATAATATTTACAAATACTAATTAACCCATCACTTTTATTCTATGAAATCCATACCACCTAAACATAACTTTGGATCTTAAATTTATAAATCCTTCCTTTTAAAATTTCATTTTCAATAAAAAAATTATAATTTAGAAAGAAAATATATAACATATAACTTTTTCTAATAGTACACAGGTCACACAAACATTATGTTCAACTCTAACATTATACCAAAGGTCACATAAACATTATATTGTACTCTGTATCATTATAATCCGAAAGTTGTATATTGTGTTTTGTTTTTATATTTGTATTTATCTTTGAGTGTTCCTCTCTATTGCTAAAGTTAAAGATAAAGTCAAATTATCCATTGTCTTTGGTGATTACCACTGCCAGTCTGCCAGCCTTGGGAGCATTTTAGTAAACAATATATATATATATAAACCATGTTAATTCTGGGAACAGCTCATCGGCAATGGGCATAGATAGCAAAGGCGGGTTTTAAAGGGGCGCACATTATATTAAACGTGATGGATGTAAGATACAATACGAAGTTCGATATTGAATATAGCAAAAACAGGTTTGAAAGTGGTAGTCCGTGGCCGTTATTTTACTATAAACGTCAAGGATGTAAGCTACAATGCGAAGTTTGATATTGAATATAGCAAAAACAGGTTTAAAAGTGGTTGTCCGCGGCCGTTATATTATAAACGTTACGGATGTAAGTACGATACGAAGTTCGATATTGAATAGCAGATTAACTTAATCTGGGAAATATATTCTGTCCGGGAGCCAGAATAGCCTTTGGATCGAACAATCTCTTTCTCTCCAAAAATCGCCGCCAGCCCTGTTCTCCGAAATGCTTCTCCCATTCTGTTTGATTTTCTTGACGACCAAGATATTGTTTCACGGGGATATCATTTGCTTTACAAGCCTCCAGAATGGCGTTATTCTGAGCCAGGAGAGACTTGAGAGCAGGACCCTCTGGAAACGCTTTGTTGAAACGGAGGATGGATACCACGTAGAAGATTTCTTCCTCAGGAATAACAGCAGACGTGCGAGAATCCCACCTGGACATGGTAAGGCAGATATCATGCATGCAAGCTTATAACCGGTTTAGAAGTACACGACATATAGAAAACTTGTTAATTCACCAAATTTTCGTGGGATCGGACTTACAAGCTTCTCTTAAGAGGATATACGATGATTATTCCATCGACTCCTTTTATCAGGAAATCTTTAAAGATCTTGCTATCAAATTCTACCAATTTGCTCTTCGGGACGAAGAGATTGAGCCACGCATGAGGCGCGTACCAGATACCGCTTTCTCTCTCCGCTAACTCTTGACGGTGGACACGATAGAGAAAATCGAAGTATAAATCGTCGACGCTGAATTTTAAGCCCTTAATGAAGCGAAGTTTGGAAAGTAGGGATTCGATTATCTGCAGGAAGTCAGGCAAATCTGATTAGCAATAAACTTATGCCTTGAACACTACTATGCAATAGATGGCATGAATTTAGTTAAACAGGAAATACGTGAAATCAATGATTCTCCAGAGACTCACCTTATCGACGTCCATTCCAGGGTAGTAGTAGCGGGCAACCTCAATAGTGTACAGCAGCGGGCCGGCTGTGGGAGGAATGAGAGAGCTATCGAAGGACTGATTGGTGAGAAGAGGTATGGAAGGCCAACCTCTGATTGAATCATTCTCGTTCACTACAACGAAACCTTCGATGTAATCGAATGTCTCGCCAAGTGGTAGAGAAATGAGGAGCTCCTGGTCGTGCATGTAGTCTTCTAGTTTCCAGTAGACCAATCTTATCAGCCTCGCCTAGACAAACCATATTAAATTATAAGAATGATTCAGCTAATCATATTAAATTATAAGAATGATTCAGCTAATCATATTAGATGATGATGATGATGATGATGATGATGATGATGATGATGATGATGATGATGATGATGATGATGATGATGATGATGATGATGATGATGATGATGATGATGATGATGATGATGATGATGATGATGATGATGATGATGATGATGATGATGATGATGATGATGATGATGATGATGATGACGACGACGACGACGACGACGACGACGACGACGACGACGACGACGACGACGACGACGACGACGACGACGACGAATTGATGATGATGATGATGATGATGATGATGATGACGATGACGACGACGACGACGACGACGAAATCTACCCATAAATAAAAATGAATAAGTTATTCTTATTAAAAACAAAAATTGATAATGATGATGATAATGGTAAAAAAAAAAAAAGAACTATTTGAAATCCAGTAAAACTAATTTTGATTTATGAGACAGTAAAAAAGAAAAATAAATAACTCCATAATTTCATTAAGAATAATTTTTGATTTTATCATTACATTATAAAAAAACTACATGATTTGCTTTATTATTATATTTATTCTATTATAAAAATGTAAACTTTCAAGAGTTACAGTCTCACAAATATAGAAATCCAGAAATCCAACTTCGAAGTAATAATATTATTAAATTAAAGATGATTTAAAATTAATATCAATATAAAATATTTTATTCAATTATATTAATAGTTTTAATTATATTTAAAAAAAATTAAAATAATCAATTTTGTAATCATTATTATTTCAATATTAACACTTATTTATATAACTCAAATCTTATTGACCAAGGGTCTAGCGTAATCAAATCTAGCGAGAAGAAAATTTGGATTGAAAATAATAAAAAACAATAGATGAAAAACAAAAATGTTAATAAATAAAATTGACATAGCCACCGAAGAAGACTTGGATCGAAAATAATAAAATACAATAAATGAAAAACAAAAATGTTAATGAATAAAATTGAAATAAAATGGTTAAGCAAAAACTAATGAATACAACTAATTTTTTAAAGCGCAATCACAACAGAACAATTAATTATACCTGTTGTTTCTCATAAGTTTATTTATCCACAGGAGTGTGTTCTAATTGTATGCAGCAAGAAAATCTTGATCCCAAGATGTAAAATTTCATTTATAAATTTCATTTAATGAGATAAATAGTTCATCCAGTTAAGTGCTACCTACCTAGTTACTAATATTTTTCAGAACTGCAAACATTATTCATCCTACTGCAGGGAAGCTGGTTGACTGTTGGATCTTAAATCTCAACCAATTTGAGATCCAACTGCCAACGAACCTCCTGCCGCAGCCCGGCATTAAATGGCCTCCAATAATGTTCGTCCAAAATTATTTAGTAAATAGAGATAGCAGTTAATAACTGTCAGTCTAGATGACAATTATACGGACTCCAGTCATTAAATGAATAATTATACCGATACGCAGCTCATTCGGGAAATGCTGATAACAGTTCAAATCTGTCAGTCTAGATGACAATTTTACCGAGACATTAAATGTATAATTATATCTATCAGCCGTTTCTATTTTTTTCAGGAAACGCAGATAGCAGTTAATAACCGTCGGTCTAGATCACAATTGTACCGAGTCATTAAATGTATAATTATACTTAGAAGCCGTTTTTTACTTTTTTTCGGGAAACCCAGATAGCAGTTAATAACTCTCGCTCTAGATGACAATTATACCTAGTTATTAAATGTATAATTGTATCTATAAGCAGTTTCTATTTGGAAAATAGAGGACTTAGCCAAAAAAGACAAAATGATCATCAACGGGCCATTCCATACCATTCGAGGAGCACGTTGAAGAATAATTCGTGCTTTCGTAATGATTCCGAATTGTCCTAATCCTCCAAGTGCACCAAAATAGAGATTGGGTTGGTTCTCTGCACTGCAGGTTATCATTTCTCCATTACCTGTAATAACATATGAGATCAATACAGTTGTAATTTAAGGGAAACTTAACAAGCTAAAATAATGGTTTCATTTATCATGTGTAACATAGCTAATTGTTCAATAAGAAGAATTTAAAACCGGATCTCCCAAAAAATTAACAACCTATGTTTTTACGTATAACATCTGCAAAAATTAAGATGGATCCAAAACTGATTTAATAAAAGAAGAGAGCTCAAAATTGCAATGAAATATTGTAAGTTGATCTCAAGAGAACCTGTAACAATTTGTAGCTGCAATACGTTGCTGATTTGCGGACCAAATCGATACGTCTGGCCACTTATTCCAGCATTTGACAGAGTCCCGCCAATGGAAAGATCAATATAATCAGTCCATGACCGAGGAGCAAGTCCTACATCTAGTGTAGCCCTGAGCACATCAACCCAAAACTCACCCGCCATTGCATCCACATAGGGATCATCTGTATCATTTCCATGAACAATATCAATTCCTTTGAGTAAAGTCATGTTCACCACAATTCCATTCAATGCCATAGCCTGCCCACCGATAGAATGGCCATTGCCTCTCGCAGCTATTGTTAAATTAGGAGACGTAGCTGCTATTCTGATGAGCTTACTAATATCTTCTTCTGAGGCTGGAGAGAGAACAGCAGCGGGCTTATTGTGATATATACCTCCAAAATCATTAGATGCCTCTTTTAGCGAAGGTCCCTTAAATAGTATACGGCCCTCGAATTTGGCTACTGCAAGACTTTGGCATAATTGCTTATCGAGGTCGCCAGAGATCATACAACCTCCATATGTATTATCCCCTCTTAATCTCCTTAATAACGAAATCAACATAAAAACAGCCAGCCATCTCATCTTCATGACTGGTATTACTCAAGACACAAATATCAGAATGATTATTCGAAACGGTCTCACTGCTGTCCATATTTATAGAAATATTCTTCAAACTTGAATGGGTGATTTATAAGATTAAGAGCTCACAAACTCCTTGCTTCCATTTACTAATTCAACCAAAATCTAGCGTGAGTTGAAATGCAAAGCTATCGTACACAGCTGAAAAATATTGGTTTACTTTTGATAAATACAAATAAGATATCAATTGACTTTCTTTGGATAAGTCCCAACAAAATATTCAAATTGAATAGTGTTAGAAGATCCCAACAAGATATCGATTGACTTTCTGTCGATATGTTCCAAAGAGATATTCAATTTGAATAACGTTAGGAATTTGGAAAGCGCCTGTACATGTCGTAATCGTCTTACATAGTTTTTGAATTTTCAGAGATCTTTGATTATGTAATTTCCTAAACCCAATAAAAACAATACTGAGTATACTTTCCTTTCTTTCTTGATATATAAATATATTTTTTAATTTTGAGTTCAATAAATTTGATACGTCTTTTACATAATATTTTACCTAATAGATTGGAGTTTAAATTTTAATTTTTTATTTTATAAGTAAATATAAATTTTTTAAATTAATTTTTCATGTTTTTGTTTTATAAATCGAAATGTATTTATCTATTTATTATTTTATTTTTGGTAATATTAAGTATGTGACAACTCCTCTGAATGCAATTAAATAAAATAATGGAAGAAAGATAAAGAGGATGACTAAAAAAGATTGAACGTGTTCTTACGTCACAGTTACCAAGTTCCAATTCTAATTAGGTAGAAAAAGGTAGAACGAGCTTTTAGGTCATAGTTACCAATTTCCAAAGGTTGAACGAGGTTTTAGTCATAGTTACCAATTTCCAAAAGATGAACGAAATTTTAGGCCATAGTTACCATATTCGAGTCCCAAATCCCATTCGATATGAAAAAACTTTGAATAACAAATTAATTAATTAGTATACTAATTAAACTAATAGAAATTGGTCAATAGTCATAGTTACCCATTTCCAAAGGTTGAACGAGCTTTTAGTCATAGTTACCAATTTCCAAAGGATGAACGAAATTTTAGGCCATAGTTACCATATTCGAGTCCCAAATCCCATTGGATATGAAAAAAGTTTGAATAACAAATTAATTAATTAGTATACTAATTAAACTAATAGAAATTGGTCAATAGAGAAGGTTAATAAAGCACAGGGTGAGTATTTAACTACTTCCTCATTATTCCTAAAGCTGTAATAATAAAATTGGTGTAAATTCTTAAAAGTTTTACAATTTCTTTTATTGGAGAGGACATATTTTTTCTGGTACTAATTTGATTAAATGAAGAATTTGACTAAATGAAGTAAGAAATTTTTAAAATTTTACATAAAAATGTTAAATTTGTATAATAATTTGTTTATGAGATTTTTTTGAAGGTATTGAATCTATTTATATATTTAGAAAAATAATTTGAACAGCATAACTTTCAAACTTTCAAATTTATTGAAAAAAAATCACCAAAAACTCTATCAAAAACTCTATCAAATGTTTAAACTTCTTCATTATAAATAAATACATTCCAATCGAATGTTTAAACTTCTTCATTATAAATACATTCCAATCCAAACCGGTGCATCATTAACTGCAAGTGCATCATGAACCAGTGTAGCAAACGAATAAAATGCATTCCCAACCGCAAATATATCTAACAACACGATATGGAGTTCCAGGAACAAATCTAGGGGACTGGGTCGGGCAGTAGACGTCATAAGATTATTCCCAGTGCCTGTAGAAAGGGACCAGTTTATAAGTTTCACTGTCACCTCTGTTAATCGAATTAAGCCCTTTTAATAGAACAATTCGGGAAAACATAAGAACGTACTTTTTTTACTTGATTCGGCGGAATTTGATAACCATGTTTTATCTTACGTCCATCCATCATCGTTATATATCTAACGTGATTGAAGATTATTTGCAATGTTATGATGTAATTTTTTTTGGGTTTTATGATAGAGATGGAGTTAAGTATTATATTATTACCACAGTTACTTAGCTTGTGGTTGGTGAACACTTATAAGTGACAAGTTCAATGCTATGAACTTGTTATCTATTATTTATTCTCTATGTTTAGTTGTAATCACTTGTTGTCTCTACCTTGACTCCATGTTATCTATGTAAGTATACTTGTTCCATTCTCCTTCAATCTAAAAAAGACATAGATAGTAGTCCACCCCAAATTCTAAGATATAAACACCTATCGATATAATAAACACTTTATCTAATTTTTAACCATCATATAATAATATATATTTTTGAGAAATGAAAATTTTCAATTTAAAGCTTTTATTAATCCAAATTAGAACTTAGTAACTCTCACATGAACGTTTATGGCAATCAGCGTTCAAATTTGAACCCTTCCCGGCCCTTCCAAAGGGTTCTAGCCCTTCCTAGAAGTGTAAAGTTAAAATTGCCCTTCAAAAAAAAATTAAGATTTGAATTTTAACTTTCCAATAGGAAGGACATAATTTATATCAACATTTCAAAAGAAAGGCAACATTTAAAATTACTCATCCATATAAATTTCAATTTCTATGTTGAAATTCATATGCTATAAAATTCGACTCGTCATTCAAAATATTGGAAATATCATAAATTATAATCATTCACTCACTCATGTCATGCACTCACTGCTTAACTTTGCAAGGTGACGAGTGATGATTAACAACTACAAGGTACTAGCCACTAGGATTTGACTCTGAATCTCAAGTCACTTCGAGATGAGATCTAAGGTGTGACAATGTGTTAATGACTATGGCCGTAACAATAGAGAACCAATACTAGGCCTAAAACAAGGCCGAAACATTGTGCCTACTACCTATGTGAACCTGGCTACCAATGTCCATTCGTTTTTCGTCAAAATGAAATTCAAATTGTCGCTTTGATGAGTCCTCCTCTACATGACTTCATTTCTTGCATGAATGTCACAAACTCATGACAACTCTAAACAACACTCAATGACGTGCAACTACAAATAATGGCATGAAGCTAGAACCACAAACCAAGCAAAGGTTGATTTATGCATTGATATAGAGAGGTGGCACTAGGCACACAATATGGAGAAACAATGAGTTAGAAAAAACATTTGGACCAAAGTACCACAATGGTTATTAATAAAATTTAAAAAAACTATTTTTGGCTCACGAATTGTCTTCAATTTGATGGGTGGCATGGTCATGATCATGTAATCTCCCTTCGTCCTTCCAAACATATGTGGTTTCTCACAACATTTGCCTTCGACACTCGCCACCAAAATACGTATAAAAATTACATGTCTTTACACCCTCTTCCATTTAAATCCTCATCGCATAGTCATAACTAAGTATTATTATGCATGCACATCCTCACCTTATAATATCAATTGGGTCAAGGCGTAGAGACAACCATAAATTATCAAATGTCTCAAGATGCAAAGAGTAAGAGATAACTATAAGTAAGTCTTATATTAAATTTACCATATAAATCTTTAATTGGCACTATCTAAGATTTAACACGTTGGATTGTTGTGATCTTCTTATCACTCCTTTACAATGTGATTGTAAGGATTTTTTGATGATGAAGTTCATAATTTTAAGTCTTCTTCTTCATTCTCATGCCTTTTGGTAAGACAATAAAGAAGGTAGTGGCCTGCATCAGCATGGAAAACAATTGTAGATACAATAATTGTTTCATTAAATAACTTAAATTTCATGCCAGTGACTACGAATTCTCGCAAATCGAGCCATTAACAAAATTTGAATGGGCAATATTTTTTTTTACATTTTTAGGGGGAAAGATTTAGTATAAGTACAATTATTTAAATTGCCCTTCATCCTTCAAGGACTCCCAGAACAAATGCCCTTCCAATAAAAATTAAGACCCACCCTTCAAATTTGATCACTGATGGCAATCCTGGAAATTTTATCAGTTTGACAAAATTGTCAATAAAGAGGTTTCATTGGATTTTTTTTCCGATATATGATTGATTGTCGGTGCACAGATTCTAGGCGATATTTATGGGATTTCCAGGAGAGAGTCCAAGGAAATTAACCACTCGAATAGAGTGAGGGAAAACAACTGCGTCCCGGATTATGAGAGAGAAATAGATTCTATGGTTGCTTCCCATTTTAAAAATAAGATTATAATAAAATTACTAGTTTTGTCTCTACGGATTTCAAATCTCGAATAAGTCAAGATTTTATATATCTAAGGATATAGAACCGTTTCAACTGATGAGTCTGTAGTGTCAAAAATAAGATCAGTTAAGATATTATGACGTACGTTCTCTGTTTTGTGAAAGAGCCACGGAAGATCTGGTCTACCCGTCCACGTCTTCCTATGGATCTTCTTATCTCACCTTTGATATATTAAACAATTATCCTTATTATATATAACTATCGAGTTTTAATTTAATTTGACTAATAGTAGTAGGCATGGAAGGTGACTATACTTTTTTGTAGGCATGAGAAGATTCAGATAGATTTATTTTTACTGAATAATAATAGTTTTATTTCAAATAGATTTTCTTTGAGAAGATTACATATTAAAATAAAGTAAATAATGAGATATATTTATTTTTTAATTTTTTATTATATTAAAATAAATAATTAAATATATGTAATTTTAAAATAATTTATTTTATTTTGCATAAAATTGTTGTAAAATATACAATCATGTATTCCTAACATTTTATATTCTTGAATATCATGTTATAATTTTATAGTCTCGAATGTCTTGTTATAATTTTATATTCTTGAATGTTGTGTTACACTATGTCTAGCTCCATTTTAATAAAGATCTTATTTACGATATCATTTATATATCATCTTAAATCCAAACCTATTCTAATGCATATTTCCATACTTTTAAATATGGTAAATACTAATTCCATTTTACCTTATCTTGTCTACATAATTTCTTGAAATTAATGGATATTTGAAGCCATAATACCTCCCACTTAATTTGGACGGTCAATATACTAACTTGTCGTCTACATAATTTCTTATGGTTTTAACATGTGACATTTCATAAGGTTAAGTTTAATATTGTTGTATGTAACATTTTATACATAATTTCTTATTATTTTAATATGTGACATTTCATAAGGTTAAGTTTAATATTGTTGTATGTGACATTTTATATGTTTTAATTTGTTGTTTTAATATGTAGCATTTCATAAGGTTAATTTTAATATTGTTTTAAAATGTGGTATTTTATAAAGTTAAGTTTAATATTGTTTTAATATGTGGCATTTTATAAGGTTAAGTTTAATATTGTTGCATGTGACATTTCATAAGTTTTTAATGTGTAGGTCGAGTGATTTCAATAAAAACACATTTTTTTAAATTTACTTTTAATTATTGACAAATTAAATCAATTATCATCAACATGTTTAATAATGTGAATTCTTTGTTAAGTAATTTTAACATTTTCTTTTATTTCTTAAAATGTTAGAATATTATTTTGATCTATTTCATTAATTTAATTATTTTAGAATTTCTTTTACAAATAAATAAATTTTATGATCCATTTCATTAATTTAATTTTCTTGGTATGTTATTCTAGAAATGAAAAGATGTTTTGATCCATTTCATTAACTCAATTATGATTTATTGTTCTCTGCATTTTTAGAAGCAATTACATTACACTGTAAAAAAAAACCGGATTATTAGCTTTTGGAATCAACAACATAAAAGTGGAATTAAAAGAAACTAGCATATTTCCATTTTTCCTTATGTCCTTGACCACCCTTAAAATATATTGAACCAACACATCAAAAATACCAAAAAAGAATTTATACTAAAAGTGCGTCTCGACCAAGACTTTTCCCCCTCTTTAGTTTATGAAGGACCCCCTCTAATTCTTCCTTAGAATATACTTCCATTAAACTTTTATTATCTTCTTAATCTACAAAGCTAAGAAATAACTGAATATTTCTAATAGACTCAACCAAATTTTCCCTACTTTACAATTTGAATGAACACTCAAAATGTTTGATACATGTCTGAGCTATTTCCTCAAATTTATTTATCTCTTTTCCCACTTCATCTGTAATGTGCCTACCAAATATGAGTCAATTTTTTTCGCTCCTACTTGGTAACTGGACTGGGGGAATTTTTCAAACACTTTGTCAACAATCCAATCCGAACTAATCTTATCTTACCACTCAACACTTTGGTGAAGAACATGTTAATCAAATGTGGACCTTAACATCATACTGCTATTGATCATGAACTGTATACTCCAACCCACTGTTTGCTTAACACTGAAACTTACTCAATTCTGACTTGAGAATTTTCATCTAACAATTAATGTGTTTACTGTTGTAGGTGGACAATGACTGTTTAATCTCATGGAAGGGTTTATAGTGTAGTTTATGGTAATAAATGATATATATTTCATTCCCGAAATTTATATTCTCACAATGATGGAACAACATTCAAGTTACTACACATACAGTCATAAAAGAAGAAGAAATTCATATATGATACTTTAATTCAACAAGTACATGCTTGGAAAATGTTGGAAAATACGATTTCATAGGTTATTTCCTCCACAAGGAAAGAAGGAAAACTTCAATATGTTGCTTCTCTCCATGAGTAAATATACGACCTCCTTCAACCTTTTCACAGGGAATAATTGCATCCAAGCTGCTATAGGAAGATGATATGGATGCTACAGGAAAAATGAGAGAGAATGTAGTTGCTTCAAAGGGCCATGATCTCTTTACTCAGTCAATAACAAGTGATATTGTTATAGATTACTTTTCCTTCCCACATTGAGTTGCTGCTACATAATGACTGATTTGACAGTGTTCTCGACTCAGATTTTGGATGTCTCTGTTATGCTAGAGGGTGATGATTGATTCGACCTCCCAAAAATACTGTTTATCTTCCCTCTCTAACCGTGATTTATGTAGGAACTGTCTCAAACAATGTGCAACAACAATATGAGATCAAATGAGAATATACAGCTTGCCATTCCATTAAATATGCAAGGCATTAACTCGACATTTGAATATATTTGCATTTGTGTATTAACTCGACATTTGAATATATTTGCATCTATGTTCTCCTCAGCTAATGTGCCCCTCAACAGAGATGGTGTTTGTAATGATGGTGCAGCCTCCATAGATATGAAAAGTGTTTGCTATTGTGCCCCCACAAATAAGACGAATCCTTGGAACTAGTGCGCCCTCTATTCAACAGTGAGGTAACCAATATTGAGTGCGCCCTCCATAAGACAACCACGGTTATCTCTCATATTTGACAATGGAATGCGAATAGAATTTGCAGCAATGAATTCCAGATGAGAAACCCAAGATTATTACTCCTCAATCAATGGCTAGGATAGATAGTCTCACCATCGAAGCCATACACCTCCTCCTAGGGTTTCATTAAAGAGAAGCTTGAAGCTCAAGAGCTCTTTGTTTTCGAAAATGCAATAGACAAGAATGAACTAGAGAGTGGGCTCTCTCACTTTTTATAACTCTTTTTCACTATTGTGACTCTTCAACTTCCCTATCTCTTATTTTCTCACTTTATAAATTAAAAATGATCCTTTAGTGAGAAAGTGGCTTTTGTTTTCATGTTGACCCTTTCTAGTCATTTTTACCTTTTTTCCCTTTTTAATAATAAAGTGACTTTTCCAATAATCACTTTATTAAGTTATTAATTTATTACTCAATGTCACTTTATAAAGTCACTTTTTGCTTGGTGACATTAAATAATAAATTAGTTCCCTTTTCGTCCTCCCGTCATTTAAAGCTCTTCGTCCTAGTTCCAACAAGCTATTACACAAAGATATTCCCTTAGATAATATGCTCCAAATAATATATTCCGTGTATTTAATATGTTAATATCAGTCCCTTTTTCATATTCAACTGTTATATGTTTGACTTATTAGGGTTACGCAGAACTCTAAAATTGTCGATGGAGTTAAGCCCCTCTAGGTCTTCATTCCATGCTTGCACTTTATTTGTTTTCTTCCCCTTGGGTCTGTCGTGGTCATTCCTTTGGGTTTCTTACTACACTGTGATCTTGCAACCGATGTGATGTTAATAAATTGTGTTCAGCTATTTTTTGGTTTCCCCCTTCATGTTTGGGATTTTCTGTTCCAGGTACAAACCCATTCGTATTATGTTATTGTATTACTTTCTAGGTAAATCGCTCGCTTGACCATCGAGGCATCTTGCTCTTATTTCAGTTTACTTACATCAAAAGTAAACTAGATTTGATTGCATAAGTTTGGTCTTCATTTAGATTTGATTTTATCATGAGCATTGCATACTCTTGTTGATTGGTTTGTTTTATTTAATGAACATGATTTCTATTGCTTGTTATAAGTATACAATTTGTTAATGCAAGTATGGTTTCTTTAGTGAATGGCTTCTCGACTGCTTAATATATGTGTATATATATTCAAGGTGTACTCCAACATAGTTATAATAACTGTGATATTGTAATTTCTTATATGCTATTGGTTCAATAAATCATATATAAAGTTAGAATACATATTTATTGTATGGTGATTATATAGATGATAGTTTTGCTTATAAAACTATGCATATAGATAATAAGGTTTTACACCCCTTTAATTATACTACTGTAAATAATGTATTAAATTTATATAGATTATATTCTAGGGTTTATATTTATACTTTTTTTATGTGATGAATAATTAAATATGTTTGTCTTTTGATTAAAATAGATTAATAATATAATAACAATAGCTCTATTTTATGATTAACTTTAGAAGGTATAATCACTAGTAGAATTTGGCAAATAAATGACTATGTGACTAAAAAAGTTAGTTGTTTTTAAGCTAAATACTACTAAATTTGAGCAACACAACTAAAAATGATTAAATTAAAAATGAGTAATTTAGTCATGGAAAAAATACAACTAAATAATATGTGACACAACTAAAAAAAATAAACATATTATAGTATATAGTTATATATATTTAAATGTAATAGTTATAATATAATATAGTTTTGTATTTATATATATATTAATATTAATGCAAACATAAAATAAATTTAAAAAAAATTATTGGAAATTGGAAAATGAGAGGGAAAGATTGTGCAAACTGGGTTAAAATGAATTTCACTGCGGGGAAAAGATCGTGCACATAGTATTCACTATGCAAACTATTTCCAAAGGAGCAAGTGCAAGGCAAGGTTGGGCATGGGATAAGCATAGGGTCTTCACTCAATGAAACTATGCCATAGCTCCTTTATTCATGGGATATTAAATAAAATACCCCTAATTTCACTAGATATTGATAAATACCTACCAAAATCCTTTTGTTCAGCCCCCCTCCCAATACATATTTCCAATTAAAAAACTCTAGTTTTTACGAGATATTCCATATTTTACTAAATACCACTTTTATAACCCCTAATACCTATAAACCCCCCATACCCTACTTCCTACACCCCAATACCTACAATATAGTGATTTTATTTTTTATAATTTAAAAACTACCCTTTATGAATAAAAGTGAAAAGATATTGATCAACAAGGTGAATCCCCTATGAGGATAATAGGATAGTACCCAAATTTCCAAATGCATTATTGTTTCTCTTTAACAAAAACCTCATTTTTCGCTGAAAGATATCATACCCTTGTTGGTTGTGGAGCTTGGTCTTCCCTATTCAGAGGTCGTGTTTCAACCATGTCTAGATCCCAGCCCATGGCATGGGGGTTTGAGGGGGATTGATCCCCCAATATAGTCGCCATGGGGGGTCCGGGGGGGAGGCGAATTGGTCAATAATGGTAGATTTATAGGCCCACGGCATTGGTTGTCCCATAGTATTTTCCCATGGTAATACATCTTTAAAAGGAAGGAATTGTAATACAGCCGTGTATTGTAGTATTGTAAAGATCTCTATGATTGTGTAAGAGAAACTATGAGAGAGTGAAGAGGAAATTGGAGCAGATGTGCTGCGAGTTGTATCCCTTCATTTTGTTGGATGGTTTTGTTGATAACTGATGCTGTGTAGAATTTGACCGTGTCCATTTTAGGTTGCAGGTGTTTATTGAATAAATTTGTAGCAAACTTCACTGCATGCTAATGCATGTGAAGAATTATACAGCAACCTAAAGCTGATTTTACGGCATGTAAATAATGCCTTTATTTCTTTGCAATGTAATCTATATAAGTATGTAGTTGTGCAAGTCTAAAGATCAATGGGAGAAAAATAATCCAAGGTTTTCTTTTCCTGTGTTGAATAAAAGTCTTCTCTCTTGTTTTCTGTGTTCTTTTTCATTGTCCTATTTTAAATTAGGCTCTTTCATAATCTTCATTTTGTATCAGAGCAGGTATTTTGTTTAAAGTTCATAATGTCAAATTCTAACTCTTTGCCCATTCCAGAATTTGATGGAAGTGATTATGATTATTGGTGCATCAAGATGATGACCTTTTTGACAGGAAAAGATTTGTGGGAGATCGTAGAATCAGGTTATGAAGAGCCAGAAGATTGGAACACCCTTACATCCAATGATAGAACAACTAAGAGAGAAGCCAAGAAGATGAATGCCCAAGCTTTATTTCATATTCAAATAGCTCTAGATAAGAGCTTATTTCCAAGAATTGCAGGAGCAAAGTCAGTTAAGAATGCTTGGAAGACTCTACAAGAAGCTTACCAAGGCAGTGATCAAGTTAAAGTTATCAAGTTACAGACACTGAGGACAGAATTCGAGAATTTGAAGATGCAAGAAGGTGAGAAGGTGAGTGATTATTGTGTAAGAGTAAATGATGCTGTCAATAAATTGGCTACTCTAGGAGAAACTATTGATAAAGAAGTTGTGATTAAAAAGGTGTTGAGGTCTCTAACACCAAGATGGAACCATGTTGATATAGTCATTGAAGAAAGCAAGGATTTGACTAACCTTCACTTTGATCACTTAGTTGGATCTCTTATTTCTCATGAAGATAGAGTGAGAGATTCATTTGGAGAAAGTGATGAGAACGCTTTTTCCACAAAGCTACAGATTACAAAGAATGCAGATGCTAGTTCTAGCTCCAGAAGAAACCAAGCCCAAGGTAAAGGTCAGTATCAATTTTTTCCAAGAGGAGACAGAGGAAGAAGAGGTGGTTTCAGAGAAAGAGGTAGAGGCAGATTTGATAACAGAAACATCCAGTGTTATCATTGTCAAAGGTATGGTCATTTTGAAAGGGATTGCAGATTAAAAGAAAACAAAAGTGTTGATTATGCTCAAGAGGGTGATGATGCTTCTCAAAATAATTTGTTTTTATCTTATGGTAAAACTGAAAATACAATTAAAGATGTTTGGTATTTAGATTCAGGTTGTTCTAACCACATGACAGGAAATTGCAAGCTTTTCTCTACAATGGATGAAAGTTTCAAATCTAATATCAAACTTGGTGATGAAAAAACCTTAGAGGTTTCTGCAAAAGGAGATATGGCAGTCCATACAAAAGAAGGTATGAAAAGTGTCAAAGATGTTTATTACACTCCACAGTTAAAGCATAATTTATTAAGTGTTGGGCAGTTGTGTGAAAAGAATTATAGAGTAGTGTTTGATGATAGACAATGCACAATTTATGATAAGAATCAAGGCAATAGGGTGGTTACAGTTGTGCCTATGTTAAAGAATCGGAGGTTCCCATTGAAGTTTGGAGAAACTAGCATCAACCTTGCTAATATGGCATATGAGGACAAAGGTTGGTTGTGGCATCTTAGGTATGGTCATTTGAATTTTCATAGTTTGAAGCTTCTAACATCAAAAGAATTAGTTTATGGTTTGCCTAAGGTTGAAGAGCACAAGGAGGTTTGCGAAGGATGTGCTAAAGGAAAACATGCAAGAGAGAAATTTCCTAGAGGCAAGGCATGGAGGGCCCATTATCCACTTCAGCTAGTTCATTTTGATATTTGTGGTCCTATGCAGACAAAAAGTTTGGGTAAGTCATCATATTTCATTACTTTTATAGATGATTACTCAAGAATGTGTTGGGTTTATTTTTTGAAGAGCAACGGTGAAGCATTTGATACATTCAAGATGTTTAAAGCCCTTGTAGAAAATGAAAGTGGTTACAAAATAAAATGCTTAAGGACTGATCGTGGAGGAGAATTTTGTTCAAGAGGTTTTCATAATTTTTGTGATATGAATGGCATTAGAAGACAACTCACCACTGCGTACACACCTCAACAAAATGGGGTAGTTGAAAGGAAAAACCGTACAGTGGTGGAAATGGCAAGGAGTATGTTACATACCAAAGGATTAAGCAATTCCTTTTGGGGTGATGCAGTTGCTACAACAGTGTGCATTCTCAATAGAAGTCCCACTAGTGCACTTCACATGATGACTCCTTATGAAGCCTAGTATGAGAAAAGGCCTAATGTTAATCATTTCAAAGTTTTTGGTTGTTTAGCCTTTGTTCATGTAGCTGATCAAAAGAGACAAAAGTTAGATCCAAAAAGTGAAGCATGCATTTTTGTTGGATATAGTGAGCAAAGTAAGGCTTACAGGTTGTATAATCCTCTCACCAATCGCATTGTTGTGTCAAGAGATGTAATTTTTTTATGAAGGGGGAGTTTATGGTCATCAAAAAGACCATGTTGAGAAATCAAAATCTAGTTTGGATGGTGATATTATTGATGATATTAATAATGAGAATCCCACTAATGTTTCAGTTCCAAATGCTACAAATTCACCAAGTAGCCCCTCATCTAGTTCTCCATATTCAAGTCCAAGTACTGGAAGGAAGGTGAGAAGCTTGAATGAAATTTATCAGAGAAGTACAAGTCTGGCACATGGAGAAAATCCAAGAGGTGAGACTGTAAATTTTGCTTTATTTTCACAAGTTGATTTTGAGCCATCAAGTTTTGAAGAAGCTTCTACTAATGAGGTTTGGGTGCAAGCTATGCAAGAAGAGATAGATTCAATTCATAGGAATGATACTTGGGAGCTTACAGATCTTCCACATGACAAGAAATAAATTGGTACTAAATGGGTCTACAAGACAAAGTATAATAGTGATAGGACTATTGAAAGACACAAAGCAAGGTTAGTTGCTAAGGGATTCACATAGAAGTATGACATTGATTATGAAGAAACCTTTGCACCTGTAGCAAGGCAAGAGACTATTAGAATGTTGATTTCATTGGCAGCACAAAAGAAATGGAGCATTCATCACATGGATGTGAAAAGTGCCTTCTTGAATGGGTACTTAGAAGAGGAAGTCTTTGTGGAACAACCATAGGGTTTTGAAGTGCAAGGAAAAGAACATCAAGTCTACAAGTTGAAGAAGGCTTTGTATGGCCTAAAGCAAGCACCAAGAGCCTGGTATGCTAGGATTGATGGATATTTTCAAGAGAATGGCTTCAAAAGAAGTAAGAGTGAACCTACCCTTTACTATAAACAAGAAGGTAATGATATTCTTATTGTCAGTTTATATGTTGATGATTTGTTTTATATGGGTAGCAGTTCTAAGATGAAGGATGAATTCAAATTTGCTATGATGAGTGAGTTTGAGATGAAAGATTTAAACCTCATGCAATATTTTCTTGGAATGGAAGTTTATCAATGTGAAGATGAAATTTTTGTTTGTCAGACAAAGTATGCAAAGGATATGTTGAAGAAATTTGATATGGCTGATTGCAAACAATCTCCTACTCCAATTGCTCATGGAGTTATGTTGTGTAGAAATGATGGTGCTGAAATGGCGGATGAGACAGTTTACAGAAGTATTGTTCGAAGCTTAATGTTTCTAACACACACAAGGCCTGATATTGCTTATTTAGTTTCACTTGTTTCTAGGTATATGCCAATGCCATCTGAAATGCATATGAATGCAGCTAAAAGAATTCTGAGGTATGTGAAAGGCACTCTAAATTTTGGCATTCATTACTATACTTTTAAGAGTTTTGAATTGGTTGGCTTCAGTGATTTTGATTGGGGAGGTAGTTTGGATGATAGAAAGTCTACATCTAGTAACTGTTTTTCTTTTGGTTTTGGTTTGATCACTTGGAGCTCAAAGAAGCAAAGTATAGTTCCTCTTTCTTCTATAGAAGCAGAATATGTTGCAGTCACCTCAGCAGGCACACAAGCATTATGGCTTAGAAAAATTCTAGAAGAAATTGAAAAAAAACAAATTCAACCTACAATAATTTTTTGTGATAATATGAGTGCCATCAAATTGGCCAAGAATCCAGTACACCATAGCAAAACAAAACATTTTGACATGAAGTATCATTTTATTCGAGATTTGGTGCAAAAGAAGCAAGTTGAATTGAAATACATCAACACTCAAAAACAACTAGTAGACATCTTCACTAAGGGAGTTTCAAAGGCCCAGTTTTTGAAACTCAAAGATCTTATTGTGAGCCCTCTCAGCATCAAGGGGGAGTATGTTGATAACTGATGCTGTGTAGAATTTGACAGTGTCTATTTGAGGTTGCAGGTGTTTATTAAATAAATTTGTAGCAAACTTCACTGCATGCTAATGCATGTGAAGAATTAAATAATTTGCAGAATTATACAGCAATCTACAGCTAATTTTACGGCATGTAAATAATGCCTTTATTTCTATGCAATGTAATCTATATAAGTATGTAGCTGTGCAAGTCTAAAGATCAATGGGAGAAAAATAATCCAAGGTTTTCTTTTCTTGTGTTGAATAAAAGTCTTCTCTCTTGTTTTTTGTGTTGTTTTTCATTGTCCTATTTTAAATTAGGCTCTTTCATAATTTTCAGGTATAATAATAAGGACTCGCAATTTCTGTGTGGACATAGCCCAACTTGGGTGAACCACGTTATATTGGTGTCTCTCTTTTATTGTGTTTATGTGTTTTATTTTTACATCTTGTTTATTGTTATTGCTCTGCGATCCTATTTTTCTAATAGCCCTAATTCTTAATTCATAGACCTGCATAAATGAATAGAATTTTTAAATTTCGGAATAGGGAATCCACTGCCAAAGTGAAGGGTCTTTAACACAATTACCAACTCCATATCCTTTGAACGCTTAGGGTAATCCACTATCGAATGGTGTGTGTGGATCCAATGTTAGAGGAAGGTATTAATTTTGTTGTGATAAATGTTGGTATTCATTTTCTTTTCTTTGTGGAGAATCTTTCTGCTGAAAATGATGCTCTCCTTCTAGCATGTGGTGCAAGAAAACGAAGGTACAATTAAATTTTTGTTTTATTCGGTTAAGATTTTTAACATAGGAGTTGAGGCCCTTGTTGTAAATTTAATTTATATAAATTGCATGGATATTTCTAGCATGATGTACCCAAGTAAAATTCCGTTAACGTCCGAGTTGGCAGACTGCAAGGTGTCCAAATGTTTTATCTAAGGAAGTAAACTAGTAGCCATAGTGGTGCCAAAATATACAGAATAATGGTGGGTTTGGCATTATTGGTTTTTTTGGTTGGTTATCAGTTAGTAGATAGTTATGGATCAATTCATGAGTACACCAATGGCGCCTTCTTTCAACAAGGGAGTTCGGAGATTTTGAAAACTTTAAAGCCACACCTTCCTGGATTTGAGTAAAACTAAATTCTTTCAAGTTTTTTAATCTGTTGCGTAGTTCAGAGTTTGGGAATTCGGTGCTTGTAAACAATGCTCGTTGTAGTTTATGTAATCTATGTAAAGTTTATGAGCATGAAAATTATAAAGATATCTTGGCATCAAAGCGTCAAATCCATTATTCTAAAAGGATGACATGATTTTGATACCATATGCAATATATGTGACCCATTTTTGTCTCAAGTGGATCGACATCGTTAAAATTTTATACAGCTATTGGCAATTTGTAATGGGAAAGTGGAGGATAGGCAAAGCTTTTGGATGGTATGCATTTTTTATTATTCTTTACTACTACTGCATATATAATTAAAATAATTAAAAGAGGTCATATTTCATAACAATATGGTAGGTTGAGTAATATAGATAAACAATCTTAGTGGATGGTCACATGAGAGGGATCTTATCTATATTCTCAAGACTTTGGGCATGGAATTAATTTTACAAATATCTAACGTCATTTATTCTTTATCTATGCAAGTTATTGATAGTGGTTCCCAAATATATGATGTTGGCATACAACAAGGTTCCCAAATGTTTTATCTAAGGAAGTAAATTAGTATCTAGAGTGGGGTGAAAGTGTACATACCGGTGGTGGTTTTGGCATTATCGGGGTTGTTGTTGGTTATCATTTGAGAGATAGTTCATGGATGGGTTGACAAGTACACCAATGGTGCCTTCTTTCAACAATGGATTTTGGGGATTTTTATTAGATTTGAGTAAAACTAAATTCTTTCAATATTTTTAATTTGGTGTGTAGTTCATATTTTAGGCGTTGGATGCTTGTAAACGTGCTTGTTGTAGTCTATGTAATCTCTGTAAAGTTTTTGAACATGAGCATTATAAAGATATATTTCCAGCAAAGCATCAAGACTATTATTTGAAAAGGATGACATGATTTTGATACCATATGTAGTCTTTGTACACGGGGTTTCACTCAATAAACAACTATCATAGCATGTTCGATCGTGGCATATGAAACAATACCCCTAATTTCACTAAATATTGGAAAATACCTTTCAAAATCATTTTTTTAAACCCCCTCTCAATATGCCTTCCCAATTTAAAAAAAAAGCCCTATTTTCACTAGATATTGTATGTATCAATTTTTCCATTAACATTTTTTATACCCCTTTATATTTCTACCTAGTATATTGATATGATACCCCTCTTATGACCTCACATGCATTCTACAATGCACCTTGCTTCTTTCGATGTATATCGTGGATGCACATTACTTCACCCACAATGCAATTACTCAACCACATATCATTATGATTTGCAACATCTAATGGTCTAATGAAAAGATAGGAGATCACTTCTTGTATGTCACTAGAGCCAATGCACATGGTACAACATTTAGATTGCATGTTGCAGTTCCCAATCGCTGACTAAGCCTGTTGTGGGCTAGATATCCAAGCCCCCAGGGCCTATAACAAGCTCTAGAAGGTTGACTAAACCTCCCAAAGCCTGTAATAGACATGAGTGGTTGGGTATTCAAGCCCCCAAGGTCTATCGAGGGCCTATAACAGTCCGTGGAGGCTTAGAGCCTCCCAAGGCTATTCGTAACAACTGACTGAGTGCTATTGATAACAATTGGCTGTAATGACCACTGTCTCTCGACTATGATCGACTGGAAACCCACTTCACCACGAAACCCCTCACCTCAAGCATGCCTCAAGACGCAATTTTCCTGCGTACTGGTAAACCCGAGCCTTGCCTCAACCCGATTTATCATCCGACCATGATCTCGCCATCTCCATTTGGTAGATATTTGTCAACCTATCCATATAAAAAAGACCCCAAAGTAGTTTTGTATTGTTACATTAAATAAAAAAAACCCTTTGCCCCTTAATACATAAGCAATATAATTTTTAGGTTTTCATGAATATTTAATACCGCAATATGAATGAACCTCATATTATATTGCCTTCTAGTGAAGCCACTGTCTTTGTAACTCACTTTTTTTCTCAAGTGGATGACCAACATTAAAAATTTATACATCTATTGAAAATTTGTAACAGGAAAATGCAAGAAATGGAAAGAAAGCAATTTTTTTGGATGGTTATATGCATTTTTTTGTTGTTGTTGTTCTTTAATACTACTGTATGAAAAATCAAACAAGATCACATTTTATAACAATATGGTAGGTTGTGTAATATAGATAAAAAATCTTAGTGGATGGTCACATGAGGGGGATATTACCTATATTCTCAAGACTTGGGGTATGGGATTAATTGTAAAAATATCTAACGCCATTTAATCTTCATCTATGCAAGTTATTGAGAGTGGAAAATAGGAGCAACACCATATTGGCCTTGCTTGCACATTTTTTTGTTAAGTGGAACTCTTTTGCAAGTAGAAAACAACAATCATGTCTATTACCAGGTCCATGAGAGACTAAAATGCTTATATTCTTGTAAATTGTTCCAAAAGATAAATCCATTGTGTATAGTAAATACATGCATGACAAATTTATTGTTGCAAACTCTCCAAAGCTCCACTTTTGGTTGCAACTCCAACGAAAATGAACTCTTTTGGCATAGCCTCAGAGTATTGACATCCATTCAATATGAACTGTGGAAGAAGTTTAATACTTAACTCAAATGATGAATTATAAACGATTGTACTAGGTTATGCATATAGAATCCCTACACCTTAGTGGAGTTTAGCAAAGTTGATTTTTTCAAGATTTTTAATCTGCTGTGTAGCTCATAACATGGGCATTTGATGCTTTTCAGGAATGGTGGTAGTCTCTGTAAAGTTTATGAACATGAACATCATAAAGATTTATTTTCTGTGGATACAAAGTCCACATACAAGCATTAAGTCTAGTCTTCTAAAACTGGTGACTATCTTTATTTCATCAAGTGGATGATCGCCATTATCATTTTTTTAGAATTATTGACAAACTGTAACGGAAAAATTGCAAGAAATGAAGTTTTTTATGGTATGTTTTTTTGGTTATTTTGATCAATTACTGGAAACCATTATGGGTCCTTCAGCACGAGGCCACCGTCAACGATAGCTCTATTGATCCAATGAATGGGAATCTTCACACAAACACAACCTAATAATTCCATTGTTGATATATTCTGGTTATTTGGAAAAGAGCCAAAAAAGATGGTAACACCAAATGGTATTGGACCTAGCTGTTAATGTTTGAAATAGACATTCAAATATATGTGGAGAATCTTTTTGCTGAAAATGATGCTCTCCTTCTAGCATGTGGTGCAACAAAATGAAGGTACAATTAACTTTATGTTTTTTATTTAATTGAGATTTTTCCCATAGGAGTTGAGGTAGTTTTGGGTTACTAGAACTGCATAATCAGGGTGCCCCAGGGATAATCAAGGTCACTGAATCTATTCCTGCAACCAAAATTGCAATTCAAACAACCCAAATCATAGTTTCAACAATTTCCCCTTCACCAGATTCCAGTGAAAATTGCCAATAGTTTAGCCCATTTCTATCTCAAACCCTAATCTATGCCTCACATGTCGTGTTCTCAATAGTTTCTTGTAGGTTTGATTATAAAATAATTAGATTACTAGTGTTTCTCTGTCTTTGTATAACCGCAGCATCTTTTAATATTTTACTCACGTGACGGTTCACCTGCACCTTCCCTGGTGGGGATATTCCCAGGTTATTAATACTGTACCTCGATAATCTTATTAAATAAAATTAATTGGTGAGATATAAACGTGAGATGAGAAGATCCCGAAGCACCTTTGTCTCGAACCCTTTCTCCTTTCACATGGTCATTGACAAGAAGGTACGTCATAATATCTTCTGTGATCTTATTTTTGATACTACACAGTAAACAGTCCAAACGGTTCTGTATTCTGAGATACACGAAATCTTGACTTATCGATAATTGAAATCTGCATAAGAAAATTTGCGATTCTATATTCTGAGATACACGAAATCTTGACATAATCGAGATTTGAAATCTGCATAAACAAAGCATATGATTCTATTCTCATCCTGGAGTCGGTGGACTGCCAAACCAGAATGTCCAATTCAATTTATTTTAAAAATGTGAATCAATTAAATAATCTGTTTTAATCTCGTAATCTTATATGCAGCCGTTTGTTCGAGTTGTTAATTTCCTTGGACTCTCTCCAGTGAAATCCCGTATATATCGCCGAAAATCTGCGCACTGCTAAAATCTTCATAGAATTTCTGAAAAGTTAAAATCTGTGCACTGCTAATGTGTAACAAGGAATTGACCAGCCTATGTTAGTCAGACCAAAAACATGCATACATGTGGAAAAAAATGCAATGAATTATAGCTGTGAAGGCTGTGTATGGACAATTTTGTCAAATGGATAAAATTGTGCAATGAAGTATAGCTGTGAAAGCTGTGTATGGACAAGTTTGTCAAATCGATCAGACAAAAAACATGCATACATGTGGAAAAAAATGCAATGAATTATAGCTCTGAAGGCTGTGTATGGACAATTTTGTCAAATGGATAAAATTGTGCAACAGCTGTAAAAGCTGTGTATGGACAAGTTTGTCAAATCGATAAAACTTCCAATGAAGGATTGTCATGCAAGTTGTTTATGGGCAAGATTGAATAAATTGTTAATGCAAAAGTTGTTTATGGTAAGTGTGAATAAATTGACAATGTAACTTTTAATTAATCGACCACAAAATTTTGATCGATAAAATTATGCAATTTTAATAAATTTACTATTCATTAAATTTTTGTTTTGTTTTGTATATTTACTTTTTCATTATCAAATATAATAAAAATGAAAAGAGCGGAGAATCTAATTCTTTTTTTTGAAAACGAGTTATCTATGCATTAATTACCAATTAATTTTATACAAAGACAAATATGCTTTTCATATTTATTTTAGCTAATTAACTTCTCATAAAAATTTAATTGTATTACAAGTCAAAGAAAAATCATAACTTTCAATGAACAAAACCAGCCCGATCTCTATTTTGGTGCACTTGAGGATTAGGACAATTTGGAGTCATTACGAAAGCAAGAATCATTCTTCAACGTGCTCCTGAAAGGGTATGAAAGGACAAGATAGTTTTTCCTGATCTTTTTGTCTACTTAATTTTTCCAAATAAAAACTACTTATACATCGGATGAATCGGTAGTGTCGTGTAGATTGAAAGTTATGCATTGCTATCTGCGTTTCCTGAATATTTTTTGCCTGAAGAAAATATTATTAGCTACCACTTATTTAATCGGATTATCTGTTTTGTCTCCTCTCCAGTAAATGAAATTATTCATAAACTTCCGAAAAGTTTACAAGTGGAATATTTACGTTATCTTTGTCTTTCTTATCTCTAAAATCTTCTCATAGTGATTGCTTTGTCTTATCTCTACAATATTTTCATCATTTTTGGTTTGCCACACTCACAAAGGGTTTTGAATTGAATCTCCAAATTAATAAAGTCTATACACTGATACTGTTACTGTAGGTAAAACTAATTGATCTGTTTGATTGTTAATCACTAATTAGTTTTACCTATCTGTTTGATCAATTAGTTAGTTTAACAGATCTGTTTGATTTTTAATTTATCTTTCTGATTGTTAAAACTGGTTGATCTGTTTTGAGTATCTAAAAATTTCTTGAAAAACTGGATTTTAGAAGATGTACATTAAAAATGATTTTAGATTATTTTTTAAATTATAATAACTATATGTAAGTAGTAACTATATATAAAGTGTTACTGCTTATATTTAATTATATATATATATAAAGTGTTACTGTTTATATTTAATTTAGAGAAAAAATATAATTTAGATTTTATTTAGATACAATTGATGTTTCAAAATTCTTTAATTTAAAGGTATTCAATAAACCATATAAATTATTTAAATGGAGTATTATATATTATTTGTAAACTTATAAATCTAAATCAAATTCCTTAAATAATAACTTTTTTACTTCTCCATTGTAACACACTATAAACCTTGATAATAGTTATTAATGTTTAATGAGACCAAATTTGTTTTATTTAACTTTTAAAAATGTAAAATTTGTTTTATTATAATTTTTTGTGTTTGAATTTTTTTGAGTATTTTTGAACCATCATAGTTGCGACTCTTCAATTCTCTTTGTGAGCAATGTCATGTTTTAATGTGAATATGGTGAGAGTTTGTTTTTTATTTTAGCAATATTGATTTTTTTCTTTAAGTTAATTAATCTTTTAAACTAGAGATAATCACCTTCTTATAATATGTTGATTTTTTCCTTAAATAAAAAATGTAATAATATTTTTAATATAATCACTATTCAAGAAAGAGACATATTCCCACATCCCAATGATTGTAGGAAGCCTCAAGTCCCTCTTGTTGTTTATTTTGTTCTTGTATAATAGGTACCTAGTGATAGCCATACTATCAATAGAGAAGGAATACACTTCTTAGAGGAGGAGGCTTTTGGATTTTCTCTATCTTCTCCACGATTCTTTAAAAAGATAAGAGAGTCCTAATGAAAAGTTTCTTCTTATCATAAAGCTAAAGATCCATCAATAATAAGTCATACACGTACTCAAGCAAAAATCCATGAAAAATTATAGTTGTTTGATGAGATCATAGGGACTCACCATTAAAAACAATGCCATGAATATAAAGAAGAAGGATGCTAAAGTTGTGTAAACACAATCCACTTCTTTCTAATAACCCTCAAGATAAAGATAGGATAAGGAATATAGACATCTAACTTAACTCTTATATTATAATTAATTTCTTAAAAATATAATATTCTTTTTATTAAAATAATTACTATATTTATATATAAGAAAATTAAATAAAATATCCTTTATTTATGTCACATTAATATATTTTAACTAATATTTCTATTTCTCTTATTTTTGTTCATCGTGGAACTACGTTTTTTATTTCAAATAGTAATTTTGTTGATAAAAGTAGCTTTTTTTAGTATTTATATTAATTTTTTAAAAATAATTTGATCAAAAATAAATTATAAATTATAAAGTTGTATGAAAAGAGTGCCATCCATGATTCGCATGACTTTTTTTTTAATTCGAATTAAAATGGTAATAAAAAGTAATTTTGTTGATAAAAGTAGCTTTCTTTTAGTATTTATATTTTTTTTAAAATAATTTGATAAAAATAAATTATAAATTATAAAGTTGTATGAAAAGAGTGCCATCCATGATTCGCATGAATGTTTTTTAAAATCGAATTAAAATGATAGTAAAAAATCAAATTCAAGGATTAAATATTTGTATAAAGAAATTTTAAAAAATAAACATATGCAATAATTGACAATTATTCGGCTAATTTGAAATTATATAATATGGTTTGTGTAGGCGAGACTGATAAGATTGGTCTACTGGAAACTAGAAGATTTCATGCACGACCAGGAGCTCCTCATTTCTCTCCCACATGGCGAGACATTCGATTATATCGAAGGTTTCGTTGTAGTGAACGGTAACATAAAACAGAAATTATAACATAAAACGTAACTACTAAAACTTAAATATTTGTGTAGTTATGATACCTTTAAAAACTAATTTTCAAATATTTGTGTATTTATGATACCTATATGAAAACTGATTCTACGCTTGTAAAATAACGACTCTTGCGATACATAGTGGATGTAATATATTATATAACGACTTCTGCAATACATAGTGGATGTAATATAACGAACAAAAATATCTCAACTTTAAAATTATAAATAAAACAAGAACAAAAAAATCACAACTCTAAGACTATCATGGTCATATAAAGTTTAAAATCTATTGGTGAAGAGCAATAAAAACAGTACTTAAACTCTTTTATTCACGTAAACAAAAATAAAGATGTTATTATGTTAATCTATAAGTCAACAGTGTAAAAGAACAAGCCAATGCAAATAGAAAATCGAATTAGAGTTTCATTAGCTATCTCAACCCAATATCGGTTATGTACTCCATGCTAGAATAGCCCTTCGTGAGAACCTTAATGCTAGACATTACAAGTAGGATAACATGAAATGGAAAAGAAAAATATCTATGAAAGAGAAAAGAGAATCTATTTATAAGTTGTGAATTTACTTGTTTCGGACTTCCAAAGTGAGTACATAATACTGAGATCACAATAAAATTGATTGAAATGGTTTATACTATTGCATGAGATGTGAATTTACTCGTTTCGGATTTCCAAAATGAGTTCATAATCCCGAGATCACAATAAAATTGAATGGTTTATATTATTGCATTAGAGCATTAATAAATATTAACGATATGTGAAGAATAAGCGTCTCGGATCACCAATAATTAATTTGTAAATGTTCGATTTTATTAATAATTGGTTTCCATAAACCGCTAAATTTTAAGCCACCATCTATATTCAACATGTCACTCCTCTTTTCAGTTTCAACTGTTCTTCCTTTACAATTAATTTTGCACTCTATACATATGTGATGGGACAAGTTGTGAGAGGGTTGGTTTGGAAACTCCATATGTTAGCTGAATTTGTACATATCTTCTTATTTCACCAATATTAAATTTTCCACATAAACAAGGTAGTGTGTACACACCTTTCTTGTGTCTTGGGTCTAGTGGATCCTTTATCGAGTCAAGCATCCTCCTAATGGTGGAGGGGCGAAGGGCATGAGAATATTTTATTTGCTTAGGACTTTGACAATTTGCTTAGTGGTGCCTTTTTTGCTTTGTGGTGCCTTTTATGTATGGAAAAGAGATCTTCAAGATGTCAACTATATGTTCGATGTAAGTCTTCTCTTATGAACTACGGGGTTTTTTCCTTGTCATTGTGATTTTTGTGAGATCTATTCTTTATAAAGACATTTTTGAGGTAGTAAAACTCTAGGTTCAAGTGTCCGAAATTCAATTTTCTTGTCACCCTGGATGTGAGGGTTTTAATGGTCCTCTCATGTTCTTGTTTGGATGCTATTGGTATGAATCTTCTTCTTGTAAACTTGATACCCAATTCTCCTATCATCTTTTTTTATGAGAGGAACATCCAGAGAAAGTAATTGGTTGTCATTTTCCATTTCTATGGTGAACTTGATATGCTCCGAGAGGTTGTTGAGGTGTGTCAAGAAGTCATTTAGCTTCTCCTTCCCATCTCTACATATCTCACAGATGTCATCTGCATATATCTTCCACTTAGATAGTGTCTTATGTCCACATACTTCAATTATAAGGGAATAATATATATGAGCAATCAAAAAATTCATGGCATTGTAATGGGATCACAAATGTCATTGATAAATATGGATGTAAAGAATCCTTTTGACACTATCTTGATTTCAACATGCTCCTATGGCTTCCATTTAAACCTTATTCACCAAATTAGGGTTTTTTTTTTTTTTCAGTCTGCCATATTCCCATAAATTTCCCTACGAGTGCATATTGACTCAATATACTTCTTGGAGGTAATTTTGTACATGGGCATTGTATGAGATTTTAGGGATGCATCTTCCCAAGTTTTGTTGCTAAGTGGGCTTGCTTGCTCTCTTTGATGGGTTCACTATGAATGAAGGGGATTCCTGCACCTCCTGTTCCTGAATTTGTATCTTAGATTCCGTTTTCCTTGTTGTGGGGTTGTGTTGCCATTATTTTCCTTGAGGGAGAATATTTCTTTGAAGGAAAGAGCCCCACTCACCCCTCCAACCACATGAAAATCTTAATCATTACATTCAAATAAGAAGAATCATTAAAAAGAAAAATTGAATATATATTAAAAAAATAATTTAAATATAAAAAATTAAAATTTAAGTATATAAAAAACTTAACAAACATAGTCATTTAACTTGTGTCCGCTGAATAGGGATAAGTCAAGTTAAGTGTCATAATTAAGTAATAAGTCATTTGTTGAAGCCCTTATCTATGCATTAACTAAGACTTATCCATGCATTAGCTACCACTTATCCATATGCATCAACAACCAATTATTTTTATATTATTTTTTCTTTTATAATTGTTTATTTCGAATTTTGAATGAGTGCCATAAAATCAATCCGGGCAGTGCCCTTGTCTCATCCTGGTACAATCTAGGAAAAACATAGATGCTAATCCTTCCCAAATTCTAGGATATAAAACCTATAGGTGTAATATAGAACCACAAAAAATTAAAATTTATATATATAAAAATTTGATAGATTGATTTTAGGAATTCACATAGTTATTGATGAAAATCTAGCTTTGTGATATTATGGAGTGCACTCAAATCTTGTCTCATTTAAGAAAATAAGAGTAACGTTTGGTTAGCTACCAATATTTGACACAACTTTCCACCGAAGACCATGCGATTGCACTTCGTTTTGCTCATGAGTGATGAAAATTATTTCAGTATCCTCTATTCATATAGTGTCAACTTGTATCAACAACAATCGACCATTAATTATTTTCGTTTTAATGCAATTGTTTTCGTCAACTTGTCTCAGTCCAAACTTTGATTCACCAAGTATTTGTTGCAGAAGTATTTGTTCCAGAAGTATTTGTTCCAGAAAAGAAAATACCGTAATGATATACTAAAATTCTCATTAAGAAAAAAAGAAGATAGACGTATCTTTACGACTTATTTGCCAATGAATACAAACTTCAAGACTTCAGAATCTCCAAATATCCAACCAACTCAAGCGAAAGAGTTGATCCGATCGGATCAATAATGACCAAAATTATTGCATGCATATTGTACTCGTACAATAACCATTATCCCCAAAGCAACTTTATAATATTCATCGTGCAACGCAAGGAAATTGAATACAATGAGGATCATTAATAGCAATTGAGAGTTAATGTAAAATAGCTTAATTGCTCATTAATAAAATATATTTTCTCCCATTATTGGTCTTCATGTTTTTCTTTATCTTCCTCACATATTTATCACAATGTAATGTCTCACATATTTATCACAATGTAATGTCTAAGAGTGGTATAACATGGTCTTCATGTTTTTCTTTATTTTCCTCACATATTTATCACAATGTAATGTCTAACAGTGGTATCAAAGTAAATGAAGATCCATTAGGCCAGGGTTCTAGAGCGTGTCGTCTATGAGAAATACAGTTAAGAGTGCATCCCAATCATGCTGAATTAAAAGGGATTCGCCGTATGGAGAGAAGTCACCGTTATTGTGAAGAAATAAATTCATTTTTTATTAGTTCCATCGCTGAGCCTACCATCTCTAAAGTTGAAAATATTAGAGACCCATCTCCTCTTGTGAGAGAGAAACCCGCATGTGAAAGATTGTTGTTTGTTAGAATTGAAGACCAGAACTATCCCTGCACTACTACAAGAAGGAGTTGTGTAAGACGATTTTTAAAGACATAATTAACATATTGTCTTAAATATCTATTTCTAATTGCTTTTAAATATTTTATAGTGGTTAAGACAATTTTTAAGATAAAAATTGCTTAAATAGTATTTTAGTTTTTGGAGTTATTATTTTCTTCTTTAGATTAAAACTAATTTTTTTTAGAGGTAAAAGGATTTGGGCTTTTGCATGAAGCTTTCTCTCAGCAATCGAGGTTGTGAATGAGATGGCCTGGGCAGTGATGATAAACAGGGGAAAGCTTGAAAATTGAAGGCCTCGTCTCTACTTGACCTAGAGACACAAGTTCGTTGATAACCCGTTAGCTGTAGATTGCATCCGCTTCTCTGGTCTCTTCGTCTTATCATTTTGAGCTTGTATCTGCCAAAGCTTTGGCTAAAATAAATGCCGCTGGTGTTGATTTTGCCCCAGATTTGCTTGTTACAGGAACTTGGATGATGGTTTGAAGCATTGAACATGGTAAGTTTATCCTAAAGGCGAATCTAGCGATAGCACATTCTGTGCTTTGGATTTTACAAGAAACGCTGCCCAGAAAGCGATTGTTGAATTCATAGTAGACTTCTCTGGAAGAGTTTCCCGGCTTCTAATTACCACAGGTGTACGCAAATGCCTCAATTTTCTTGTTTTTTCTAAAAGGATTTTTTGCTTCCTTTATTTTTCATCTAAATTATTTTTCATAGTTGCAAAATTGAGCGTGATATGAAATTGAACCATTAAAGCGAGATTTTGATATTGTTCCGCCCTATATTTGACCAATATCTGGTTCCAGGTCATTTAAGATGGTTTGAACAAACTCTACGGGTGGTTTCATATGAATCAAGGGCATTCAAAGTGCTTGAAAGCATATGGGCGATTTGTGTGACCATCTAAAGCGATATGGGAAATCTAGACATCTGAACATTGAAAACGATATAGGTGATCAATGTTTCCATTGCAAGCAATTTGACCATCTAAACATTGAACGATATGGTCATTAAGCAATATTTGCATAGGACTCGTCTATAGCACTGATCTCACCATTATCACAATTTTAAAATAGGGCACATATCTGGTCATTACCATAGTAAGAGATCTAGGTATCATCACAGTAAAAGTTATGGGCATGATTTGAACACTATTGCAACGATCTAGGCATCTCTGTCGTAGCATTGTTTGAGAGATAGAGTTTCAAACTCATCAGGATTCTGGACACAAGATAATCAGGTGCAAACTTTCCTTTCTTTTTCTTGAATCTATATTTTATTATTGCAATTCTAGAAAATATGAAATTCTGAATTCAATCAATGGTGGAGAAGTGCAATTTTAAGGAAATCACTCAGCAGATTAACATATGAGAAGTGCGAGATACAAACTGTATGGAAAATATATGCATTTTATATGGATTAAAAAAACTAGTTAAAGAGAAATAGTATTTGTTTCATAATGGCATTGACCAGCGTTGAGTCATATTCGAGCTCTAGTTGAAATGATGAAGGGAATCACCATAGAGTTCATGCCACAGTTGAAATATGAAAACGATAAGTGAATGCGCCCAGATCAGTCGATATTTATTCAATATTGAGAAAACCCTTCAGAAATTGATAGAACATTAGTTCATTAAAAGCAAACAAAGCATTCCCAACTAATCTAGGAAAAGTATAGGCTAATAAAAACACCTATCGGTGTAACTATCGTTAGACCACTTCTCTCTTGGAAAAACGTAATTAAGAGATGATTGTGTATCTAGTCTGTGCCGGCTCTGTCAGACACTCAGTCCGTCTTTTTGTCACTCTGCAATGTGAGTCATTTAGTAATTTTGAATCCAATCCGGTGCACAACTTATTGTATTTATGTAACCGTGCTTGTATTTCTCATGTCAAGAATTCTTAGTTAGAAATTAAATGCAGTCTTTAATATAACTCTGTAGCTTCAAGGTGAAGCGATCTCAAGTTGGTGGTTATACAATTCCTATATATAGAAGAAGATAATTGAAAATCTGAGAGAGATGTGTAAGGGAAGAAGAGAAGAAGTGAAGAGCCGTGAAATGTATTAAGAGCCCAAGCTATGTAAGAAGTGAAAGATCATAGTAAAATCTCATCTCCATGTATTGCGTTCAAGTTGCTCTATTTTGATACGGTAATATATATAAGTCCATAGTTTTAGGAATTCATTCTCAAGAATTTTGAACGTTGCATGTCGCACATCTTCTCCAAATTTACTTGCGTGAATGTTATTTACATTTACTGTGTGTAAAAGAAATCAAGATTTCCAAATAGTTCACAGTGGTAAAAGTTCTATTTTAATGAGGAGTAACTTCGAGTGAGCTTCATTTAAATGTTTTGGTTCTTATGTCTTAGCAAGAAATATTTTAAGATAAAGTTTGTTTAAGAGTCCCTCGAAGTTAATAAGTAACCCGGAGTAAAAAGGATCTGCGAAGTCAAGTTCGGTGAAGTTAAGAACTGCGCATAAATGCGAAGTAAATTTATGAAATGCGCAGTTGCGAAGTAGATTTATGAAATGCGCAGTTAATTTTCGCCCAGTTAATCTATGAAGTAAAGTGTTTAGAAAAAATTAAAAGTTTACTTCGCAAATTATATGCTGGAAGAAGCGAATCCCTAAAGTGAAGAAAAAGAAGATAGTCAATTTACTGCGCAGTTCAATCTTCTTGACTGCACGGTGTGTTTTTCCCTTGATTTGGTATCAGAGCTTGGTTTACGGGGAAATGAATTTCTATTTACAAAAAGGGAAAAATGATTAAGAATGGCTTCCACTTCTGGTAATTTGCAAACTCCAAGCTTTTCAAGAAAAAATTATGAATATTGGTCTCTAACTATGAAAGCTTTGTTCAGAGGTCAAGATGTATGGGAAATAGTCTAGAATGGCTATGTAGAACCAACATATATGGAAGCATACAACAATATCACACAAGCTAAGAAGGATGTCTTAAAGGAATAGAGGAAGAAAGATGGAAACGCATTATTTTACATACATCAAGCAACACATGAATCTATACTCCCAAGAGTAGCAGCAACAACATCCGCTAAGGAAGCATGAGACACAATGGAAACTTCTTATCAAGGCTTGAACAAGGTAAGGACTGGGAAACTACAAATCCTTATAAGAGATTTTGAATCTCTGTCAATGAAAGACACAGAGTCAGTAGAATCATTCTATACTTGTGTTATTGGTCTAATTAATCAAATAAAGTCTCATGGAGAAAATATAAGTGACCAAAGAGTTGTTGAAAAAGTTCTTAGAGTTCTTCAAAATAAATTTGAATCTTTAGTTGTGACCCTAGAGGAAAACAAAGATCTGTCCCAATTTACTATTGACGAGTTGCAAGCCTCATTACTGAAGGTGAATTTGCAGCACAGTCATCCATAAGTCATGGAAGAGGCAGGGGAAGATCAAACTCTAGAGGTAGAGGAAGAATTTCTTTCAGAGGAGGATGCAGCAGTAGCCCTGCACATGTCACTGGTAGAGGTCATAATTGGATCCCCAGTCAGCCAAGTGGACAAAGGTTTGATAAATAAAAAATTCAATGTCATTACTGTAAGAAGTTTGGACACTTCGCATAGGAATGCAGGAATAAGCAATATGACCAATGAAAGCAAGGCCAAACACTGTCAAGCAACAATAGCACTCTGAACAGCTTATTGTTCTTAGCATGTGCATCTCCACTTGAATGCAATGTTGGTCAAGAAATTCCAAATGACATATGGTATTTAGACTCGGGCTGTAGCAATCATATGACTGGTAATTTAAATCTATTTTCTAGTCTAGATAAATTAGTTCAAACTGATGTCACACTTGGAAATAATATTCAAGTCACTATTTTGGGTAAGGGTACTGTTGATATTCTAACCAAACAGGGGGAGCATAAATTTATTCTTGATGTTTATTATGTTCAAGGTTTGAAGCATAATTTGATGAGCATTGAAAAACTGATGGAAAAATGTTACAAAGTTCACATGATAGGAAAGCATTGTCTGATCAAAGACATATATCCAAGCAATCGCTTAATAGACGAAGTGCAGATGACAAGCAATCGCTTGTTTCCTTTAAGGATAAGGCCAAACATAAAAGGAAAAACAACTCAATTTGTTCATGGAAGTCAGAATGAAAACTCTAGAGCTGCATTTGAGGCATAAAGTAAAGCAGCAGACAACCACAGCAACAAAGAAATGCAAGCTGCGTTTCAAACAGAAATAAAGGATGAATCTTGGTTGTGGCACTTCAGATTTGGACATTTGAATTTTGGTGGGTTGAAGCTACTACACATGAAGGACATGGTGAAAGCATTTCCATTAATTGAAAAGCCAGAGAGAATTTGTGAAGGTTGTATTTTTGGAAAACAACACAGAGAGACTTTTCCAGCCGGAAAGTCATACAGAGCTCGTACACCACTTGAAATTGTGCACTCTGATATTTGTGGACCGATGCAAACACCGTTCATGAGAGGATGCACCTACCTTCTCACATTTATTAATGATTTCACAAGAAAAACCTGAGCATATTTTATAAAACATAAATATGATGCGTTTGGTTGTTTTCAATAGTTCAAGACACTTGTGGACAAGCATAGTGGTTACAGCATAAAGATATTAAGAACAGATAGAGGTGGTGAGTATGTTTAAAATGATTTCTTAAATTTTTGTAAAAACCATGGCATACAGAGGAAATTCACTGCGCGGTATACACCGCAGCAGAATGGTATCGCAGAGAGGTAGAACATAACCATTATGGAGATGGCGCGTAGTATGTTGGTAGCCATGCATCTATCAAATGATTACTAGGCTGAGGAAGTGGAAACTGTTGTATACATCATGAATCGATGTTGGACGAAGAGTGTGAATAACAAAGTTCTGCAGGAAGCCTGGACATATATGAAACATAGTGTTTCGCATTTAATTTTTTTTTTTTGGTTGTGTAGCATACGCACATGTTCCAGATGAGCTAAGAAGAAAATTAGACAATAAAGGACATAAATGCATTTTTATTGGGTATTGCGAAGACACAAAAGCATACAAGTTGTATGATCTTGTTGCAAGAAAATTAATTATTAGTCGAGATGTTTAGTTTGTAGAAAATGAAGCATGGGATGGAACCATAGAGAAGAATGTTAAAATCGTGTCACATGTAGAACACGATGACATCGCAAAAGATGTGGTTGAGACTCCACATATGAATCAGAATATCGCAGCTCCGTTTACTCCCAGGACAATGCAACATGTTTCAGCACAAGGAACTCTGACCCAAGTCGCAGTTCAAGCTACTCTGACAAGCACACCTAGTGCGCAACAAACTCCTTCAAGCAGTTTGCGAAGTTAAACACCAACAACTCTGACAAAGACAAGAAGTCTGCGTGAGATATATGAGACTGGTACACCCAATTCATTCTCAGTTTTTGCATTATTTTCTCAAGTTAATGATCCTCTAACATTTGAAGAAGCTGTTGAAGATAAAGTCTGGGCACAAGCCATGGATGAAGAAATAGAATGGATTGAGAAGAATCAAACATGGGAACTAGTTGATGTTCCTAAGGACAAAGATGTGATAAACATGAAATGGATTTATAAGACCAAGCAAGATGTTGATGGAAATGTGCAGAAGCACAAGGAAATATTAGTATCAAGAGGATTCACACAACAGCCTGGCATAGACTTCAATGAAACCTTTGCACCTGTAGCACGAATGGACACTATTAGAATAGTTTTGGCCATTGCAGCACATAAGAAATGGCCTGTTTACCAAATGGATGTTAAGTTTGCATTTTTAAATGGTTATTTGGAGGAGGAAGTATATTTGGAGCAGCCACAAGGATATGAAGTCCCACGACAAGGAAACAAAGTATACAGACTGAAAAAGGTCCTTTAGGGTTTGAAGGAAGCTCCTAGAGCTTGGTATAGTCGCATTGACTCTTACCTCATTCATAATGGATTTCACAGAAGTGAATGTGAGCCAACGTTGTACACAAAAATCAACAAGCAAGGTAATAATATAATTTTTTTCCTGTATGTAGATGATTTAATATTTACTGGTGATTTTGGCATAGAAGAATTTAGATCAGTCATGGAAAGTGAATTTGAAATGACTAATTTGGGGCTTATGAAGTATTTTCTAGGCATTGAAGTCCAACAGACTGAAAATGGTATATTTATATCTCAGTTTAAGTATGCAAGTGATGCCTTGAACAGATTTAAGATGTTAAATTGTAAGATAGCTCCAACACCAGTGATAACAGGTTTGAAATTAAGCAAGGATGATGATGGATCCAATGTAGATCCTACGTTGTTTAAAAGGCTTGTTGTCACCCTTATGTATCTTATAGCAACAAGGCCAGATATCATGTATGGAGTCAGTTTAAACTCAGGATTCATGGAGTCACCAAAAGAATCTCATTGACAAGCAGGTAAAAAAATTATGAGGTATGTAAGTGGAACAAAAGACTTTGGTATTTTGTTTCAACCTTAGAAAATTTCAAACTCATTGGATACACTGACAGTGACAATGGAGGCAACATAGATGACAGATAAAGAACATCTGGGAATACATTTCATTTAGGAACATGTGTTGTATCATTGGCTTCAAAGAAACAACCCATAGTAACTCTTTCTTCAGTAGAAGCAGAGTATGTTGCAGCTACAAGCGCTCCATGTCAATCCGTTTGGATGTGGAGGATGTTAAGTGATTTGTCGCAGAACCAACAAGAACCCATAGTCATTTACTATCACAACAATTCAGCTATCGCACTGTCAAAGAATCATGTGTTTCACAAGAGAACCAAGCACATCGACATAAGGTATCATTTTATCAGAGAATTGATAAATAATAAAGAAATATGTTTAGAATTTTGCAGGTCTGAATATCAGGTAGCAGACATCTTTACCAAACCATTGGCAAAGGAGCCATTCCAATATATGTGAAGTTGTTTGGGATTGACAAGTTTTGCACAGTGAACTTCGTCATACACGGAGCATGTTTAAGCTCTAAAACATTTTGTAAAATTTTATTTTTGTTTAATGATCCCCATCTGCTCATAATTAAGGGGGAGTGTTGGAAAAACGTAATTAATAGCTGATTGCATATATAGTCTGTGTCGGTGCTATTAGACACCTAGTTAGTCTTTTTTTCAGTCTGCAATGTTAGTAAGTGAGTAAGTTTGCAACCAATCCAGCGCACGTCTTATTGTATTTATGTAACCGCGTTTGTATTTCGCATCTCAAGAATTCTTAGGTAGAAATTAAATGCAGTTTTTAATATAACTCTGTAGCTTCAAGGTGAAGTGATCTTAAGTCGGTGGTTATGCAATTCCTATATATAGAAGAAGATAATTGAAAATATGAGAGAGATGTGTAAGGGAAGAAGAGAAGTGAAGAGTTGTGAAGTGTATTAAGAGCCCAAGCTATGTAAGAAGTGAAAATCATAGTAATGTGGCACATCATCTCCAGATTTACTTGCGTGAATTTTATTTACATTTACTGTGTGTAAAAGAAATTAAGATTTCCAAATAGTTCACAGTGGTAAAAGTTCTATTTTAACGAGTAACCCGGAGTAAAAAGGATCTGCAAAGTCAATTTCCGTGAAGTTAAGAACTATGCCTAAATGCCAAGTAAATTTATGAAATAGGCAGTTGCGAAGTAGAATTATGAAATGTACAGTTAATTTCCACACAGTTAATCTATTCAAAGTAAAGTGTTCGAAAAAAATTAAAAGTTTACTTCTCAAATTATATGCGAAGCCCTAAAGCGAAGAAAAAGAAGACATACAATTTACTGCGTAGTTCAATCTTCTTGACTACACGGTGTGTTTTTCCCTTGATTTTCTTTACCTTCACTATTTTATTCAATAAACATCAATAGAAAGACTCAATGGTGTGTAGAGAAGGATAGAATGAAATCCCTTTAACGCAGATGGTAGAGCAATATTGCCTCACACCCATGTGCAGTTGAGTATGGAAATTGAAAGCGAGTGAGGTCTAGCTTATGAAGCATAGCATCAATCCTATTATTAGAGAAGACAAAACATTGCTTCCTACATAAATTTGAATTACATTCAATATCTCTAGTTTTTTATGCATAGCATTCCTTCATAGTAGCTTCAACACCTTTTTGTCTTTATCAACCATATGCTATTATATATTCCATTCTCTTTGTTGACAAGAGCCAAAAGTTATACATGTTTTATGCTAACTGAAGAATCAACTAGCACAGAGAAAGAAAATAGTCACTTCAATGATTAATCTATCACGCCAAGCTCAATTTCCTTTCCAAATCGCTTGGGTTTAAATAGTTGAAGAGAAACATTGTTGAATGTTTTGTTCTAAGTGAACTCATGCTCTACTAGTACACGCATGTGTTAGCTATGGAAAAATACTATGAGATGAAAAAATATTAAATAAATTATTTTTCGTGAAATAATGATGTCAGCATACAAATACTATGAGATGACAAAATATTAATTAAATTTTTTTTTTTTTAAAGAATGAATTGGTTATGAGTTTATCTAGAATATGCAATGATTTTCAATGCCCTTGACATATATGCATAAGATGAATTGCTACATTATATCTAAAAAATGATAAGCCAAGTTCACTTAGTCAAAGTGTCTACAATCTATGCATTGCATTAACATAAATAAGATCAATTGCTACATTAAATCGTAGAAATATTTATTGTAAATAGTAAAGCTGTAATTAATGGAAAACAATTTATATAATTATAGATTTGATGTAAGATTTAATTTATAAATTGGTAGGAGATAAATTTAACATTATTGAATTTATATAATTTTTAAAATTATTTTAAAATATAAATGAAGAAAAAAAATAAAAAAAATACATGTTTAATTAAAAATTATTAATTAAAAACTTTTTATTATTCTCAAATTCAAAAATATATATATTCAATTATAATCTAAATCAAATTTATTTATGAATTCACACTCATTTTATAATCCATTAAATGTTTAAAATATAAAATTTATATAAATTTATTCATTTGTTTATTAGATTTTATTATAGGTACACTTTTAAATAGATGCAGGTTATAAGTTTATTTATCAATCCATTTAATTTATTTTTATTTCCATATTATAAAGCAGGGACTAAGATGCACGCAGATCTTGTCTTAATAAAGTTAGTTTAATTATAATGAAAATTAAAGTTTTAATTCATAATAACATATTGATATACACAATAAAATAATAACATCGAATTAATATACACAATAAAATAATAACATCTATGGTCATTCGTTGTTTTATATTTATTTATAACGGGTTCAAAAAAATTCACACGCCAATCACTCATAGCGTTTTGCAGAAGTATACGATAATGCAATTTATGTTTTTGGTTGTTCATCATCTCATTGCTTTGATAATGAAATAGCGTTGCCTCGACTCTATTGGATGATTAACGGCTAACGAAATGCAAATATTGTAAAGGTATTTCTGGAATTTTGGACGTTATCATATTATGAATACCATCATAAAGTACTCCCCATGTTCAATGTTCAATGTTGAATAATGAGAAGTTGATTCCTGATTTTTACGGAGGTAAAATCAATGTTAAGACGAGACTGACTGCGTTGGTGAAAAATCTTAAATGCGGGTCCATTTTCATGAGAGTGAGGTTTACAATTTTTACATTAACATTTATGGAAGATATATATAGTTGATACTGTTAATGTAATTTTATAAAGATAAGTCGGTCCTCAATTTCAATTAATAATTTCATGCCGTCGTCTTTGTTTCTTTGTTTAAGTTATCCACAAATTTCTCAATCTATAGAGCTTCCTTTACTCTCTTTTTGTAGTAATGAGCTATGGATGTGAAGACCTCTCCCTTCTCAAAACACATATAATGTTTTGTGTTATAACAATGTTCTACTATGGCAGATTTCTTGATTCGTTTGTGGCGGACGTGAACCACATGTTCTTTTAACCTTGTCATTATGGAACGTCCTCTTTCCCTATGTATTTTTTCCCAAATGAATAGGGTATTGTATATACCCCTTTTTGTAGTTTTGGATCAATGGGATGTTTAGCCAAATTTAGCCTGCTTGTAAGGGAATTTGAAAGAAAAAAGGCAACTTTTAAGTTCCAGTGGGGAAAGGTCGATTTGTCTCTGTAACAAGTTGTTGTTATGGAAACATGGTGTAAGTACCAATGTCTTTGTCTCTTTGCCTTTACATAACACGAAAGCAAGAATTTTTTTTAATATATGGAAAATGTAATTTTAATTAAATTAAATTAAATCCATAAAACATTAAATTCATTTATATATGGAAAATGTAATTTTAATTAATTTATTTAGTTTTAATGAATGAAAAATTACAATTTAATCAAATATTATATAATTAATTTAAGTAAAAAATCTATTAATATAATATTTAAACTACTTTCAATTAAAAATAATAATTACAGTCAGCGTTATAATTTTCTTCTTGATATATATTAAAACTATGTAAAATTTAAAACATAAACCTATTTTTAATATTGCACATCTCAAATAGAGTTGTAGCTTCTCAGACTGGAAGATCTCTCAAACTCGATGGCAAAATGATATATATTGTGTATGGTTTTAATAAATGAAACTAGGATCTTTGAGAACAACTTGTGTTGCCGTAGTTTTACAAAGCACAGACCATTTGCATTATATTAACCATAAGTAACGCAGTTTCCTCATCTACCAAAAACACGTGACGATTCTGTGAAATATCAACTCTCAGGACTATCCAACGAATTATTTCATTGCCATCTAATATTCATAATGCATGTACTTACCATTGCTCTTCTTTATAAGGCACGTAGATGGAAAGGTTATATGGTTACTTTTAGCAGCTATAATGCACGTTATTTTAGTGGGCGTCTCAGTCTATCCTCTGAGTTACCAGGTATTCATTCCATAAAATAAAACGTGAAAGGAATACACTCGAAATTTCATTAAAACAAAACATAGGCATATGCATTCTGATATTTGCCCATGGCTACATACTTCAAGTTCATCCTCTGATTTACCAGGTATTCATCCCAGAAAAGAAAACAGGAAACGAATATCAATCGAAATTTCATTAAAACAAAACATAGACATATTTATTCTGACTGATTTGCCAATGGCTACATACTTCAAGTTCTAGACTCAAGCTGAATAATCGACTTGATCCAACAAGATGAATGGAAACCATAGCAAATATACTGTACTGATCTTGTACAATAACCTTTATTCCAAAAATAACTTTCTAATCTTGATCCTGCAACATAAGGAGATTGAGTGCAATGAGAATCATTAAACGCAACTGAAACAATACAAAAAAACCCAACGAGATCAATGAAAGAGATGGAGTACACTAGTGTCCATTTATCAGTAAGGAGGATGATGAGGAGAAGGAGGCGCGGTGTAGTGTTGGGGGATTTGTAGAATGGAGCAGGTGGGCTTTTTTTAACCGGTGGAGGGAATACTGTAGGCTTGGGGGGAGATTTGTGCTCCGGGGGTGGAAAAACGTGGATCGGCTTGGGAGGAGATTTGTGAACGGGAGGAGGATATTCTTTCGACTTCGGAGGAGATTTGTGCTCCGGCGGTGGAAATACGATGGGCTTGGGAGGAGATTTGTAAACGGGAGGAGCATGTTCTATCGGCTTGGGAGGAGATTTGTGCTCCGGCGGTGGAAATACGATGGGCTTGGGAGGAGATTTGTAAACGGGAGGAGGATATTCTATCGGCTTGGGAGGAGATCTGTGAAAGGGAGGAGGAATAACTTCGTGCTTGGGTGGAGACTTATGCTTGGGCGGAGATTTATCCTCCTCATGATGATGATGATGACGTTTGTGCTCATGATGATGAGATTTGTGTTCCGGAGGAGGATATTTGTGTTCCGGACGAGGGGGAGATTCGTGAAAAGGAGGAGATTTGTGGGCTGGAGGAGGGTATTTCGAAACTGGAGGCGGAGTTGCATGCAGAGATGGAGAGTAAGTAGCGCCACAATCATATGCCTTCAGAGATATGATTGCGAAGAACGCGAACAGCAGACCGGATTGAATCGCTGCCATGCTTGACAAAGTGAGACGGATAGACAGTGGTCGAGTGCGATGGGAAGAGGATCGACGTGATTTATATAGCTTACAAGTGTGGAGGTGGAACTGGATGTGTCGATAGACGACAAGAAAATTTCAAAGCGAGTTTCCGGGACAGGTTTTTGTGGTGAAGAGAGGCTACGAGAGTAGGAAAACGAAAATTAGGTAGTGATGGCAGTGGAATCGACCACCTAATATGCTGTTGTCAGGACATGCCTGCTGTTACGCTCTTGCATTCCCATACATTGATCTAAGCGAAGCATAAATTATTGTTATTTATCCCTTAATTTAATGGCTTCCCCTTGTCCAAAACTGAGGGTAAAAACCTACACTGTATATTAACAAAATATTCCCATGCGGTTGTTAAATAGCTGCATGATCGCACGCCAACAACTTATTATTATATTGTCCATAGAATCCACTAGTCGTGCGGTACAAGATATTCGTGAGTTGTGAGAAGTTATATCATTTTTCTGATGAGTTTTATGGAACGAGTTACTGCTTTTTTATTCACATGAAATTTCATAATTATACTTAACTTCGAAAAGTGTGTTTAAACATTTATTGGCGGCTAAAACCCTAACTTAGTTCATACATGCAACTCTATACTTTATGTGCAAACTCGTTTTAACCTCTAATAATAGAAGTGACAAAAACCACTTTCATCTTTGTGAATATAGAATACATTATTGCATGGAATTATCTAGAGTATTGAGGTGCTTTTCAGTTCATGTCACCTAACATAATTATATTTAGGAGTAGTCTAAAACATAGACGATTTGGCCCGGAAGACGGTGGCCGTCGCCGATGTCCGGCCAAATCGCCATTCCCGTCGACGTCCCTCCTCGTCAATTTTTCCGTCTCCCCTTCACCGGAAACAAGCTAGTCTGCATGCCCCTGGATCGGACGAGCTCCAGCTTCTTCGCCCTGCCCTGGAAAATAGCAGAATAATAAACTACTTTTGTCGCAAATCAGATGATTCATTGCTTAATCTTTCCTATCGCTGCAACCAGAATGGATTTGATGGCAATCATCAGATTTTGTTGAGTCGATGTGAGTTGCGGAAGCCGAACAAAGGAATGGAAAATATGATGCAGAGGGAAAAACTGGAGCAGAAAGGCGTAACACTAAGACTAGCAGCCCTGGCAATCATAGAGATTCAATGGAGAGCCTTTTTAAAGAAGAAGAAAGTTATCTGCCTCTTAGTAAGCTCGAATTAGAGATTCTTGAAGCACAACAAGTGTGTGGCGATGTCAACCGTATCTCATCGAATGCTGATAACAAACATATCAAATCTAATCATTCCAATCAAGAAAAAAACAATAGCTAGGTTCTGAAAATTATGGACTTGAGGTCGTATTTTAAAGATGAAAATTCTCAATACAACTCAATATTTGATTCAAATTCAGTCCCACCCAGTGAGTCCATTTCCTCGACCTAAAAGAATGGCTGCACCTCTGAAATTTTCGTGAATAACTGTGATTGTGGACACTCTGGTCATAGTTGCAATTGCAATGATGATGATTTCCTGTGCTCGGTTATGGAAGAGTTCTCTGCCAATAAAAGAAATTCTTGATAGGCAATATTTCTCTAGGTTCCTACATCGAGTATCTTTGCCACAGACAAAACTGTTTTATAAGATTCCATATCTTTGTGCCCTGGCATACTCAGTTCTAGAGATAAAGGTATCCATTCTTCATCCATTTTTATGAGATTTTTCGTATTGAAAAATACGTGATACTTGTATCACTAGAAGAGGTGCAGTTATTACAACACATTAAAATAGCCTTTCCCCTACCCGCCCGTCTATGTAAAGCAAGTACATGAGATCTAGCCCATAGCTTCCTCCATGATCTTCCAAATCTTATAAGGTAAACATTCTTTCTCCATAAACCCTAAATCAAGAACTTATCAATTTTAGTAAATCTTTCTTTGGGCTGTCTCTTTCACCACAAGAAATGTAGCATGACCATTCTGGCGACATGCCACGCACTCTAGCCAGGTTTGTGGCATCTCTGCCATTAAAGCTGAGAAATGAACATACCTACAAAGAGGCTTTTAATCCAGTTCCAGGCCTCTTAAGCAAGAAGCCACTTTGAAAAAAATATGTCCAGCATCCCAGTTTTATGATTATTAGTTCACATAAGCCTTATTGAGATCAAGGGCTCTTTTTATAATGGCATTTGAGACTTTTTTATGAATGAGATCTGAGAGAGTTTGGGATGATTGAGGTAGGCATGCTTATAAGTTATCATACTAAGATTTTTGTACACAATTTTAGTTTGCTTATGTCTAATGTGGATACTTTAATCCATTCCAGTTTGAAATAAAACGCCTAGCTTATAATTTGGGTTGGTACAGCCAAGGGATCTCTGAAACTCCATGGTCTTCGGTTTGTCACTTCTTCCTTGCATGAAAAGGCTGAAGCTAGTGCCAAAGTGGGGTAATCAATAAAAAATGATTAGTCTTCATCAACTACAGTCTCTCGTGGGAAAGGAGGTGAATGCGATGTCAAAGAAGATCCTAACCACAGGTTCTCAGCAAGCCCCACTGTGGCTTATGAAATGGCAGCATCTGCAGTTTCTTACTTACATTTACAAACAAAATACATCCTTCTTTTTAAATCTAGGAATGATGTTCAGGTACATACTGATGAAAAACTGAGCAGCAAGCGCAACGAGGATGCAACTGCAGAAAATAACCAGTTGAGTAGTGGTGCTCATAAGGATAAAGAAGATACCTTGGTGGATCAAAAAATCGAAGACAGTGATAATCGCAAGATATTTACTGACTTGCAACAAGCTGATTTTAGTAGGATTTCTGGCATGTCCGAATCAGATTTGGCTGCAATTGTAGCTAATTCTTCAGTCGCAGCTCTAGTGGTTGCCGAGGAGGAGGCAAAGCAAACAACTGCAAAAGATTTGCAGTCGTAAATTCTTCTCCTTGTGAGTGGTTTGTATGTGAATTTTCTATAATTTAGGTTACTTTTTTATTTGTCTTTACCTTTGTGTAAAGAATCTAGAAGTATGTAGTTTTCAGTGTATGGCGTTTTTAGGCCTGTATTTTCCAAATACTGTTTTGTCCTGACATATCTACTACATTTCCAGTGCTCTGAGTCACTAGCTTCATGGCAAGCAAATTTGTTTTCAGAACCTACAAAATTTGAGGAAATCATGGCAAGGTAATTTTAATTGGGCAGCCATTCTGAAGCTTTTCGTGAAATATGAGGATTGTTGAATTAGCAGCGATGGGAAAGATTAAGTAATGAATCATCTGATTTGCGACCAAAGTAGTTTATTATTCTGCTATTTTCTAGGGCAGCGCGAAGAAGCTGGAGCTCGTCGGGTCCACGGGCATGCAAACGAGCTTGTTTCCGGTGAAGGGGAGACGAGAAAAATTGACGAGGAGGGACTTAGACTGGAATGGCGATTTGGCCGGACATCGGCGACGGCCACCGTCTTCCGGGCCAAATCGTCTATGTTTTAGACTACTCCTTATATTTAACTTTATGTAATGTTATTAATTATAAAAAGTAATTAACATTTCAAGAGATTAAATTTTAATATTTAATATATTTACAGTTAAGATGGACTAATTAAATTGATTAATATTAACTATTATTAATAAAAACAAACCAACCATTATTATTTTTTACACCAATAGGTGTTTAGATTTTGGACTTTCTTGAATGGATCAACAAGATTAATCTGAGTGGATCAAGTGTATAGTGAAGATTCATTTCATGGTCGTGATATCTTGTTATCCTCAAATACATCTTGATTAAGTTTTAAATAAACTTCAGTTAAGCACTGGTTAAGAAAAATGGCATGTTTATTAATCCACCCATAAATCAAATTTCCATTATTCAAATGTTTTATTTTATTTTTTCAATTTATGATTCAACACCAAAAAAGATTATACTGAACGCCATGTCTCATAAAGTTGTAAGAGCTCAAGATCACGGTAGTCAGCATGCGGCAGACGCTGTGGCTAACCAGGACACTATTAGTGCCTTCTCTTCACAGGAGCTGGTTCTGATGAACAATGAAGAATGCAATCCATGTTAATCTCTAGTCAATATATTGCAGCGAACACACCACCACTAAATTCATTTCTCATTCCCTCACATATATTTTCTGTGTAAAGTGTAATTATTTATTAATTCCCGGGAATAATCTGTTGGCTTGGAGGCTTATCTATATCTTAATTGTTTACTGCATTTAAATGCATACAAATATTGTTGCTGCCATGACAGAGATGTTGTACAGGGTATTCAGGGGGCATGGAGAGAGGAAAACGATAAAAGTGCAGTTACTGCCAAATATGGAAGTAATGTGACAGGAAGAATTAAGAAAGTCAAGATATTACTGTGCTGGTTTCTTAAACTAGGTTATAAGGCTATATGGGAGTGTTACGTCAAAATCCAACTCTGTTGGTGTCCGTAAATTCATGACCACTTATTGTATTTTTACTTTAAGAAAAAAGAGTTAAGCTTTGTTGGTGTCCGTAAATTCATGACAACTTGATTGTATTTTGACTTAAAAAAATGAGTTAAGCTTTAAGAGAAGAATTCATATATCATTATAATTATAATTGTCATGAATTAAAAAATTAGGAAACTAAATATTGGAATAAATATATATTTTGAACTTATATTTTAATAAAGGTTTATTTATGAAAAAAAGTGATTTTCAATCCAATTCTATGATGTAATAAAGATTTGTTCACATCATTATTTCACTATGGAGCTAGTGAGTTTATTCTTATTTTAGTAATATGGATTTTCTTTTTTAGACTAATTAAAACACATAAAAAAATTTGATATTGTAGATTAAGGTTACATCAACTCTTTATAATATCTTAATTTTTTTATCCTCTTAACACTTTATTTTTTATTTTTTTTTCTAAATTTACATATAATAAAACTTAAATAATATTATCAATACTTTGTAAAATAACCTCTATAAAAAACTTTTAAATTCATTTAAGATATTTTATGACTTTAATATATTGAACTTAAATTAAATTAACTTACAGATTATAATTATATATCATGATAAATTTATAGAAATTCAACATGCAAATCATGATTCGAATATATTTTAATAATACTTTTTTTTTCATAGTCATCACCCCATTTATGCCTTTATTGAATTTATTAAATTAAATTAATTTAAATATTAAAATCATTATATATGATGATATGATTTGTACAAATTTAATATTTAAATTATATAATCATACTTTATATTTCAATAACACTTTGCTCGAATATTTTAATATGATATAAATTTAAGTAATTTTACATGTGTAAACATTTTTTTTCTTTTTTTCATTGCCATACTCTATCAAATAATTTACTCCCCAAAAATGTGTTTTATGATTAAACTGATCCTTAATCTTAGGGCGTGTATATTGAGTTTTATTATTACCACTTACAATATATTTATAATATGTTTTAGGATAATTATGCTACCTTATTTGACTACTATCTAGTTAAATGAAAAAAATTAATAATACAATTAATTTGTTTTATTTTGTTATTATTTATATCAAAATAATTGTTTTAAACTAATTTGTTAAGGTTAATCAAGGATTTATTGATTTGGATGAAAATATATTTAAAAAATGTAATTTTATAATAAATGTAGTGATACATTTGGGAGAAATTTAAGATTTTTAGTGCAATCACAATAAATGTAGTGATATGTAGTGATATGCTTCAAAGGATTTTAAAATTTTAATCAATAATATGTTTGAAAAAAATTTAAGATTTGAATTTAGTCTAGTCTTATATATATATATATATATATAAACTTGATATTCATCAAAAGAGTTCATCAAAATTTACATTTACTTTTAAGGACATTTTAATATTCTTTCTTAACCTTATCATTTCCCCTCTCCAAATTAAACCTTCTATATTTTAATGTTCAATAAATTTTATATTTATTAGGAAATCTGAGATAGTAAAAACTGTCCCCAACATAGAAATTGCATCTTGGCCACTTATAAACAACAGTTTATATCAAACATGTCGAGGAGAAAATAAGAGACAAACTAGAAAAAAAAAATCTAGTACCACTATCAACCAAAATGCCATCAACTAAATCTTCATAGAATATGAAGCCATTCATTTCTTTGGTTGTCTCCAAAATAAATTTTAACTTGGGACAATCTTCTCAGAAGGGGTTTTAGTGGTCCTGGCATTTGCTTCTTAAATATTCAAATATTTAAAGAGGCCTCCATCGCCAAAATGATTTAAACATTAAAGTTGAAGGGAAATTCAAAAGCTCTGTTGCATCTTATCAAATTCTGAAGAGGCATTTACAACTTGTATTTTAAATGTTCATGAGTTTAACAGAACAGAGTATTTATTTCTATGGAGATAATTTTGTAACTAAAGGTCAATTATCATTTAATGACCGATTATCTTGAAACACTATAAATACCCATCCATCTAATGTTGATTTCACAGAGTGAAATACAAAATCATCAGTTAAAGTAAAAAAAAATTTACTCTGTATTTTATGTTATGCGTTGTTTTTATGAGTTTGTAAACTCATATTTATCTTGAAGTTATTTTGTTGTAGCAAGTTAGATTTCAAATTTTATTTATGAGTGTAGATGTGATGAACAATTTCCTATAGAATATAGTTTGCTGAAATAGTTTCCTGTAGAATATAGTTTGCTGAAATAGTTGCAGAACTTTATTTTATTGCTGAAAATCGTCCTGTAGGTGATATTTTCTAAGTTTTAGTGATTAGTACGTGTTGTTGTGACTAGAAGAAACACCCCCCTACCTTCCCACAGTACAAAGTGAGTTTCCAAATGGGATTTTGCGATGAAGAGAGCATTCATTCTGGTTAAAATATGTTTTTGTATTTAAGGCAGTGGAATCTTCCACCTAATATACAGTTTCCTGCAACATACCCGCTATTAGGTTCATGCACTTCAGTCTCCCATGCATTGATCTATCTAAAGCATAAATATTACCATTTCTAGACTTCTACTTTATTCGCTTTCGCATGATCTTTGGATTCAGGCAAATAGAAATTGACCTTGTGTATTTAAGAAAATAATTGTTCATGGTGTCCACGATACGTTGTGTCATCTATTTTAACTCACTCTTATATTTACATCATCAACAATATTTGGTGGAATATTGTATGTCTGCAACACTAACATTAAAAAATAATACTCATTTTAGTATTGAAAACATCTGCAGATTTGTAGTCCTCACCCACTTTAGCACTAACATCATTGATAATATTGATATCGTTTCTTCTCACTTTGATACTAAAAATGGTACGAAATTTGTCAATGGTAGGTGTCTAAATTCACTCTCATTTAGTCTCATATGAAATTCACAAATAAAATTTGTGTCCTTCCTTCTCACTATGTTACTAATATTGGTGTTATTTACAATGTTGATGACACTCACTATAATGCTAACATTGTGAGTAGTAGATGCGTCCCTTATGGCTCACTTTCATCACAACATCACTGGCATCATCACAACATCACTGGCAGTATTGATTCCATGTCTTCTCACTTCACTACTAGCATCACCAAGCCTATTGGTGTTATTGCGCCGAGAGGCGCTCTACAGCCTAGTATGAGGGAGATATTCTAACGTGGATGTACCGTTACATCTAATAAATCGCAAAAATGTAGCGTGGAACGTGTATTTTTTATTGAAAAACACGGTTGACATTATTGTCGGCCATAAACAAAAATGAATAATACAAACTAAAGAAAAGAAAAGCAGCCATAATAATAGTTAGATTTGCTAACTAATAATTACATTTGATAACTAAATAAAAATCCAAGCAAAAATAGATTTGAATCTTGGTCTCTAGGTTAAGACAAGCCCAATCACCTCACTACTGACCAATAGATCACACAGAAATGGTGTTAAAAAAAAATGCCATAATAATAGTTAGATTTGATAACTAACTATAACTCCAAGCAAAAAGGGTTTTGAACCTTGGTCTCTAGGTTAACACAAGCCCAATCACCTTAATTCCTACCAATAGACCACACACAAATGTTGTTAAACAACAAAAGATGCATATTTATTTCATTTGTTGCATTGATTTCGGCAATGCATTGTTTTTGTTTTTTACATGTATGCATTGAATTTATCAATTTAATAAATAAAAAAATCTTTCATTAATTTCAGCAATGCATTGTTTTTTCTCATTTACATCTATGCATTGAATTTATCAATTTAATAGAAAAACTACTCTGCAATGATGTCAACAAATTAGATTTTGGTGTTCCCTATTTATATCGTGGATCCTCATGATAATATTGCAAATAATGAAGATATTGATTATCAAAGAAGAAAAGTACGACAAATGTATAGAATAGAAAGATAAAAATAATCTTTGTAGCAAGATTTATGTGGTTGTTGATTTCAGGAGGTTTTGGAGAATCCATAGTATCCATGTTCTTTAGTCAACGTTTCGAATCCATAACAGAAAAAGAAGCATCAAAACATATAGAAGAACAAAGAAAACACAACCATGAATTAAAGAGATCGTGAAGAAGTGTTATTTGTGCAAAGGGATTCTCAAAAGCATGAATGGGAAATAATTTCAGGGTTTTATAGGAATCAATATAACTACCAATGAATATGACATACTTGGATACATGGAATGTGATAACAATTTACTCATACTTATTACTTACATTATTATAATCCTCATAATTCTTTCTATGTTTTCAACTTAACCTGTTCCTTACAACGTTGAAATTTTTTATTGCATATTTTTCAGTGTAGATGTTATTCCATGGACACATTGATTTAAGTAAATGGACGCATAGATTTCAGTGTATGGACGCATTGATTTCATTTAATGGACGCATAGATTTCAGTGTATGGGGTTTTTTAAATCTCCCGAGGTGCAAACCTCTTCTCAGGTATTGCACTCAAGGAGCTTTTCGAGGAGAGATTTGCACCTCGGGAGATTTGATCCCTCTCGGCGCTTGATAGAGCCTAGGATTTGGATCTAGGTTGGTTCCTTCTCACTCCTATGGTACTAAAATTGTTTATGATATTAGTGCCATGCCTTCACATTGACTTTGGTACTAATATTTCTTCCAATATGGGTTCCACATCCTTTCTCATTCCTGTATTAACTTAGCTACTAACAATGACAATGACATTTGGTATAACCTCTACTCACTAGCATCACTGACCATAATGGCATCATACACTCTCTCTTAGAAATAGAATGTACCACACGAGTGGTATGAATGGTTTGAGCTTATTATTGTTATCTATGCAATTGTATCAAAAGATACATGCAAAATACCAATATGAAAAAGATGTATAAAGTATGTGACATTTCCATTGCTAAGGTTAGCAAAAAAAAAGTTTGTCGATTAGTTATAGTCTAAGTAGTTGTGGAATGGAGTATTATTCTCTCCACCTATATTTTAATATCATAGTTTAAATGTTAAAGTTGTAATGAGTATATAATTGACATATTAAACTTGTAATGAATATATTGCTATAACAAAATTTATTGCACCCCCAATAAGTGCTCTATTTAGAAAGGGATTCATTTGGAAGGGGAAGAATTTAAAGAGAAGAAGAAAATTCAAACACTCTTTACACTAAGGTGATGTAAGAGAAAGAAGATATATTGTCGACCTGAAAATTAAGATATGTTGTTAAACATCGAAATGTGTTGTGGAAACTTATAGGCCTTATATTGGATTTCAAAAAAAATTATAAGAAGTGGAGATTGTATGCTAAGTGGAGCATTGGTAAGCATTGAAATACTTTAAGATTACTAGCGTGAATTGCAATTTCTTAGAAGAAACATATTGGAAAAGGATTTTCCCATAGAGAAATTGAGAAGAAGAATAGATCAAGGTGTAGAGTTTAAGAAATCAAAGAGAATAGATAAAGGGTTAATATTGTTGTTGAGCAATGTATAGCCCAAATAGTTCCATGGTAGTTTGTAAGAGATTTACATCAACAAATATCCTCATTTTGATGTATGATGGGTTTCATCCTAGAAGAGGGGAGGGGAGGGAAGGAGATTACACTCGTTTGAAAGGAAAACAAGAAGAATGCAATTTATTGTAGGCATGAAGATCAAGAGAAGATGGGATTGGGATGGAAAGAAGGAATTCCCACATAATATATGGTTATAATCAAGTTGTAAAATGTTTTAGAATCAAATCTAAAATAATGATGGGTATGCTTAAAGCTGGCCATAATTATAGCTAAATTGCCCCTTTACCAGAAACTACAAAAGAATAGGATGACTAGTGTAACCATGTAGAATAAAATCTTTTTCCGAGAAAATTTTTTGTGCATCTTTCTTTTGCATTGAATCACTCACATTGGCTAATTTAAGAATTGCCATAATATCATTGTGATGTTGATTTATAAAGTGGAAAAAAAATAGAAGCACATGTGGGAAGGTTGGATTTTCATAAAGATGATGTCTATTGGGTTGGTGTAAGTTAGTGTTTCACCTTCATGACATTTTAGTTGCAATGGAAGGGTAGGTGAGGTTTTCATAAACATGATGTTTATGGGTTGGTTCAAGTTAATGCTTCCCTTTCATGACCTGTTAGTTGCAATTTAGAAATATGAAAAAACAACGAAATGTTGACTTCGAGGAATTTTAGAGGTACATGCACAACCTATTATAATAAAATAGGTATAACTAAGATAATTTTGTTTATAGAGCGCCATACGCAGAGATAAAAATTTTGAGAGGAAAAAGAGAGAGGATCTGCGTTCTTCAATGAAAGTTTCTCGACGTTTCGATCCCATAGTAGGGATCGAAACGTCGAGAAACTTTCATTGAAGAACGCAGATCCTCTCTCTTTTTTCTCTCAAAATAAGATAATTTTAATGTCTTACAACATTGCTATGTTATTATTTTTCTAAAAGATGATGCGCATGTGGGTTTGGCCATATTTTTTAATGTTAATTTTATATTTATTTAAAATTAATAAAGTCAATGAAGCCCTTAAATAACATGTCAACATTAAGGATAAGTTTGAGGAACTTAACTTAACCAAACAATTTTTTTCTTTAATGTGTAGCCATCCATTTGTACTTGTGCACCATACAATTTTTTTTCCAAAGGGGGAACGAAGTAAAAGATCACGCCAAAATTAAAAGTCCTATGTATTTTAGAAATATGAGAAATCAATAAAAAATAAAAGGGAAAATTTTAAGGATCCCTATTTTTTTAAGTGTAGAAGCCTTCGCGAATCTTACTAATTATCAAATTTCCATACATAAAATGTTTGGCAATATTAAAAAAAAAAATCAAGTTTCTAAGGTTTTTATATAGTTTTTGGACAATTTTAATGGTTTTTAAAGTAAATTTTTTTAACCATATGGAATTGAGAAAATCATATCAGAAAAAAAAAAAATGGAAAATGGCAAATATTTTTTTGGAAAAAAAAACTCGAAAAATTATCCCATGGGATAAATTTTGTCTCATGGAAAGAAATATGTTTTTGTTAAACACACACACACACACAACTCTTAAGTGTGTGCAGTTACACAAGAAATAAATATATGGTTCATATTTAAAAGCACGGTTGGAAATGGCTGGAGCAATATGAAGTTAGGAAATGGATTTGCTTTTGTTTATGCATCCCAAACCAATATATTTTCCATTCCAAAGCCAAAACCAGAGCATACAAGTCATCCAACACGTAAATGAATATAGCCAATCCTACCAAACATTTTTGAAGTTGTAGGAACATACATCTATGTTCAATGTGTGTGCTTTCCTTCCATACATTTTATTCAATATCCATTTTCATATTCTTGTTTGGAACCATTCAATAGGATCCTTATAAAATTGTTTTCACTCGTTCATTATGGTCAAGGCTCTGCAAACCATCCAAATCATGTGTGGTAGTTTTAGAACATGTGATATTGGTTATTGAGCTTAAGGGGCTCTATTTAGGACCTAGTTATTTTTAAGTATGTTGTATATCTTCACAAACTAATGTCAAGGGCCTTAGGATGTTGTTTCCCTACCATGACTATGGTCAAGGGCTCGATATCCAACCACGACGCATGAAAAATCTTAAAATGGCACCCATATTTAACTCCTGGGAAAAAGAACTACTATCAGGGACTTATGCTGTTGTGTCTAGGGTTTGTTCATGGAACTTGAGCACGAGAAGGTTCAATTAGGTATTAAATCCCTTGTTTACCACATTGACCATGTGGCACATTCCAAACCTATTTCCAATGGACAAAACCTACCCATGCATATGTATCCCACTCAAAGGCCTATATATAACCCATACAAATGAATGACTTGATGGTACGAGGAATCATTAAAATCTCTTGATTCTAAGAAGATTAAACAATATCCTTGAGGTGCTTGTTTTCCTTCCTCGAGCATGTTCAAGGATCTATGACACATTTTTTATGCGCAAAATCTCTTAGTAGAATCTATATCCAACCTTGATGCCAAAGACTCTTGAGGGAGGGTTTGTGTTATGGTGTGCAAGTGTTTCTCATGGTGATAGTTCCTAAGGAGTGGTGTTCAGGGAATAAGGCCCATTATTACCCTCTTATGGCATTCGATAAACCTCCAAGCAGAACTCTGGTTCACAACTAATGTATTGATGGCATGCAGAGCACCTCTAGAAGCGATTGTTCACCAACATAGGTCATATGTCGAGGTTTGCGGGTGCATTAATGGTTCTTGGGCCTAAGCACACTATTCAGGGATTGAAGGTAATACTTCCTTCCCCCAACAATTGTTAAGGGGATTATGATGTTGTTTCTCTAACACAACTATGGTTAATTCCCTAAGACCCATCCATGGTGCATGAAATGTATTTATGGCACCCATATCCAATGCTCATAGCAAAGACCCCATATCGAGGGCTGATGTTACTATAACTAGGGTTTGTTCATGGAACTTGAGTTTGAGAAGGTTCAATTAGAGGTTGAAGCCCTTATGTACCACATTGGCGATGTTGCATAGTTAAAACCTATTTCTAGTTGAACAAACCTTCCCATGACACTTATATCCCTCTCGAAGGTCCACATAGAACCTCTACATAGGACTAATGTGATGGTACAAGGAATCATTCATGGATCTTGAGTCCAAGAATATTCAAAAAAATCTATGAGATGCTTGTTTTCCTCCCTCAACTAAGCTCAAGACCTTGCAACACATCCTCAATGTGCAAAATATCTTAATGGCATTTATATCCAACCTTGATGACAAAGTCACCCAAGAGAGGGTTTGTACTCTAGTTTGTATGTTTTTTTCATGGTGATTGAGTCGAACAAGTGGTGTATAGGGAATAATTCCAATTACTATCCTCTTAGAAAGACTTATAGACACATTCGTGGTGCACAAATAATGTACTGATGGCATGTAGAGAAGCCTTGGAGGCAATTGTTAACCAACATAGGTCATGCATGGAGCTTTGATGGTGCATCAATAGCGCTTGATCCTTAGAATTTATGTTTAGGGCCTTAGGATAATTCTTTCCTTCTCCAACTAATGTTAAGGGCCTTAGGATGTATTTTCCCTACCACAAATATGGTTAAGGCCTCAAAACGCATCCATGGTGCGTGAAACGTATTAATGGGCACATAGGAAAAAGACCCCCTAACAAGAGCTCATGTTTCTGTGTCTAGGCTTTGTTCATGGAACTTGAGCTTGAGAAGGTTCAATTAGGGATTAAATCAAGTGTAACGTTAGCCAATTGACCATGACACAATCAAAATCTATTTTCAGTGGAAAAAACCTACCCATGGAACATGTACCCCACTCGAACGGTTGCATCAAAACTTGACAAAGGGATGATGTGATGGTACAAGGAATCATTCAAGGACAATGAGCAGAAGAAGATTCAACAATATCCCAATGGAACCTTTTTTCCTTCCTCAACCATGCTTCGCCTTAGGAACTAAAGAATGCTTCTAGGCATTTAAGGCCAAAAAAATTAGCTTGAAGCACCACACATGGTCTCCCAAGGGTATCCTGTTAAGAACCTGTGTCAACCCTTCTCTTTACTTTGTTAGTATATTGTTGTTGGACGCATATGCTTTGTAAGTCATCCCGTAGTAATTGTTGATCCATATTTTGTATTAGCCCATGGTATTGACCCATAGTATTGGATGCATTTGCTTTGTAATTCATCCCATAGTATTATATGTCCCATGGTATTGACCCATAGTATTGGGCATAGAATTAGTATATAAGTGTGTGTTGAGGCCAATGAAGGTACCGTGAAGTTATTTGTATTAATCTTGCTCAAAGGAGGTTTCCCCCTCGAAGTGGCCCGCAATCAATAAAAGCGATTCTGAGTTCTGTTATTTCTGCTATCTTATGTGTTTTCATTAATTAATTATTGTAGGTTCTTCACATCTAGCATCAGAGCACTTTCTCGGGCTCATTGGGTGAAATTTCTGCCAATTTTTTTTTCACATCTGTTGCAGGTTCGGTCTAGGAATAATCCCTTATCCACTTAATTGTGGGAAGTACTTGGGAATAATCCCTACAAATCATTGTGAGGAGTACCACAAGAACCCCGAAGTAGCTGGCCCATTGAGAGGACCTGTCAGTGAAAAGGGAAACGACCCCTACTTGATTGACTAGTTCCCACATGTGAGGTAAACCAAGAGCTGTCATTTATGGCAAAGCGGTTATCAGTTTTACCTGATCCGTGGAGTGAGGGGTACTACCCCAATATGCAAGCCGTTAGACAGCATTGGTGGCCAAGTGAATCCCTTGAACCTTTAGGAATCCGAGCATACCTGGGGTCCATATCTATTTTCAGCTAATAAATCACAGATTTCCTCTTCCCAGAACTATTGTCGGTCACTTCCACGTCATTGCAGATCCATCTATTGTCGATCACTTCTGCGCCGTTGCAGATCCATCTATTTCCGATCACTTCCGTGTTGTTGCAGATCCATCTGTTGCCAATCCCTTACGCACCATTGCAGATCCATATCTCCCTTGTTTTAACTCTATTTCCCTTGAAACTTCCCTGACAACCCTGCAATCCCATTCTGCATATTTCATTCCTGAGGACCCTATCCCAAATTCCACTTCCCAACGCCATAAATTCCACATTTGTCTATTTTAAGGGTTTGCCATAACTTCTATGATTTTCACCCAATCGTCTTCAAATTTTTCCACAGTTTTCATTTCATATTTCTGCTTCTTTGTCCCTCTCTGCCAAATTTTCTCATTCTTTCACCTCGCTTATGAAATCCCCATTTATGCTTCCTTGTCCCTTTAAAAGTGTCCAAAACCTAGTCAAACCCAAATTACCCATCAAATTTTTTCCGAAATCCAGATTTTCCTTTACTAAAATAGTTTTTGTTTTTGTTTATCTACCCATTCAAAAAAAAAAAAAAAAACTCTTGGTTATGGTTGTCACCCGCACAGGAGCAAAAACCATGGAGGAAGCACTTGCAGCCATCCAAACCAAACGCCAGGATCTGGACGAAAATTTTCTCAGCCTCCATCTTCAGCATTCATCCATGAACAATAAACGACATCCAGAATCTTTTGCAGCCATTGGGTTCTCTTCTTCCAACAATTTTTGTGGGCCAAAGCTTGATTTTCCTCGCTTCAATGGTACTAATCTGACTGGATGGATATACCGGGAAGAACAATATTTCAGTATGCATAATACTTTTGATGTCCAGAAATTTCCACTTGCATCATTTGATTTGGAACAGGAATCCCTTCAATGGTACTGTTGATACATCAAAGCTCATCATGAGCCAAACTAGACAGATTTTTGCCAACTCCTTTTGCAATGATTTGGTCCTAGTGCTTTTGATGACTTCACAGGAGCACTCACTAAACTTCACCAAATTGGCACAGTGAGAGAATATCAGACATAATTTGAGAAACTGGCCAATCACATAGAAGGATTGTCTGATGAATTCTACAGGAGTTGTTTTATCAGTGGTCTCAAGGATGAAAACCGCTCAGAGGTCAAAATGTTCTGTCCCAACACAATGATGGAAGTCTTAGGGTTGGCTAAGTTGGCAGAGGACAAGATCACAACCCAACAACGCTCCAAACCCACCTTTTTTCCCTTAAGAAATATGGGTTCCCAACGACCTCCCATCACGCCAGCTCCTCAACCACCTCCTATCAAGCATTTTTATGAACCAGAGATGCGGGCACGCTGATAAAAAGGGATTTGTTATAATTGTGATGAGAAATTTACTCGGGGACATAGATGTGTTGAGCAAAATCTCTATCTCTTGGATGTGGATTCTCCGCCTACCTTTGAACTTGGTGAAGAAGATCCAGATACAATAGATGATCAGGTCGACATTCAACACCGGCCTATTGACCCCCCATTTCAGGACGACCCACAAGAGATCTCTCTCCATGCTGTAACCGACGTCACCACCCCACAAACAATGTAGGTCAGGGGTTACTTCAAGAAGCTCCCTCTTACCATACTCATTGATTCTGGTAGCATTCGTAACTTCATTAACCCTCGGATTTCCAAACAAGCTGATTGTTTTGTCCATCCTTACTCCAACTTTAAACTCATGGTTACCAATGGGGGCACCTTACCTTGCAAGGGGAAGTGTTACAATGTGCGTATCTCTCTAGCATATTATAACCTACGCTCTGACATGTTTGCCTTGTCCTTAGGTGGATGTGATGTGGTTTTGGGCGTTCAATGGTTACGTACTCTTGGCCCCATTTTATGGGATTTTGCAGAACTTTGGATGCAGTTTTCAATCAATGGGAAACAACACAAATTTATGGGCTTAGAACCAGGGTCTCTTCGCATCATGAGTTCACATCGCCTGGAAAAGATCCTTAAGAAGAATTCACATGGTGTCATTGCTCAGCTCCATTCCATTCAGATGCACCCATCAATGGTATCCACTACTTCCTTGGATAGATATGCAGGTGTCTTTGCTGCACCAGTGAGCTTGCCGCCTTCAAGAGACCGTTCCGGTAAGAATTTATCCGCATCTACATCTCAGAAGGAACTGATGGCTATTTTGCATGCAGTACAGAAGTGGCAGCCATCCTTATTAGGGAATCATTTCTATATCAAGACTGATCTCCAGAGTCTGGAAAATTCCCTAGAACAACGGGTCTCCTCCCCAGTACACTTGAAATGGGTTATCCAACTCGTGGGTTCTGCCTATGCGATCACTTACAAGAATGTTAAGGACAATTTGGTGGCAGATGCTCCTTCTTGCAAACTTGATGACCCAGTTTCTCTTACAGCTATTTCTCTGCTTGTTCCACATTAGTTGTAATCTGATGACCAAGGCTATCCCTTCTATGAAATCCATGTTTCTCCAACAGCAGGGCACGCTGGGTTCCTTAAAACGTATGACCGAGAACAATGTAACTTCTTTTGGAAGGGACTAAAATTGACAATTCAAGAGATGTTTGGTGACTGTGATACTTGTCAGGTCAATAAGGGTGAAAAGACACTCCTTTCAAGACTACTTGAACCCTTGCTCATCCCTACACAGATTTGGATAGCTCTTTCTATGGATTTCCTTGAAGCGCTCAGGTGGTACAATACCACATCTAAAATGACACCATATGAAGCAATCTATGGATAGGCACCGCTAGTTCTTCTTCCATACATGCTCAACAATTCTCTAGTTCAGGAAATTGACTCAGTTCTTCGAAACCGTGATCAGATTCTTCTCATTCTGTAGGACAATCTTCACATGGTAAGGATTTGACTGAAACAACATGTTGATTAGCACCATTCTGAGCGCCATTTTCATGTAGTTGATATGGTTCTTCTTCGTCTACAGCCTTCCAAGAAATCCTCCCTGAAACTCAAAAGGCATCAGCTTCTCTCTCACTCTATCATAGAGGCATTAATTCAGTGGCACGGAATGCAACCCGAGGATGCTACAGGGGAACCACTCCTTCAGATTTCGCATCAATTTCCACATCTAAAGCTTTGAGGACAAAGCTTTTTCTAAGGGAGAGGGGATGTTAGGAACCCGTGTCAACCTTTCTCTTTACTTTGTTAGTATATTGTTGTTGGACGCATATGCTTTGTAAGTCATCCCATAGTAATTGTTGATCCATAGTTTGTATTAGCCCATGGTATTGACCCATAGTATTGGACGCATATGCTTTGTATGTCACCCGTAGTATTATATGTCCCATGGTATTGAACCATAGTATTGGGCATAGACTTAGTATATAAGTGTGTGTTGAGGCCAATGAAGGTACCGTGAAGTTATTTGTATTGAGCTTGCTCAAAGGAGGTTGCCCCCTCGAAGTGGCCTGCGATCAATAAAAGAGATTCTGACTTCTGTTATTTCTACTATCTCGTGTTTTTTCATTAATTAATTATTGTAGGTTCTTCACATATCCTTAACCTTTTTAAGTGGGGCTATCAAATAGAACTTAAGCATTATGCTCTAAAGGAATCCTCTAGGGCTCAAGGATCATGAATGATGTCATAAAGCACTACAAATGACCCATCAAATCGATTGTTGTCCTTCATGTGGTGATATATGCACTGGTATTAGGATATTTTAAGAACTATATATGGGTCTCTAGGATTTGGACATGGTCATGGAAGGTAACCCATGCCTTAGGCCTCATAAGAAGCTTCTAAACATATAGGGATAGTAACAATGCATCAAACCATCCCAAACGACTTTTCTAGGGTATTGTTAGCATTTTAGTGGGGACATTGGTTCCATTAGTAGGTTTTCAACATTGAGTTTGGGTATTATGGGCCTAAACATGCCCAAAGGAAGAAATTAGGACCTTATGCCATAAAGGAAGCATTTAATAATCTATATCCGATAAAGGGGATTACTTTAGGCCCTTGTGAGAGGAACACACATGCATCATTGTTGCAATAAAACTAGAAATGAAGCATGATCAATGATATTACATTTTGTATCATATCATTCAGTTAAATAGTTGAAACCCTAATCTAATTTAGTTTCCATAGTTAACTTATTAGATAGAATCACCACCATTAAATAGTCGAAACGCTAGTAATAAGATTCAACAACCTCATGGAAATCTATGATTTATTGATCTATGCCTTTAGACGGAGAATCACTCATGATCTAACTAAAATTTGTGCTTCGGGAAATGAAATACGATCTAATAGTATTGTTAAGATGCATTGATTTTAGTGATATTACATTTGTATTATATCATTCAATGAAATAGTCTAAACCCTAGTGTGATTTAGTTTCCACAGTTAAATAATCATCATATTCAAATAATCAAAACACTAATATGATTCAATTACCACAATTATATAAGTAAATATAATAACCATAGTTAAATAATCAAAACCTTAATTATTGAGTTACAACAGTTAGCCAAGTAGAAAGAATCATAATTCGTAACACAAAGAATGTTCTTTCAAGGATTGGTCCTTTTATAAATAGTGATGAATTCCTTAATATTTCATCTCCTGTTGTATCCTTCCTCTCAAAAAATGGGTTTAGAGTGTTAGCTCATGTGAAGAAATCAGTTGTTGTGGGTGTCTCTTCCTTTTATTGGATGTTAGCATAGGATTTGGGACTAGTGTGAGATATTGTTGCTGATTCGAATACATATATTGCAGGATTATAACATCTTGGTTTCAAACTAAATCAACATGAATTATGAACTAGTTTGGTCTTGGAATGGATCAACTGAGTAGGTCAATGCTAAACTTGCATAAGACGCTATCTCTTCAGCCTCTATTTTTTTCTGTGGAGAATCGGTGGCATAAAAAAATCTGGAAGTGGAATGTTCCCTTGAAATGGAAGTGTGTTCTTTGGCTAAGTTTGGAAATTAGGATTATGACTTGGGGTAATATTTCAAAAAGAGGTAGAATCGGACCCAGTTTACATGCAATTGATGTTGAATTTATAAATCATCTATTTATTCATTGCATATATGCTAAGAATGTGTGGTGTGACATCAAATATGGTATTCAAATTTCTAAAAATTGGAGTCTTTTCACTTTTGAACAAAGTCTGGAATCTTGGAGTAAGAAAGTTCCTCATTTAAAAGAGTTGTGCATTTTTGTACTTTACGGAATATGGAGATCAAGAAATGATGCAATTTTTTAGAATAAGAGACAACATTTCTCTATTGTTAGTTCTTAGATTTTGGGATATTTTAAGTAATATTACAAAGAGTTGAATAGAAGAAGACAAGAACTATTAATGAACTCTCATTCTTAGATGAGTCTGCAGTACTAGGATATTTTGATGGAGCTGCTCAGTATGGTCAGTGTGGGGGTGGAATGATGTTACAACTAAACAATAATCACTATTTTCTTATATGGATAGGATGTGGATCTGGCTCAAATACGAAAGCTAAGTTGTTGGCTTTGTGGGGTTTACTACAATTTGTTTCTAATATTGGCATTTTGTCTCTCCATGTATTGGGAGACTCGAAAGTTGTTGTTGACTGGGTGATGGTATTTCTTCACTACATGTGACTACTTTGGAGCACTAGTGCTCCTGGATAATTAGCCTTCAATCATCCTTCAATGTTTTATACTTTAAACATATATTTCAAGAGTTGAATTATGTGGTGGATGGATTATCAAAAAGAGCAATTGGCTCTAAGGAAGGTCTTCTTTTCTATGAAGAATTTTAAGACAATATTGTGTTTTCAAGAGTTCTTAGGTGGTTTTTAACTTGAAGGTTTTGATCGGAGCATAAGACTCTCTTTGGAGGAAAGGATTGTATCATATATTTATGTTTTCTTTGATTCTATATGAATATTATGAAACATGGTTTTTACCTTGTGAAAAAAGATAGAATCACCATACTTAATAGTCAAAACCTTAGTCTAGGTACCTAAGTAGATAGAATCACCAATTAAATATTAAAAACTCTAGTTACTATTTTGACTAATATATATTTTCATCTATTATATTATAATGTGGTAATTCAATAATGGAAGCTTGTAGATGAAATATTTTACTTGAAGTGATTGTGGCTAGGTAAGGTATCTTCTCTTTATACAATTTCAAAAAGAATCTAAAGAACTACTTACAAATTGAAATCTTTTAGTCTAATTAATAGAAACCACACTCAACAACTCGAATCCAGGAGTTCAACAAATAGAAGTCATTCTTTGAACCAAGGCATTTTGGTCGAAGCTTTCCATCCATTTGTCCTAGCCATTTTGTACGATATCATTTTTAAGTTGAATAGTAAAACCCTAATTTGATTCAATTTCCACACTTACCTAAGTAGATAGAATCACCACCATTAAATACTTTGAAACCCTAAGATGATTCAATTACACTAATGGACATCTATTCTATGTTTCTAGATGGAAATAGCATTATGATATTACATTTTGTAAGATATCATTAAGTTAAATAGTTGAAACCCTAATCTTGATCACTCCCTAATATATATCTAATTAATCATTAAATTGCATTACATTATGTCACATGCATCATCAATGAACATGATTACTTTATTATAATTCACCATTTTGATCATGCAAATATATATATTTTTTAATTTTGGATGAAATGATTTCAATGTGGTAATTTTTTCTTTAAGCTAACCACTTCTAGTGGAACCAACATAAATATATCTTAACACTTGTTATATCAAGTATTGAAAATCACCAAATCCCTTAAGATTATTGAATATTATTTATTAAATGATTTTATTAAATATCTATTATTTTATATATTATTGATATTACCACAATTCACAATTGTACATTATTAGAAATGGAATGGTTGATATGCAAGATTACCATTATTTTAACAACTATATTTTAGAAATAGTTGATATGTAAGATTACCATTATTAAAATAATGTGAAATGTAAGATTACCATTATTTTAATAATAATAATGTGATTGTGTTAGTTTAATGACATTGTGATTGTGTTAGTTTAATGACAATGAAGATTGGAAATTCAATTCATAATTTTAATAATAATAATGTGATTGTGTTTGTTTAATGACAATGAAGATTGAGAATTCGATTCATAATAGCTGATTGATATACACAAGAAAATAATAACATCTATAACATCTATGGTCCTTCGTTGTTTTATATTTATTTATACGATTATGCAATTTATGTTTTTGGTTGTTCATCATCTCATTGCTTTGATAATGAAGCAGCGTTGCCTCGACTCCATTGGATGGTTAACGGCTAACGAAATGCAAATATTGTAAAGGTATTTCTGGAATTTTGGATGTTATCATATAATGAATACCATCATGAAGTCTTCCCAATGTTGAAAAATGAGAAGTTATACAGCCGCTAAAAAACACATAATGTGAGAGCCCAAAGTATTCCCAATGTTGAATAATGAGAAGTTATTCAGACGCTAATAAATACATGATGTAAGAGGACAGGGGATAGGTCGATTTGTTAAGTTATTCAGACGCTAATAAATACATGATGTAATAGGACAGGGGATAGGTCGATTTGTTTTTGTAACAAGTTATTGTTATGGGTGATCTAACTAATCCTAAGTACTCAACGGTGGCATTTAATACTGTGTAACTCAATGCTTAGTTTTTATCGTTGTTATAAAACATGATGTAAGTATCAATGTTTTTGTCTCTTTGCCTTTACATAACATGATGCAAAAAAAAATTAATATATGGAAAATGTTATTTTAATTAAATTTATTTAATTTTAATGAATGAAAAAATAAAATTTGACTAAATATTATATAATTAATTTAAGTAAAAAGAAATCTATTAATATAACATTTAAGCTACTTTCAAATAAAAATAACTTAGTCATCATTATATATATATATTAAAACAGTGTAGTCTAAATATTTTATGTTTTCAATTTTTTTCTAGTATTTTTTAAGTATTTTGGTTGGAAATCTTAAAAAAATCTTAAAATTATAAATATTAACTATGAAATTGTATAATTTGAGTGTCATTAGGTATTAGGTATTCAAGGATGTTGAATCTATTTATGAATTCAAAAATACAATTTAAACAAATAAAAAATTGAATTTTGCCAAAACCAAATTACCAAATTCTAACCAAAACTCGCCCTAAAATCTAAAACCTAGAATAAATAAAGTAATCCTTAAACCTATTTTTAATATAAGCAAAAATTATACAATGCCTCCAATAAAGTTGTGGCTTCTCAAACTGGAAGATCTCTCAAACTCAGATTGCTCAGATTGTGAAATGCATGTGAGTATGCTTGGCAAAAAGATATATAGTGTCCATGGTTTTAATAAATGGAACTAGGATCTTTGAGAACAACTTGTGTTGCCGTAGTTTTACAAAGCACAGAACATTAAGTAACGTAGCTACCAAAACACGTGACGACTCTGTGAAATATCAACTCACAGGACTTTCCAACGAATTATTTCATTGTCATCTAATATTCATAATGCATGTACTTACCATTGCTCTTCTTTATAAGGCACGTAGATGGAAAGGGTATATCGTTACTTTTAGCTATAATGCACGTTATTTTAGTGGGCGTCTCAGTCCATCCTCTGAGTTACCAGGTATTCATTCCATAAAATAAAACGTGAAAGGAATACACTCGAAATTTCATTAAAACAAAACATAGGCATATGCATTCTGATATTTGCCCATGGTTACATACTTCAAGTTCATCCTCTGATTTACCAGGTATTCATCCCAGAAAAGAAAACAAGAAACGAATATCATTCGAAATTTCATTAAAACAAAACATAGACGTCATATGTATTCTGACTGATTTGCCAATGGCTACATACTTCAAGTTCTAGACTCAAGCTGAAGAATAGACTTGATCCAACAAGATGAAAGGAAACCATTGCAAGTATACTGTACTGATCTTGTACAATAACCTTTATTCCAAAAGCAACTTTCTAATGTTGATCCTGCAACATAAGGAGATTGACTGCAATGAGAATCATTAAACGCAACTGAAACAACACAAAAATACCCAACGAGATCAATGAAAGAGATGGAGTGCACTAGTGTCCATTTATCAGTAAGGAGGATGATGAGGAGGAGGAGGCGCGGTGTAGTGTTGGGGGGATTTGTAGATGGGAGGAGGCTCGTGGAATGGAGCAGGTGGGGTTTTTTTAACCGGTGGAGGGAATACTGTAGGCTTGGGGGGGGGTTTGTGCTCCGGGGGTGGAAAAACGTGGATCGGCTTGGGAGGAGATTTGTGAACGGGAGGAGGATATTCTTTCGACTTTGGAGGAGATTTGTGCTCCGGCGGTGGAAATACGATGGGCTTGGGAGGAGATTTGTAAACGGGAGGAGGATGCTCTATCGGCTTGGGAGAAGATCTGTGAAAGGGAGGAGGAATAACTACGTGCTTGGGTGGCGACTTATGCTTGGGCGGAGATTTATCCTCCCCATGATGATGCTCATGATGATGTTTGTGCTCATGATGATGAGATTTGTGCTCAGGAGGAGGATATTTGTGTTCCGGACGAGGGGGAGATTCGTGAAAAGGAGGAGATTTGTGGACTGGAGGAGGGTATTTCGAAACTGGAGGCGGAGTTGCAAGCACAGGTGGAGAGTAAGTAGCGCCACAATCATATGCCTTCAGGTATATGATTGCGAAGAACGCGAACAGCAGACCGGATTGAATCCCTGCCATGCTTCACAAACTGAAGACGGATAGACAGTGGTTGAGTGCGATGGTAAGAGGATCGACGTGATTTATATAGCTTACAAGTGTGGAGGTGGAAGTGGATGTGTAGATAAACGACAAGAGAATTTCAAAACGAGTTTCCGGGACAGGTTTTTGTGGTGAAGAGAGGCTACGACACTAGGAAAACAAAAAATTAGGTAATGATGGCAGTGGAATTGACCACCTAATATGCTGTTGTCAGGACATGCCTGCTGTTACGCTCTTGCATTCCCATACATTGATCTAAGCGAAGCATAAATTATTGTTATTTATCCCTTAATTTAATGGCTTCCCCTTGTCCAAAACTGAGGGTAAAAACCTACACTGTGTATTAACAAAATATTCCCATGTGGTTGTTAAATATCTGCATGATCGCACGCCAACAACTTATTATTAGATTGTCGATAGAATCCACTAGTCGTGCACTACAAGATATTCGTGAGTGGTGAGAAGTTATATCATTTTTCTGATGAATTTTATGGAATGAGTTACTGATCTTTTATTCACATGTTTTTTTTATTCACATGAAACTTCATAATTAAATGAACTTCCAAGAATGTGTTTAAATATTTATTGGCTGCTAAAACCCTAAACTAATTCATATATACAATTTTATGCTTTATATGCAAGCTTTATGCTGAGCTCATCTTAATCTCTTATAATAGAAGTGACAAAAATCACTTTCATCTTTGTGAACATAGAATACATTATTGCATAGAAATTATCTAGAGTATCCAGGTGCTTTACAGTTCATAAAAAGAGGTGCTTTACCGTTCATAAAAGATGTTGTCATCCTAACATAATTATAATTAACTTTATCTAATATTATTAAATAAAAAAAATAATTAAGATTTCAAAAATTTAAATTTTAATATTTAATAGATCCAAGATAAGATGAACTAATTAGATTGATTAATCTTAATTATTACTAATGAAAACAAACCAACGATTTTAATCATTTCAATTTATGTTTCACACCAAAAAGATTATACTAATCTCTCTAGTAAATAAATGAATGTACCATGGAAAACCTAATTTGTAAATTACATAAACATTATGTTAAAATTACTTTAATTTATTATATACAAATTTTGATTATATCCTAAAATGAGTTATAAAAATATGTGTTAATGTGTAAATTAACATTCCAACATAATCGCATATTATGGATGTGCAAAGTTTGTAAAATAAATTTATATCAAAATAATTGTTTATATTTTAGAATATGGATAAGTAAGTGTGTTTTTTTTAGATTTTAATAACATAAAACAAATTATAAATGTATTGTCATTTTAACTAGAATAACGTATATGATAAACTTTATTGGTTGATGTTTATTAGTTATAAAATAACACAGTCACTTAATTTGTGATCTATAAATATAGATAGGTTATAAGTTACCTGCTATGAACAAGTTATTAGTTGTTCCATTCTTTAGCTAAATGGGTTGCTTGTCACCACCTCTTATCCATGCATGAGTTAAGAGTTATTTATGTATCATTTACCGGTAATTTTTTATATTTCTTTTTTTATAATTGTTTATTTTGAATTTTGAGCCATACCCATAAAATCAATGTGAAGAGTACACTTGTCTCATACTCCTTCAATCTAAAAAATACAAATTATAATCTACTCAAAATTTTAAGATATAAACACATATCCATATAGTTAAGTAACTATGTTAATATACTTATATTGATAATTTGATGAAGTTACCCGTGAAGTGACACAAATACAGATGCAAAATTTGAAAATATGATAAAGATAAAGCTAGCCCGTTGGTTCTCTTTCCAAAAACTTCTTCGTTGAGATGTTGAACGGGTTCAAGGACTGGCTCGACGAAAGGAACGCGATAAACCGGCTTTGGAAATAAGCAATAATAAGAAACGAGACCAAAATAGTCGATGTCGACAAAATCTGGGGATTAACACGAATATCTTGATCCGTGGGAAGCACAGTAAGAGCTGAAGACGGAGCAAGCACATTACCTGCCGTGGAAAGAATATCTTGAGCCGTGTGACGAAGCACAGTAAGAGGTCTAGATGCAGCATGCACCATATCCACCTTTGAAAAAAGTGAATTTGAATCAATTCTGCTGCATTGAATGCCATGTAACAATGTGGAAAAGACAATATTTTTATGCTTCGTTTACAGCGATGTCTAGGAATCCAGGAAGGTAACGATACGCATGTCCTGGCACCTACTACTCCATCGAACATAAGTCGATTCCACCGCTTTCAAGAAGTATTTTGCCATTTCCGAGCCATAAAAAAACGATTATAGCGACCAGGGAGCCTTTCTAGAATTATTTTGCCATTTCCGAGCCATAAAAAAACGATTATAGCGACCAGGGAGTCTTTCTAGAATTATTTTGCCATTTCCGAGCCATAAAAAAACGATTATAGTGACAAGGAGCCTTTCTAAATAAAGAAGCCTGATTAGGTTTGACCAAAAAAATATATCTATTTTACATAATATATTGTAATTTTGATGGTTTAAATTACAATTTTAATTGTAGAAATGGATTCAAAGTTATTGATTACTCTTTGAACACTCAAATTATACAATTCCAATAACCCAAAACTATCATTTCAATATTTTCAACTACCTTTTGATCGAAAAAATCAAAAAAATTTAAATACAAATGGTCTAAAATTTAACTTACACCTAAACAAAATCACTATATCTTATATTTTTATTCTACTCTATATTTATTTTTATTCTACTCTATATTTTGCTTGTTTGGATAAATCACCCAATTAATCTTTCATTACACTATGCACTCTCTATCCATCTCCATGTTCTCAAAAATCCTTTCAAAAATCCTTCCTCCTATGTGCAAAGATCTTCCTAAGCCAATAGTATTTCCTCCTCCCGTTCACAAATATCCTCCCAAGACACTAGAACATGCTCCATCCTTGAATTAATCTCTTTCTAACCCAATAAAATAGCCTCCAATGGTGAATAAATGAACTCACTAACATTATTAATATTTAACTATGTTCAATGTTTTTTTTAATTGTTAGTTTTATTTAGGAGATCACATTTTCATAAATGGTATTAGATATTAATATTTTTTTTCAATTGAAAGGTCACATTCTTAGTAATACAAATAATATTATTATTTTGAAATAAAACTACATTAATTCTATGACTTAACTTTACATGTGAAAACAATTTAACAAGCAAGAACTCTTTACATGCATGAATAATTACCAAATACTTTACTTATATAGTAGACAAAGCAACCACAAACTATCACTTACTCATTTATATTACTTCTCCTCAAACAATAGAAACACATATACACTTGTAGATATCCTTCTATATGCATCCCTTTCCCAATCAGAATCCACATTTAACCCTATCTGTCCACTAATTGTGGCTCTAGTGAAGGATTACTATGATAACAAATGGAATACTGAGAAGTGCATCATAAATACCCAAAGACCCTTGCAACCCAATGTTCACATCAAGTTTTAGCCATGAATCAACTTGACTACGTGGGCAATGTATGGTATAGTACATACAATATCAGATATCAAAGTACTAACTCACTAGCTTAATGAACAAAATTCATATCCTATATCTCCATGACTATTGTAGAACAATGTTCAATGAAAGCGTAGCCCCCACAAAAATCCAAAAACCCAATGGTCTACAATTTTCTAGGTTAAAATGTTGTATCATGGAGTTCACTTACTAACTTTGGCTCAACCAAATCTTTATGTTTTCTATATCTCTCCTAATCTCCAATCCTAATATATATATTTTTAGTTCCTCATTCCTTTATGTCAAATTGCGTTTAAAGATGAGAATTCAAGTCACATCCCTATAGTTACAAAAAAATAACATATAGTCTACATACAAAATGATAACAAAGAAATGACCACAGTCATGTTTGTAGTAGACAAAATGACCTAGATTGGATCTCAAAAATCTCAATCCCAACACAAAGAAATCAAAACTTTTCAACCACATTTTGGGAGACTGTTTGAGCCCATATAAAGAATATTTTAACTTACAAACCAATGACTCTTTTCATTTTTTAATGTATTGTTGTAGCTATATCATATAGATCTTCTCCTTCAATTCATTATATAGGAATGTTGTTTTCACATCCATCTGTTCTATCCCTAAATCAAAATTTGTTGCTACAAATAAGATCAATCTAATATATGTTAAATTAGCAATTGGGGAAAAAATATCACCAAATTCTATCCTCTCAAAATGGAAATATCCTTTTGCAACCATCCTTACTTTTCACATTTCAACACTTCCATTTTAAGTAATTTTCCTTTTAAACAATCAATTACATCCCACAAGTTTTTTTCCATCATGCAACGGTACCATATCCCATATATCATTATGTTTAAGAGAAATAATCTCCTCATGCATGACCAATGTTGAGGACTCATTGTCTTCCATCTCAACTACCCCTTTCAAAGTTATAGGTTCATCAATGTTAGCACATACAGAAAAAAAAAATATATGAAATCATATGGACTATAACTATATACCTATCTAGTTGCCTTATTTTCCAAGTGGACCTCCTTAAAGTTTGAGTTCGTGTTTCTTCCTCCTCTTCTAAACTCTATGATTCCTCCTCCTCATTAGTTCCATCATAAAAATAGTTCATTTTTTGTTCAACTTTCTTAGCTTGGGTGGTCATTGAACAACTAACTTCTTCTCATCCTCTTCTAGTTGCATCATTGTGGGAGAAGGATTAAATTCTCTGAAAATAAAATTTCTTCTATAATAAACTTTTCCATCCATATGATTCCAAATATTGTAATCTTTCACACTAGTGCCATTATAGTCGATGAAGATACATTTCACTACCTTGTTATCAAACTTTGTCAAATTCTACGTAGGAACATGTCCATATGTCTCACAACCAAAAACATGATGATACTAAAGTGAGGGATTCTTTCCTATACAAACCTCAATAGGAGTCTTATCCCCAAAAGCTAAAGTAGGAATTTTTTACTAATTAATATGCGGGCGAGCGCATGAAGATGGTCCCCAAATTCGTTGCAATGGGGACGTGCCAGTGGCAAAAAAAAATGACATGTACGCACCTAAGGCAGCACGCACGCATTGCTAGGTTCGGTACTGAACCAAGGCAGGTCCGTGTTGCTGGCGCATGCGTGCAAATGTGGTGCGCATGTGCCTCTATTAAAAAAAAAAAAGAGCACAATTTCCCCATTGTTCTATTTGGCCGAGCGTGACCTCCACCCCGCGTGCGCGTCGATTCAACCACCCAAGGAGGCCAAAACCACCCAAGAACACCCACAAACTCACCAACGCATCGATTCATAGTTAAATATCAAGTTTTTTTTTTCATTTTATTCATTCTTTGTGTCAACTTTTTTTTTTTTTGTTTATTTAATTATTAATAATTCCGAAATTTTGAAAACAATGAACCAATTTTCAATTGCAGATTGTAAACTGAGACAATGAGTGAACAAGATGTTAACCCTGAGTTCAGTGGAACACAAGAAAACCCAAACCTTGGACCCAATGCCGGAGAAAACTGTGAACAAAATCCAAATGCCGAACAAAACCAAAACCCCCAAGCAAATTTTGAACAAGATGACCTTAACCATTATGTAAATGAAATGCGATTGCACACTCGCGAACTAAGAAACTCAGGGGAACCATCTTGATTGCCTCTTGCCATGTCAATTAAGAACTCAATTGACTCCCTCATCCATGCACACCAGCAATTGATCGATATGACTGAATTTAGAGCTAGGATGCAAGAGTATTACTCCACGAGAATCTTCAAGGAAGCAATAAAATATTTGAACATTACAAAATCCCAATTATACAGTATGTTCACCAATCCGAAAACAAACCAACCACCGGACATTACAAAGCCATAGGTCTGCATGGATTGGTGTCATTACAAACTGTGGAGGGACAATTGGATGCGGAGGTGGTTCATGGTGTACGATAAACCTCCCTGCAATAATAGGGAGGTTTCACAGTACTTCCTTCGCCAACTGTGGGATGAGTTTTTCCTCGGTTTCCATGTCAACTATTTTGACATAACCAAGTTCCAGGGTGTTGGGCATGGCTCTTCCCAAGATCGATCTGCTACCACGAAGAACCCACTAAGAGTGCCACCAGCTCCCAGGTGCGAGCCCAACCCCTCTCCCCAGCCACCTCAGTTGCCCCACAATCTTGATCAGATCGAGGCACGACAATGAGGAATGTTGCACATAGACTCCTCAGACACACCTCCTTTGTAGCAGCAACTTCAGTGGAGAGGTCGGTTGACCTTGATAGAGATCTAGGTGCAGGGCCTTCACGATAGGGCCAGGATATACCCGTGACTAGTGGTAGTCATGCTGGGCATTCCAGTTCGATGGGGGAAATTCCACATCTTTGTCCCCATTGCGGGCACACTTTCCCTGGCTCGATCGAGAGCTATTATATGGATCAGGTCAGCAATTTTTTTAATGTGTTTTCAGTCATCACTTGATAACTTGTAAAGTATTTTTAAAGTATTTTTGTTTGAATTAAACTATTATTTCAAGGTACAGTTATTCAGAGCTGACACACCAACATGGGAGAACATAGGATCTCCCAACCTGGATGCAGCAATGGCAGCTGCAACTGAAATTGCGGCACCCCACACAGAGGTATTTTCAGTACCTAATACAATATTGTTATTACTTATGTCATTTACATTACTCAAGTATTTATATTTATGGCATACACGTTGATAGTTCGTACAATGTTTTTGAATATCTTGATTGCCTAAATAATGACTTGTTTAACATGTTCATAACATGCATGCATTTTGGTGTCCATAGGTGTTCCCTGACTACGGTGATCAACCACCCCCACCAGGGATTGGCAGATCACCATATACACAGGTACAATGTGTAGTTATAAGCACGCTTTTAATTTGAATTGTTACGACTTACTATGGTTTAATTTATTGTTTGCTTACTAAATTGTGATATTACAAATGTATATGTAGGTGCCACCAATATCTACAGGTGCCCATTTTAGTCCTTTGTTTCCACCCTCTCACATGATTCCCCCCCCTCGCTTCCATCTAGACCCCTCCCTCCATCAAAACCCTCCCTTCCATCCATCCCACCCTCCCCGATCATACTCCCCCCCTCCATCTATCCTCCCCCACTTGTCCATTCCCCCCATATATACATCCTCCCCAATTTATCCACGCCCCCATGTCTATCCATCCTCCCCATTCGTCCATGCCCCCCCTTCCTTCCACCTTCCTCTCTTCGTCCACAACCTCCCATTCCTCCATCATCCTCCCTCCATGCAGGACTGCCCTCCCATGCACCATCCCTCAAAATCCCCCATAGTCCTTTTCGTTCGATACCATCTATCTTACAACTGGCAGGGGTTCATCATCCACGACGTCCTCCTCCACCCCATACCACCATGTCTTCTCCCACCTTATCATCCCCACTTCCCGCCACTATTATGGCATCTACTATTCCAATACCCTCATCTGTACCTCCAGTGGTTGCACCTGTAGTGGTTGCCACTACATCTGTGTGCCCCCCCCGCCCCCCATGACTGCATCAAAGCTGGTTGTCCTGCCATCTGCTCCACCTGCTATCCCAAAAGCCCAACCATGTCCATCATCGGAAGTGTTCATGGTGAGAATCAAGCTAATTTATGAAAATATTTTGATGCATTAACAAAAATTAATTTAAGCAATTATTACTTTTCAATGAAATGATTGTTGTAAATGTTGTAGGCTGGAATTGCTGAGAGGCTCCGCAGATCGAGGACACCTACCCCACATTTCTCACCCACCTAAGAGGTGATTTATTTAAGATTTGAATTCTACATTTGTTTTATAAATGTGGTAAATGATACAAATTCTTGAAAATGATGGTATCTTATATCATTTGTTCCAGAGCCCACAGAGACGGTCTACTCCTAGAGGGAAGAAGAACTGAGATACCAGTAGCTCAAAGAGAAAGAAGATCAACTTTGGAGATGCGCCTGGGAGTGACGGGGGTGGTCACAATGCTTGACACACCATGTGTTATGTACATTAGCCATGATGTGGCATGTTTGTGCACCAGTTTTGATGTACTTTGTATCTACGGCACGAGTTTCCATGTAATTTGGCTCTATGGCATGAGTTGTCGCATTTTGTATAGGGCACGAGTTGCCATTGTTCGTACAATGGGAACCTTGTTCCACTATTAGCCAGAAATTGTATATGTTTGGATGAGTTTTGTAGCCTCGATGTACATGGATTTTGAGTTATGTGATCTATATCGATGTTGTCTATATTAGTATCTTGTTGTCTAATGTTGTTGTCTCATGTTGTGTGTATCATGATGTGATGTTTTCTAAATTTGGCTTTTACTTCTATCCGTCCATGGCATGCAGTCTTAAGTTTTGGTAACAATGATGTCCATGCATTAGTTGATAATGTGAATCAACCTGAAGCATACCTAGATCTTAGAAGAGAAGTTGGATATCATAGTTCAGCTTGGTTTATCTTTCCACGTGTAAAAGCTTGTAATGGTATCTATGTTAAGAAAACATTATAAACATAGGCTAACTGAAACAAAATAATGTGTGAGAATTAATCTAAAAACAAATGGAATAAATGGATGGACAAATCACACCTCATGGCACATAAGATATATATTGGGAACTTGAATACTAGGAAAAGAATACTTAAAAATAGAAAATGTCCATTGTTGTCAAAATGTTAAAATGAGATCCAACATGATTTTTAATATCTCTACATAATGAGATCCAAAATGTCCATACTCTACATAATAAAATGTCGTCACTAGTATTTATATTGACCATTTTGTCTACTTAAGATAATGCAACAAATTAATAAGCAAGTTATGGAATCATTTCTTAATCAATTGGCACCATACAAATAGGACAACCTTTAGCAGAATGTATAGCTAGCTCATTAATTCTCACTCACGGATATAGCCACCTTTGATTTGACGACCATCGCATCCACTACCATTTACAATTAGGACTTCCTTAATTTATCATTATGTGATAGCGATCTAATATTATGTAGACACATTGACTTAAACACATATAGTTGATATTACAATAAATGACTACTATGAGGTGTATTTGTGAGGCTCCGTCCACCTCAACACACCAACTTGTTACCCCAATACCCCAAATGCTTTCGAATTCTGTCTGGAAGGGATTTAGGGGTATTAGGACATCCTAATTCATCTACTGGACACTCAGACCCTTGTTAAAGACATTTAGGACTTGCATTACATCAATGGAGTCACACATGCACCCTCATCAAGTTGCATGCATCCATTAGTGTACCATCACCACTAGAACATGTAAGCATTACTACATGTTGGACTAAGCTTTACTAATGTTATGATAATATTAGGTTTTCCATCCATTGAGAAGGTTGTCATAGGTGTGCATATCCACCATATAAAAATCTTCATGGTGCATGTTATTTCAAACCATTAGGTTTCTAAATTAGGTATTCAGTGCTAGGTACAACGGTTTTCTAGTTGATGATGGACCCTTGCTATATAGATGAGATACTATGCATATATGTGTATAGTGATTTGGATTCAAATGTATGCACATGGATATACATGTACAATGAAAATGATTTAATTTTTATATGTATTATAACTTAGGGCTAGATATTAGTCTGCATAATAGGGTTTCATTGTGATTAGAATACAAACTAGGGTTTACGCTACCAACTAGGGTTTTTAGGCTAGGCTCTCGTGTTTCTAGGCTAGGATCCAAGCTCTAGGGTCACCATCTTAATGTTTAATTCCACTATCACGTCATCATTCCCACCAAAATCATGCCCACTACTACAATCACCATCAAGCCTCTCAATCCCACTTTATACATTTCCAATACTTCCAAGTTAAAATTTATAGGTCTTGTTGCTAAAAGCTTTTCACTTATCTATTCACATAGACAAATCCACTTCCATGAAAGATTTGTTGTATCTTGGTACGAATGCAAGTTCACATGCAATAATAGTTGAGAAATCCAAAACATCCTATACCTTGGAAAAACAACCTTATTAATCTTCTTTTGACTAAGGAAGGGGAGAACATCATAGTATAGTCTCAATAGCAATGTGTTTTTTAATGAGTAGCCTCTATAAAGGGCATACTATATTTATCTGGTCTTTAAAGCCAAGTCATTTGGAATAGAATGTCACAATTTCAATTACACCATTAATGCAATGTGTTCAAATTGAAAGTTTTGTTTTGTTGCATTACATGTGGTCAAACATTAACTTCCACGAATTATTCTTTAATAATAAAAAAATTATTAAATGATATTTTTTTTAAGTCTAACTTCATTGCTGAAGGGTTATTTTTTCACTAAAACTTCGTGTCAAGGGCAATGTAAAAATTCAAAATGTAAAAAAAAAATAGTTTGAAGGGAGGAGATGAAATGGAATTCCAATGCGAAATGCCATTGCCAATAATTGAAATCTTCACATGATCAATGCTCTGTGCATGTTGGCTTGCATGAGTATTTCATGTTGACCAACTTTTATCTACACAGTGCTACAAATACGTGCCATCATCAAATACGGGCCATTATCAAATCTCCATCATCATCATCTTCATCATCAACATCAACATCATCATCATCTTCTCCATCATCATCAACATCTCCATCCTCATCATCTTCTCCATCATCCTCATCAACAACTCCATCATCATCATCTTCTCCATCATCATCATCATCATCATCATCATCATCATCATCAACAGCATGTTCATCATCATTTTCATCTCTAGGTTCCTCATCAACATCTCCATCATCATCATCTTCATCATCATCATCATCATCATCATCTTCATCTTCATCACCATCACCATCATCATCAACGTATTCATCATCATCACCATCTTCATCATCATGGTCATCTCTAGGTTCCTCATCAACATCTCCATCATCATCGTCATCATCTTCATCACCATCACCATCATCATCAATGTCTTCATCATCATCACCACCATCATCATCATCATCAACAACATCTTCATCATCATTGTCATCTCTAGGTTCCCCATCAACATCTCCACCATCATCATCTTCTCCGTCATCATCAAAATCTCCATCATCATCATCTTCTCCATCATCCTCATCAACGTCTCCATCATCATCATCATCATCATCTTCATCACCATCACCATCATCATCACCATCTTCATCATCATCACCATCTTCATCATCATTGTCATCTCTAAGTTCCTCATCAACATCTCCATCATCATCATCATCATCATCATCATCTTCATCACCATCACCATCATCATCAACGTCTTCATCATCACCATCATCACCATCATCATCATCATCATCATCATCAACATCTTCATCATCATTGTCATCTCTAGGTTCCTCATCAACATCTCCATCATCATCATCTTCTCCGTCATCATCAACATCTCCATCATCATCATCTTCTCCATCATCATCATCTCCATCATCATCACCATCTTCATCATCATCAACATCTTCCTCATCGTTGTCATATCTAGGTCCCTCATCAACATCTTCCTCATCGTTGTCATCTGTAGGTCCCTCATCAACATCTCCATCATCATCATCTTCTCCGTCATCATCAACATCTCCATCATCATCATCTTCTCCATCATCCTCAATAACATCTCCATCATCATCATCTTCTCCATCATCATCATCTCCATCATCATCACCATCTTCATCATCATCAACATCTTCCTCATCGTTGTCATCTCTAGGTCCCTCATCAACATCTTCCTCATCGTTGTCATCTGTAGGTCCCTCATCAACATCTCCATCATCATTGTCTTCATCACGATCATCATCATCATCAACATCACCATCTTCATCACCATCACCATCTTCATCACCTTCACCATCTTCATCATCATCACCACAAGTTCCCGGTGGGCGATTTTGCAAATTTGACCCCAATGTGCAAAAATTGGACACTCCCTCACTGAGCAAAACCCTAGTTTCCAATATGGACCTACAAGGTGACAATCGGGCCACAGGACCAAAGGAGAGGGGAAACCATAGAACTATCTTGACGTCCTGAATCCAACGAAGTCGACGGTTCGTCGATCGGAGCCATGGTCGTCATTCTATGGCTCATTCTGTCTCGCATCCGAAAGGCCTTCAGGGACACCTATTGGATACCTGCCGGGGGCATAGAATTCCAACCGTGCAACAAAACCGGGTTCTGGGAGACATGTAGGTGTGTCCAGGGAGGTTCCGGCTGGGAAAGCTAGCCACAAGTGCCCGGTGGATGATTTTGCAAATCTGACCCTAATGTGCAAAAATTGCACACTCCCTCACTAAGAAAAAGCCTAGCTTCCAAGATGGACCTATAAGGTGACACCCAGGCCATGGGACCCCTAGCACTATCCCAATGGAGTCGATGGTTCGTCGATCGGAGCCACGGTTGTCATTCTATGGCTCATTCCGTCTCACATCCAAAAGGCCTTCAGGGACACCTACTGGATACCTTCCAGGGGCATAGAACTCCAACCGTGCAACAAAACCAGGTTCCAGGAAGACATGCAGGTGTGTCCTAGGAGGTTCTGGCTAGGAATGCTAGCCACAAGTGCCCGGTGGATGATTTTACAAATCTGGCCCCAATGTGCAAAAATTGCACACTCCCTCACTGAGCAAAACCCTATTTTCCAATATGGACCTACAAGGTGACACCCGGGCCACAGGATTGAAGGAAAGGGGCAACCGTAGCACTATCCCGACGTCCTGAATCCAACAGAGTCGACAGTTCGTCGATCGGAGACACGGTCCTCATTCTATGGCTCGTTCCGTATTGCATCCGAAAAGCCTTCAGGGACACCTGCTGGATACCTGTCGGGGGCATAGAACTCCAACCGTGCAACAAAACTAGGTTCTAGGGAGACATGCAGGTGTGTCGAGGGAGGTTCTAGCTGGGAACGCTAGCCACAAGTTCCTGGTGGATGATTTTGCAAATCTGACCCCAATGTGCAAAAATTGCACACTGCCTCACTAAGCAAAACCCTAGTTTCCAAATGGACCTACAATGTGACACCCGGGCCATGGGACTGGAGGAGAGGAGCACCCCTAGCACTATCCCGATGTCCAAAATCCAACGAATTTGACGGTTCATCGATCGGAGCCACGGTCGTCATTTTATGGCTCGTTCCGTCTCGCATCCAAAAGGCCTTCAGGGACACCTGTTGGATACTTGTTGGGGGCATTGAACTCCAACTGTGCAACAAAACTGGGTTCTGGGGAGACATGGAGGTGTGTCCAGGGAGGTTCTGTTTGGGAACACTAGCCACAAGTGCCCGTTGGACGATTTTGAAAATCGAACCCCAATGTGCAAAAATTGCACACTCCCTGACTGAGCAAAACCCTAGTTTCCAAGATGGACCTACAAGGTGACACTTGGGCCATAGGACTGGAGGAGAGGGGCAACCCTAGCACTATCTCGACATCCTGAATCCAACGGAGTTGACGGGTCGTCGATCGGAGCCACGGTCGTCATTTTATGGCTCGTTCTGTCTCACATCCAAAAGGCCTTCAGGGACACCTACTGGATACCTACCGAGTGCATATAACTCCAACCGTGCAACAAAACCAGGTTTTGGGGAGACATGCAGGTGTGCCCAGGGAGGTTCCAGCTAGGAAAGCTAGCCACAAGTGCTCGGTGGACGATTTTGCAAATTTGACCCCAATGTGCAAAAATTGAACACTCCCTCACTGAGCTTGGATTTTCTTTTTCCCCAACACAGAACTTGTCTTTCCTCATCTTTTCAATATGTTCCTTGGGGGTCTCCATAATTGTCAGCAAACACTATCCACAGTAAAATCCTTTATCACCAAACACAATTCACAGTAGAATCCTTCAAGTGTCCCTGAATGGCCCCAGGGTGCCCGACTAGAATGCCTGTAGCACCCGAACCGTGGCTCAGTTCGCAAATCCGTCGATTCTAGTGGGTCCAAGATGCCAGGTTTTAGCTAGAGGACCCCCCATAGCGTCCCTCAAAGTCCTGAAAGTGGTGCCAATGGGCCATCTCCAGAGCTATGGTTTTTCTCAGTGAGGGCCATTCCAAATTCATTCAAGGGGGGCATTTCTCGTCCGGAGGCCCCCAGGCGTCGGTGGCCACCATGGATAGGTCCACAATGGCCACGTGGACCTGTTGGAGGAGATGGAATCCAAGTCTGCTCACGGTTTGGGTTCTGTGGCCTCGGGGCAAATCCTCCAAGTGTCCCTAAATAGCCTCGGGGTGCCTGACTAGAATGCCCGTAGAACCCAAACCGTGGCTCGGTTCTCTAATATGTCGATTCCAGTGGGTCCAAGACGCTGGGTTTGAGCTAGGGACCCCCCATAGCATCCCTCAAAGTCCCGGAAATGGTGCCAATGGGCCATCTTCGGAGCTAGGGTTTTACTTAGTGAGGGCCATTTCGAATCCGCTCAAGGGGGAATTTCTCATCCAGATGCCCCCGAGCATGCATGGCCACCATGGACAGGTCCACAATGGCCACGTGGACCTATGGAAGGCAATGGAATCCAATTCCACTCCCCGGTTTGGGTTCCGTGGCCCCGGGGCAAATCCTCCAAGTGTCCTTGAATGGCCCCAGGGTGCCCGACTAGAGTGCCTGTAGCACCCAAACTGTGGCTCGGTTTGCTAATCCTTCAATTCTGGTGGGTCTAGGACACTGGTTTTCAGCTAGGGGACCCCCCACAGCGTCCCTCGAAGACCCGGAAGTGATGCCAATGGGCCATCTCCGGAGGTAGGGTTTTGCTCAGTGAGGGCCATTCCAAATTTGCTCAAGTGGGCCATTTCTTGTCCAGAGGCCCCCAGGTGTGCGTAGACACCGTGGACAGGTCCATAATGACCACATGGACCTTTTGAAGGTGATGGAATCCAATTCCACTCGTCGGTTTGGGTTCTGTGGCCCCAAAGCAAATCCTCCAAGTGTCCTTGAATGGGTGCAAAAACCATAGCTCCAGAGATGGCCCATTGGCACCACTTCCGGGGCTTTGAGGTATGATTTTGGGGCCCCCTAGCTAAAACCCAGCATCCTAAACCCAACGGAATTGACGGATTCACGAACCGATCCATGATTCGAGTGCTACAGGCATTCTAGTCGGGCACCCCAGGGCCATTCAGGGACACTTGGAGGATTTGCCACGGAACCCAAACCGATGAGCGGACTTGGATTCCGTCACCTCCCACAGGTCCATGTGGCCATTGTGAACCTGTCCATGGTGGCCACGCACGCCCGGTGGCATCCGGACGAGAAATGGCCCCCTTTAGCGGATTTGGAATGGCCCTTACTGAGCAAAACCCTAGCTCCAGAGATGGCCCATTGGCACCACTTCCGGGACTTTGTGGGACACTGTGGGGGGTCCCCTAGCTGAAACCCGGCGTCCCGGACCGACTAGAATTGACGGATTAGTGAACCGAGCCACTTTTCGGGTGCTACGGTAATTCTAGTCAGGCACCCCGAGGCCATTCAGGGACACTTGGAGGATTTGCCCTAGGGCCACAAAACCAAAACCGGCGAACGGATTTCGATTCCATCGCCTCCAATAGGTCAACGTGTCCATTGTGGACCTATCCACAGTGACCACCCACACCCGGGGGCCTCCAGACGAGAAATGGCCCCCTTGAGCAAATTATGAATGGCCCTCACTGAGCAAAACCCTAACTCCGGAGATGGCCCATTGGCACCGCTTCCGGGACTTCGAGGGATGATAGGGGGGGGGCCTAGCTGAAACCCAGCGTCTGGACCCACCGAAATTGAGAGATTTGTGAACCAAGCCATGGTTCGGGTGCTACGGGCATTCTTGTCGGGAACCCTGGGGCCATTCAGCGACACTGGGAGGATTTGCTCTAGGGCCACGGAACCCAAACCAGTGAGCGAACTTGTATTTCGTCGCCTCCAACAGGTCCACATGGCCATTGTGGACCTGTCCATGGTGGCCACCCATGCCTGGGGGCCTCCGGATGAGAAATGGCCCCCTTGAGCAAATTTGGAATGGCCCTCACTGAGCAAAACCATAGCTCCGGAGATGGCCCATTGGCACCACTTCCGAGACTTCGAGGGATGCTGTGGGGGGTCCCCTAGCTGAAACCCGACGTCCTAGACCCACTGGAATCGATGGATTAGAGAACTGATCCATAGTTCGGGTGCTACGGACATTCTAGTCGGGCACCCCGGGGCCATTCAAGGACACCTTGGCCCATTAACTTGGCCCAATTACTCATGGATGCAGGCTGGAGAAACTTTAGAGAGCCTCGTACCCTAATGATTTTTCCACCTTCATCTACTAGGGGAATATTCTTGCAAAGACTGGTAAGCTCTTTGGGCCATATGTAGTTATTTGCAGATGAATAGTGCAAAAAATGTGGAGTGGTGATAACAAGTTTACTGTCTGTTGAGTCTAATACTACATCTAGGAGCCGCTCAACAAACTTTGAGATAGAAAGCTCTGTAATTTTAGGATACTGATTCAACCACTAATACAGTTTCTCACCTTCTCGAGGATCTAAATTTATAATTGCCTTATGGGTAGATTCAGGCATTCTCGAGGATCTAAAATTATAATTTCCTTCTAGGTAGATTCAGGCATGGAATAATCTTTGGCGACACTTCCAAGTTCCCCAGACCATTTGGTCAGTCACAATATGTGTGACTCCTTTGACGAAAGATAAATTCTGGTATGGACGGAAACATTTCATACACTAGACAAATCTATGTTGTTGGAAGAACTTACATATTTCAACAAAGGAGCGTTTTGTAGGTGACTTTAATAATCCCTTCCAATTTTCAGCAATAAAACAAATAAGTTCAACGTACAGATTTCCAGGCAAGCTTGTCAACCAATCATACAACCGAATACAGGGAGATAATCACACCCAAATAATTCAAGCTATTATAAAACTCTTGTTTATCAAGATAATGATGGACTATGTGTACATTACGAGAATATAGATGAATGAAGTCGCTTTGATGAACTTGTCCTCTTACTTTCTCCAGAATGAGTTTAAAATCAGGGAGTATTGCCTGAGCTTCTGTTGGTTTACATAAACATTTATTCCCAAAGCTGACGTCACATAAAACCACTTCCTCAGCTTTCAATTGCATCTAAATGGCATCTCTAGCTTGTGTTAGTTGTGGATAACGAGGAATATGAAAGGGAAGGTACCTATAGACCCAAGTTTTTGATGATAGAGGTGAATTACCACTTATCAAAGCAAGAAATGCTGAACAAAAGGCTAACGGAACACAAGGAAGGATTCCCTGGTTCCACTTGTTATTGAAATTGATACTTTCTCTTGACGAAACTAGTAATAAATTTGCCTATATTATAAATGGAAATCCTGTTACAATTTTCGTCGAAAGAAAAGCATAGATATCTACAGCCGCCATATTTCCTTCTGTAAGTCACTCACCCATCTGAAAAGCTAATGTAAGAGCCCATTTCCCAACATCTTTCCTCTGCTCAACCCTACACTCGTTTTCCATGGGAAACCGTTGCCTCCACATGTAATAACTACATTGTTTTGTCTAAAATTGATCTTCTTCTGCTAACAAATGCAAAATGAAGGATTCATTGTCATTGCTACAAGAAGTTCTAAGGTCAGTTTCTCGTAAAATAGATATTGTATAAATCCTGTTAAGATCGATATGTTCCAGCTCACAAACTGAGAGCTTCTTTATCTTAGACATCAACAAAAGAGCTTCGGGATGAATACTAGAGAGTTGTTTCTTTATAGCTTCAACCTTCTCAGGATGTACGGGTATAAAACGAGCCGTAGAATGACGATCATGGCTTCGATCGACGAACCGTCGACTCCGTTGGATTTAGAATGACAAGATAGTTCTAGGGGTTCCCCTCTCCTCCGGTCTCATGGCCCGGGTGTCACCTTGTAGGTCCATCTTGGAAACTAGGGTTTTGCTTAGTGAAGGAGTGTGCAATTTTTGCACATTGGGTGATGACAATGATGATGAAGATGGTGATGATGATGGAGACGTTGATGATGATGGTGAGGGTGATGAAGATGATGATGATGATGACGAAGAAGATGATGATGATGAAGAAGATGATGATGATGATGATGTTGATGATGATGATGATGATGATGATGAAGATGATGATGATGTTGATGATGATGATGATGAAGTTTGGGTGGGCATAAAACCAAGAGAACAAAAAAATTTGAAGAGGACATGTGGGATGGGAGGTCGACCTCCAAAAACTCAAACAGTGAGGGTACGTGTGGTGGTTCATGGATTCTAGGGCTAGATTAGGTTTCTAGGATTCTAGATTATTTTCTGAGGGTTAGATTAGTGTTTCTAGGGTTAGTTTAGCTTTCTAGGATTTCTAGGGCTACATTATGGTTGTAGGGTTATATTAGTGCTTTAGGGTTAATCATGCATGAATAAACAATCACATGGCTATAAATCATAACTTAATCATAAATCAAACATCAAATAAACGGTATAAGATAACGATATCAAATAAACTATCTAACATGAATAACATTAATCATGCATGAATAAACAATCACATGGCTATACAATGTACCTTAGTCAATTAGGCCTTCTGGATCCTCTCGGTTTTTTATTGTCTTGAACAACCTCTCATGCTCTGCATGAGGTAGTAAGTAGCGTACCTTGTTTGATGACTTCGTTGACATTGTCTGTAGTTGGATGTTTGTACCAACGATCAAGTGCATAAAATGATACACCCGCGACCTCGGTCTATAATCTGTGTATGTGTAGCCATTGCTCTTTGGTCCCTTTCCATCCACTGTAAGATATTCCCCCTGAAAAACCATCGATCCAGTCGAAAAGGTAATGCTTTCACTATCTGTTAATGGTGCAAAGAGGGTTTGCTTCCCCTCGATGCATCGTGCCAACCAATAATTCATCCCAATTGCACTGTTTTTCGGGGCGACAACTGCATAAATGTGTCTTGCAAAAATGCATTTTAAGGTCATATTCCAACAAGTAGTGGTTTGATAACTTGGATAATTACAAAAACAAGGAGATAACCGGGATATGCATGCAGAAATATTTACCTGGATGTACAAGATCATATATATGATCATATTCATTCAAAATAGAGGACTGGCCTTCCTCTAACTGGATTGTTTCAACAACTACACGTGGGTCCACTGCAAGTGATACATGATCCCATTCATCAACCCAATCCATTGATTCACACTCATCCCACTCACAACTGCTGCAAGACCCACAAAAGCAAGCAAGTTTTCGCGTCCATATTTCAAATAAGGGGTTGTTTGAGCTTCGAACCAACTGAAATCCACAAGTGCCTTGCAAAGTACTACAACTATAAGAACACGATCGATCTATATCGACTACATTCCAGAAATGTCTGACAACATGTCCTCTACCTATTGGTATGTGTTGCTCCGTGGTTCGATCTGACATTTTTTCTTTGCACCATCGAACTGTGGATTTGACATTCCGAATATGAGGGCCTCCTATGCACCTCTTCTCCTCCCTTTGTAGGGCAGTTTTGAGACATGCTCCAGCCCCATCGTTCTCTCCCTTTGCATGACCGGTCTCAAAATAGTTCCATACATGCAACACATCATAATTCTTGTCTAAAATACTCAACCACTGGAAAACACATTCATTTTTGAACTGGCATGCACAACCATCTGACCATATCCAATGTTGATCCATCTGTATACCTCTCTCCTTCAGCTGAACATAGAAAATTTTGAAGCAATGCTGCACATAATGCAGGTCATGGCACCTGTCGTCACTGATGTAGAAGTTGGTCTCTTTCAATATTATCCTCATGTCATTGCTGCTCTCTGGCATGTGCCTATACGTGATATGGACCATTATGCTAACTTGGTTTGAATAGTATTGATTTTGAATCTCATTCTGTGGCTGTAGGGTGTAGTTTTTCGTAAAGTCCACAACCGACAATATTGTGCCCTTGGGAAAGGTGTCCCTGCACCGTCTGTACCGTTCATCCTGCCATCATGATACATGGACGTGTTGTACATAATGCTTGGTCTTTTGGTAGAATTCCTTCATGAATTTGCAAATTTGTACCTGGTGCCACAAAACCAAGGGCATTAATACAATGTGACATTTTCAATCTGAATATATATGTACATATTCAACATGTATAGTATGAAAGTATGCAAACTTAGATTACCTATGACTTTACCAATGCAATTTTTTTACTTTCCTTCGAACTATCTACTTGATATTTTATGTACTGGAAGTTCTGCATTTCTACTCACATCTTCCCAAATTCGTGCTCTGTGGTTACGTGGATGCAGAGGCTCAATAATGCAAATCCACTGCAACTGGAACACATCCCATATAAACATGATCTTTTATAATATTTTTTTCCTTCAGGTCTTGGACACATTATGCTATGTATAAATTCTCCAGATACATTCGGTGGTTGTAACAATGGGAAATCCTGCACAGTGTTAGTATGAAAACCACAAAATATATGTCTATAGGTATCACAATAGTACTCAAATTCTACATGGTATCTACAATAACATGTATTGCGATCAATGCAAATTCTAACATACCAGGGTTTGCATTTTTCAAAGGACCTTTGGCCCAAGTTCAATTGTGTGTGCTCATTCTTGAACCTCTCATAGAGTTATGTTTGTGTCATGTCAAGGAAGTGATTGACATGGGGTTCACCCCGCCTAACACCTTTTCTCAACTTTAAAACATCTCTTTGATTCGATGACAGTATAGTGTTATCATGCCAAAACTTTTGCACTAGTTCTTTAACAACATCAATGAGCTTCATGTCTGAACGAGGTAACCTACCAACAAAGGCCCAACAAATTTTTTTGGCCTGGGGTGTCAATTTTTTCTCTAATGGTAGAATACTTTTGAAGAGTCTTTCTATCTACTTTAAATATTTTACATGTGTGCGAGAGTAGGCGACATTGCCATGTGGATTTGTCTACAATCGATTCCGACAGTACACGACGGGCCGCATTAAAATCTTTTGTACAGGAAGTTTTCCAATCAAATTAAATGCATATTGTAGATTTCTAACAACATGATTGTTGGCCTCTGAACTTCTAACTACCTTTATGCCCAAAATTCTCCTAACATGAGCTAGACAATGTGATTTTAACAAAGAAAGAAACAATTGACATTTTGCTGCATCAGTTTTGGATTCAAAAAAAACTTTGATTATCTTGCTACAATGGAAATCAATAGTGTGTTTGGGCATCTTGCCTTCAAGTCCTAAAAATGAACTTTCATCCACATGAATACGTCTGGGAGTTCTTCGTCGTTCGGTTGATAGTCGAGGCAAGGGAGTCGGCAAGGAAGTACAAGTCTCATCAACGGTTTGTTGTGGCCCTTCGTTCACAAATTGGTCCTGCAAGGGAGTGTGCTCTTCTTGGGGAGGTTGCCAGTAAGAACTTGTTCAACATCCATCCCTTCATACTCGACATCAGGAAATATTTGATTGACTTCAACCACTTCGTCATTGCTTGTTGATGGATCTAAGGCACTAACATTTTGATTTCTATGGTTTTGCATGTACAACTTGGCTTTTTCTCTTATCTCATGGGCCTTTTAAGGGGGCAACCGCATCCTTCTATACTTTCTTTTATTATTACGTCTGTTGCCCATATTCAATGCGTTTTTTGGAAAAACAAAAATATCACCCCTGCAAGAATGAACAACAAACAAGATATTAAAACTCGATGTGCAAGATTATTAAAGCTCGATGTAGCAATTGATTATGTACAAGAACATCTAGTGAGAATGTTTTCATATAATCTTAAAAGCTCATACTCACTTCATTTTCATGGTATGGATGAGGGAAAATATCCCCAAAAGACTAAGAGTTTTCAATTGTTTAGGTGTTTGTGTGAGTTGTTGTAGTGAAACCATGAGGAATTCAACAAATGTTTGTCTACTAGATGGAGGAATGTGATTATGAAATGTTATTGGTGGTGATGCAAGTAAATTTTTTTTATTATATTCATGAAAGATTGGAAGCATTGCTTGGTGCATGTCGTAGTTTTTTTTTGGTAAGATGTTTTTATTGTCTATGTTGAAGAGTAAGAAGACTAAAATAGATCTATCATACAATTCATGAGGAAAAACAAAAATAGATGCCATTCAAAGTGAATGAAGACTAAATTACGTTTAACAAGACAAAATTATCACCATACCTCAAGGATTATGATTGCTCTTTGCTGCAAATGTCAAATGCTCTTTTGATGTGTCCACTATATGTAAGAAGACTTCATGTGTGTCCAAGTAGCATGAGAATTCAATCCAAGGTGCCAAATAGAGTCCAATTGTTGTGTATTCACTCAATTGATCCAAATAGAGCCCAATAGGTGTGTATTCAATACAAAGAGCCAAATAGAGCCCCAAATGTTGTGTATTTTATCCAACTGGTGAAGGAAGCACCAAATGGTGTATGAATTCAATCTATCATGTAAATTCTTGTCAGACTGTGTGTAAAACCAGTGAAGAGAATGCGATGAATGAGAAAAAAATGCGGGAGAAAGAACACGGGTGATTTTCTAAATTTTATGTTCAACAGGGACACGCATGCGCCAGATGCGCGTGTGCACTAGAGGCGCGTGCGCATCCCTGCTGAACGTTGTAATGTTTGGTGGGTAACGTTCACTGTATTTATTTCCCAACAGATATAAATGTGTCGGGTTATGCCTAGATCCCCTCCCCATAAAGAGCCCCTCCCCCATAAAGGCCTTTAGGACATCTTCTAACCCATAATCCCTAAGTGCATTTAAGTGCTTCTAGGTGTTTAGGGGTATATTTACAAATGTGTATTTTGATTTCAAAACATTAATTTAATTTTGAATTAGAAACATATGTATTACATCAAGAATAATAAAATACATAGTAGATATATTAATGTTGTATAAAGTGATGATAATGATGATGATGATGAAGATGGTGATGATGATGATGATGATGACTAATGGAGATGATGATGATGTTGATGATGAAGATGATGACGAATATGCAGCACATCATCCTCATCATCATGATCATCTTCATGATCATCTTCATCATCATCAACACCATGATCATCATCATCATCATCGTCGTCATTGTGAGGACGAGGATGATGATGATAATGATGATAATAATGATGATGATGGTGATGATGGTATGATGATGATGATGATGATGATGATGATGATGGATGATGATGAATATGAGTACGATGATGAAGATGATGATGATGATGAATATGATCATCATCAAAATCATCATATTCACCATCATCATCTTCATTAGTCACCATCATCACCATCACTATATTCGTCGTCATCATCATCACCATCATCGTATTTGTCATCACCATCATCATATTTGTCATCATCATTAGTCACCATAGTCACCATCATCACCATCATCATATCTGTCATCATCATCATCATCATCATCTTCATCGTGATGATATGATGATGATGATGATGATGAATATGAGTACGATGATGATGATGACTAATTTGGAGATGATGATGAGGAATATGCAGCACATCATCATCATCTTCATCATCATCATCATCATCAACTTCCTCCTCCTCCTCATCATCATCATTGTGAGGACGTAGATGATGATGAAGATGATGAAGATGATGATGATGGTGGTGGTGGTGGTGGTGGTGGTGGTGGTGGATGACGATGAATATGAGTACGATGATGAAGATGATGATGTTGATGAAGAATATGATAATCATTATCATCAACAAAATCATCATATTCGTCATCATACTTATCTTCATTAGTCATCATCATCACCATCTTCATCATCCTCATCCTCATCATCATCATCGCGTGCTCATGGTCACGATCATCATTGTCTTGGTCATCATAATAGTCATCTTCATCATCCTCATCATACTCGTCATCACCATCATCCTTATCATCATCATCATCATCATCATCTTCATGATGATGATGATGATGATGATGAAGATCATGACGAAGATGATGATGATGATGAAGATGGTGATGATGATGATGTTGATGATGAAGATGATGACGAATATGCAGCACATCATCCTCATCATCATCATCATCATCATCTTCATCATCAACAACAACATGATCATCATCATCATCCTCATCATCGTCATTATCATCATCATCATCATCATTGTGAGGATGATGATGATGATGATGATGATGATGGTGGTGGTGGTGGTGGATGATGATGAATATGAGTACGATGATGAAGATGATTATGATGATGATGAATATGATCATCATCATCAAAATCATCATATTCGTCATCATCATATTCATTATTCATCATCGCCATCTTCATCATCCTCACCATCATCATCATAATCATATGATCATGGTCACGATGATCATTGTCTTCGTCGTCATAATCGTCATCTTCATCATCCTCATCATACTCGTCATCGCCATCTTCATCATCATCATCATGGTGTTGATGAAGATGAAGATGATGATGAAGATGATGATGATGATGATGATGATGATGTGTTGCATATTCGTCATCATCTTCATCATCAACATCATCATCATCTCCATTATAGTCATCATCATCATCATCACCATCTTCATTGTCATCATCATCATCATCATCATCATCATCTTCGTCATGATGATGATGAAGATCATGATGATGATGATGATGGTGATGATGACGATGAAGATGGTGATGATGATGATGACGACTAATGGAGATGATGATGATGATGATCATGATGATGATGTTGATGATGATGATGATGATGAATATGCAGTACATCATCATCATCCACAACATGATCCACATCATGATCATCATTATCATCTTCATCATCGTCGTCATCATCGTCATTGTGAGGATGAGCATGCGGATGATGATGATGATGATGATGATGACGACAACGATGATGATGATGAGGACGATGATGATGAAGATGATGATGATGATGACTAATGGAGATGATGATGATGATGATGTTGATGATGACGAATATGCAGCACATCATCCTCATCCTCATCATCATCTTCATCATCATCAACAACATGATCATCATCATCAACAACATGATCATCATCATCATCTTCATCATCATCATCATCATATTCATCATCATCATCATCATTGTGAGGATGAGGATGATGATGATATGATGATGATGATGGTGGTGCTGGATGATGATGAATATGAGTACGATGATGAAGATGATGATGATGATGACGAATATGATCATCATCATCAAAATCATCATATTCATCGTCATCATCTTCATTAGTCATCATCATCGCCATCTTCATCATCCTCACCATCATCATCATCATCATATGATCATGGTCACGATGATCATTGTCTTCGTCATCATAATCATCATCTTCATCATCCTCATCATACTCATCATCGCCATCTTCATCATCATCATCATCATCATCATCATCATCATCATCATGGTGTTGATGATGAAGATGATCATGATGATGAGGATGATGTGTTGCATATTCGTCATCATCTTCATCATCAACATCATCATCATCTCCATTATTCATCATCATCATCATCATCACCATCTTCATCATCATCATCATCATCATCATCATCATCTTCGTCATGATGATTATGATGATGATGATGATGATGAAGATGGTGATAATGATGATGTTGATGATGATGATGATGACGATGATGACTAATGGAGATGATGATGATGATGTTGATGATGAAGATGATGGAGAATATGCAACACATCATCATCATCTTCATCATCATCCACAACATGATCCACAGCATGATCATCATCATCATCTTCATCATCATTGTCATCATCATCATTGCAAGGACGAGCATGAGGATGCTGATGATGACGACAACGATGATGATGATGATGATGATGACGATGACGACGACAATGATGATGAAGATGATGATGATGATGATGATGATGACTAATGGAGATGATGATGATGATGATGATGATGATGTTGATATCATGAAGATGATGATGAATATGCAGCACATCATCCTCATCATCATCAACATCTTCATCATCATCAACAACATGATCATAATCATCATATTCATCATCATCATCATCATCATTGTGAGGACGAGGATGATGATGATGATGATGACGATGATGATGATGATATGATGATGATGATGGTGGTGGTGGTGGATGATGATGAATATGAGTACAATGATGAAGATGATGATGACGAATATGATCATCGTCATCAAAATCATCATATTCGTCATCATCATCTTCACTAGTCATCATCATTTCCATCTTCATCATCCTCACCATCATCATCATCATATGAACATGGTCACGATGATCATTGTCTTCGTCATCATAATCGTCATCTTCATCATCCTCATCATACTCGTCATCGCCATCTTCTTCATCATCCTCATCATCATCTTCGTATCGTCATCATCATCATTGATGATGATGATGATGATGATGATGACGACGACGAAGATGTTGATGATGAGGAGGAGGAGGAAGAGGGTGATGACGAAGATGATGATGATGATGATGATGATGATGTCGATGATCATCGTACTCATCATCAACATCATCATCATCATCTTCACCATTATCAGCATCAATGGTGATGATGAGGATGATAATGATGATGATGATGACGTTGACAATGAAGATGATGACCTAGATGTTGATGATCATGAGGAAGAAGGATGATGATGATGATGGTGTTGATGATGATGATGATGATGATGATGATCAAGATGATGATGATGATGGTGATGAGGATGAAGAATATGATGATGATGGAGATGAAGATGTTGATGACGATAACGATGGTGATGAAGATGATGATGATGATGATGATGATGAAGATGGTGATGATGAAGAAGATGACGATGGTGGAGATGTTGATGAGGAAGGGGGAGATGACAATGATGATGAAGATGTTGATGATGATGGTGATGGTGATGATGATGATGATTAGATGATGATGATGAAGATGATGATGATGATGATGATCATATTCATCATATTCATCACCATCATGATCATCATCCTCGTTACCATCATCCTCATCACCATCATCATCATCATCATCATCACCATCATCCTCATCATCCTCATCGTCATCTTCATCGACATCATCATCATCATCAAAATCTTCATCATCATCACCATCACCATCATCTCATCATCATCATTATCATCATCAACATCTTCAACATCATTGTCATCTCCCCCTTCCTCATAAAGATCTCCATCATCATCATCTTCTTCATCATCACATCGTCATCAACTTCATGTATCCCCTTGACAAAGGAAATTAAATAAACCATACAAAGGCATACAATAACGCATACACGCATGGACATGTGTGTGCTGTTATCAACGTGTGCGCGCTATCAGTCACGCGTGCGCGTGTTTGTGTGTGCACGTGTTTGCACGTGCGCACATTTGCACACACGCGTGTCTGAATTCAAATTTTTTTTGGAACCCTTACAGGCTTGGAATTAGCTTCGCATTGCACCTTGAGGCTCGGTCTAATTTATGCCTGATTTATGGCAAAAAAACATCAAATGCTGTAACTTTCATTTTTTCACAACTAGTTCCACATCAGCTCCACGAGTGCACTGCAAATGAAATTGCATTTGCTTGTCGAGCTCTGTGTGCAGATTCTAAATATATAATTTTTGAATAGATATGTTGTTGTTTTCTATTTTAAATTCATTTTTAACTACATTCATGTCAAATTTGTAAAAAACATAGGTCGTTTATTTGGCCTATAACTTTTGATTGGCTTACCTATTTCGAAAACGGAAGAGAACCCTCACAAGAGCATGAAAATACCTACAACCTAAAAAAGAAACATTTTGATTTTTTTTAGACCATGATATGGTGGCTCAACACTTGACCATGTCGTTTTAGGGCTTCACTGACTTCGGTAATTTAAAAAAAATATAAAATTGACTTTTAAAATTTTGGAAAAATAGCCCTACACAAGATTCTTCTATTGCCTATGCCATTACATATTTATTTTCTTGTAAATTGAAAATTTACATAGCAAACGGGTGGCTCAACAAAAACATGTGCATTATGTTTGAGAAAAAAATAGCATACCAATCTTCGAATAATGACATTTTGGGGTGGTTATACCACTTTTCCATAAATAAAAGTTATATATTCCGGAAGGTCATCCGTCTTTCTACATTTCATCTATTTACACATAATCCAAAAAAGTTTTGTAGGTACCTCTAATAATTCATTTTAATGATAATATTTCTATTTTTCCAGAATGCCATTGCAACTAACGTGTCATAATTGAGTATCATTACCTTGTACCAGCCCATGTAGTAGAAATCACTTTTGCCCAAAAATTATATTCCAAGCTAGATCCACTAAGAATGGCCCTAGCTTTCACCATCAATGTCTTATTCCTCCTTTGTGTAGTTTCACTCTACTAAGGCGCATATGGAATTGTCTTATATATTTCAAGTCTAGTATCCTCATGAAACTTATCAAACTTTGTAGAAGAAAAATGACCACCATTAAATGTTCTCAACACATTAATCTTCCTACCAGTTTGATTTTCCAAGAGAGCTTTAAAATTTGTAAACTAACTAAAGACCTCAAGCTTAGTCTTCAAAAAATATATGCATGCCCTTCTATAATAATCATTGATAAATGAAAGTCACCACCATTATTAGTTCTCAACACATTAATCTTCCTACCAATTTGATTTTCCAAGAGAGATTTAAAAATTTTAAACCAACTAAAGGCCTCAAGTTTAGTCTTGAGAAAAAATATCCATGCCCTTATAGAATAACCATCAATAAATGACACATAATATAAATCCTTAGAAGTTAAAGGAGATTTAACAAGACCAAATACATCATAATGAATTAAGTATAACAACCAAGAGTATTTGTAAGAACTAAAAATAAAATTGAATGCTATTACATTATTCATATATGAAATGCTAACAAAAATCAAATTCAAAAGAACAATCATCAACGTGATTTTTGTTTTTCAAGGCTCGTAGGCCCTTCTAACCTTTATATGACCCAATCTCTGGTTCCATAGCATTGTTTCCATAGCATTGTCTTCTTTTTAGGAAACTTGATTTCCAAGGCAAGTGTTTTCTTAAGTACATATAAAGTATAACCATCTAAAGTAGATACAAGTTTTGATTATGAGGGTGTAGATTCTACATATCTCTCCTTTACTAAAATTGAAGAACTACTACATTGAATGGTGCATGCATCAAGCTTGAATAGAGTTCCCACATGAAGACATTTAGTGAGAATCATATCTCCTAAAACCATAGATTATACCCTTTTGTAATAGAAGAGAACTTGCACAACCACATCATTAAGTTTTCATACTTATAGTAGGATACATACCAAACCCAGAATAAGGAAAAACTTAACTAATCACCTTCACTATGCCATTGGGGATATGATCAAGACACTATCTTTGTATAAGAGGAGAGTCATTACCAATGTATAGTTACCAATGCATCACTATATTCCTAATACATTAATAACAAGTTCCAATGGAAAGTCCTATGGAAGGAAGCCCTAGAGACTATCAACCATGCATTCTAAGTTAGATGGGTTACCAAAGCTACAATAAAGGCATCTCTTCTTTGGGTTGGTGCAAGGTAATGCTACCTAATTATGACACATTAGATGCAATGGAAATCTAGAAAAACATAAATCTGATCACTAGAAATAAATATTAGACGTACATGCACAACATTTTAGAACACGACATGAAAAGATGAAATGTAGACAATCATGTTACCTTTCGGATATATAACTTTTATTTATGGAAAACTACTATAACTATAAAAAACAATGCTCTCCTAATATTGGTATGTTATTCTATTTTTTTTAAATAATTCATATGTTCGCGTTAGGCCCCGAGTTTGTTATGATGTAAATACTAAATTTTAAAAAAAAAATTGAAGAGTTGTAGGTAACAGGAGGTTCTTGTGCACCACTATTTTTCCATACTTTTTAAAGTTGATTTTATATTTTGTCTAAATTAATAAAGTCAGTGAAGCCATGGAATGAGAAGGTGGAGTGTTAGCCCCTGCTATGAGGGTATTAATACAATCAATGAATTTTTTTTAGTGTGTAGGTATTCATCTATACTTGTGAAGATTCTTTTTCATTTTAAAAATAGGTGAATTGAATCAAAAGTTACAAAGAGAATAAGAGGCCTATGACTTTTATAAATTTGGCATATGACTAAATAAAAATGAATAAAAGAAAGACAATGCTATCTTCCTCAATATATATATATATATATTTGAAATTTTTACACAAATATCTATAAGTGTGTGCAATTTCATTAACAACAAACTTATAGAGCATATGTATATTTGAGGTTGAAAAATAGGGAAATGAAAATATGGATGTGTTTTGTTAGTTGTAGACCCAACGCACAGGTTTGGCAATCCAAACCTAAAATCAAAGCAAACAACTCATCCACCACGTAGGTGGAAAAATGAATAATAATTATAAAATAATGGTGTCTTCCTATATATATATATATATTGAACACACTTACAGAGTTTTGTGTGCAGATATATATATATATATATATACACACAAAACTCTGTAAGTGTGTTCAATTTTGTTAGCAGCAAACTCATAGAGCATATGTAGATTTGATGTTGAAAAATAGGGAAGTGAAAAAGTGGATGTGTTTTGTTAGTTGTAGGCCCAACCCATAGGTTTGACAATCCGAACTTAAAACCAAAGTGAACAACACATCCACCACCTAGGTGGAAAAAGTCATTTGCACCAAATGTTTTTTGAAATTAGAAACACACATGCATTAATAAAGCATGCTCATTTTTATTTGAAAAATAACACACATGCTTTATTAATGTGCACTTTATTAACACGTGCGTGTTAATTGTTCATTTTTAATCTTTAATTTGAAATTGCAGCAGTACTTGAAATCAATGAACAATCATAAACATAAGCATTCACATACGACACATAAATTTACCGTAGGGAAACCCTTTATAACTTAAGGGAGAAAACCCCAACAAAATATTCCTTAGTATATTGATTGATAGCAGAGAATGACTTGCTTCACAATAAGCATTTTACATCAAGCACCCCTAGTGCATATATCAAAACAAGAGAGAGATGGAAGAATAGAACTCTGAATAATATCCTACACAAAGAAAAGCGCATTGCCTTCAAGAGAGAAGAGAATCCGTTTTACATTGAATTTCATCAATCCTGTATAATATATATATATATATATGTATGTATATGTATATGTATTCTTCTCATTCTTCAACTTCTATTTTTATCTTCTGACTTCAGGATGAAATCGCCCTCCATCTAAATGCTAGACCACTTAGTTAGGTGGATAAATTAACTGTCGTAACTCAAGAGTCATCTTTTAGTTTAACTTAAGTGTCGTCATCCAAGTGTCTCAACTCAAGTGTCATCATGCAAGCACTTAGTTAACTATATCTTCTTTGTTATCACTTAGTTAAATCTTTTAACTGAAGTCTTTCTTGTTAACATCACTAAAGCAATCAATTCGAGTTCTCCTTTAATTGACTGAAGTCTTCTTTGTTAGCATGGCTGAAGTTTAACAATTCAATTTCTCTTTATTTAACTGAAGTCTTTATCATCACTGAAGTGAGAAAATCAAATTATCTATTATCTTATCATATCTTATATTTTATCTCTTATCTTATTCGCATGTTCCACATGTGCCAACTTAATTAATTATCATATCAAATATACTAGGATATTTTCCCAATAATGTGATCATCTTGTTCTATTATCGTTCCAAGTGGTCATTTACTAAAGTAATTCACTCTAGAGGTGGCCAGTCACTAGAGGAGACTTAATAGACCAACCATGGTTAGTAGTACATCACACACCATTCTTGCTTCGACATTCAAAGCATTACATCAACACATGAGGAACCACCTCAACACATAAGGATCTGTCTTGACACACAAGACCTTAGCCTTGACAAACAAGACTATACAACATCATCACTTTGGCATACGAAGTACTTACCTCAACACATGAAGTTTACATTCTTGAGTCCAACTCAAGATTCTTATCCAAGTTTCATGAGTCCAACTCGGGCTCCTATAAGGCACTACCTTGACATACGAGGCTCAATCTTGACACACAATATTGAATTGGAGAATGACTCATGATGTTGTAACTTTAACACTCCCTCACATTGATGGAGGCATTCTCTGCCATGCAAAGCTTGTCTTGGAATCACCTATACTTCATCACAGAAAAAGACTTAGTCAACATAGCCGCTATCTGATCATTAGTATCAATGTATTGAATTATTATGGCACCTTTATGGACCATGTCTCTGATGTAGTGGTACTTCATATCAATGTTGTTTGATCTGTCATGAAACACGGGGTTTTCTGAGAGCTTAATGCAACTCTGATTGTTAGACCGAATGAAAGTAGTCTCAAGCTTCTCACCGAACAACCTAGGAAGTAGATTCCTAAGCCACACAACTTCTTTGTAGGCAGTACTAGCTGCAATAGATTCTAATTCTGTAGTACTATGGGCTATGGATTCATGCTTCCTGCTGGACCAAGACATCATAGCTGATCCCAAGCTAAAACAAAATCCAGATGTACTCTTTCGGTCCACAATACTACCACCCCAATCAGAGTCATCATATCCAATAGAATCACTCCTCCACTGGAAGCATATATGAGTCCATAAGAAATAGTACCTTGAAGGTATCTAAGCACACGCTTAACAACAACCTGATCTCTATGTCTTGGCTCAGACATGAACTGACTCAAGAGACTCACTTCATAACATATGTATGGTCTACTATGTATCAAATACATCAAGGAACCAATAAGCTATCTATACATGGTAGGATCCACAAGATCTGATCTGGAATCTGACTCATGTAGTTCCTTCATATTAAAAACCATTGGTGTAGACATGGATTTACAATCCATCATACCAAACTTGCACAACACATCAACTTTGTACTTTCCTTGAGAAAGAAATATCTCATATTTCCTTTGCCAAACTTTCAAACCAAGAAAGTAGTGCATAAGACCCAAGCCTTTCATTTCATCCTCAGAAGTGAGCTACCTCTTGCACCGAGCTATCTGTTGTTCCTATCCATTAAGGAACAAGTCATCAGCATAGAGAACCAAGATCAATGGTTGGTTATTCACAACCTTGAAGTATAGTTTCTGGCCAACTTCACTTTTGGAGAAGCCAAAGCTCTGAAGATAGTTGTCGATCCTCGAATACCAAGCCCTCGGGGCCTGCTTAATCCCATACAAGGATTTCTTAAGTTTGCATACATGAGACTCCTTCCCATGAACTAAAAATACCTCAGGTTGTTGTATGTATATTACTTCTTCCTCAACTTCAACATTGAGAAAGGTAGTATTCACATCCATCTGGTGAAGTTTCCACCCCAAAAATGAAGCAAGGGAAATGATGGCTTGAATAGTAGTGTACCTAGCCACGGGAGCAAATGTCTCATCATAGTTTATTCATTCTTTCTATGAGAATACATGAGCTACAAATATTCCTTTATACTTTTGAATACTGCCATCAGTTGCATCTTTGATTTTATAAAGCCACTTGGAAGTTTTTATTGACCTCCCTTCAGGTTTAGGAACCACTTCCCACACATCATTCTTCATGATGGATTTGTATTAATCCACCATGGAATCTTTCCATACTTGTTTCTTAGAAACTTCTTCATATGAGGTGGGTTCTGAATCACTAATGTGACTCATCTGAGCTACATATATTGCATATATTTCAGGTCTCTTTCTCTCTCTGGATGTGTCAAATGGTGATCCATGATTTTTTTCCTCTTGTAGAATGTATCGACGCCATGCATACCTCCTCTTAGTAGGAGGTTCATCAAGAGATATTTCAATTAGTTCTACTGGCTCTTCGGGATCAAGTGAATCTATAGGTTCTTCTTACTTCTCCCTCTCAACATCTAAAAGGGGAGAATCAAAAACTGGATACTCCATCATGGAAGTATCATGCTCCATCTGAGTCACACTGGAGTTCTTTGGAGCGCTTGAAGGTAGCCTCTTCATGAAATGTTACATCTCTACTAACTTCAATGTTCCTTGGTCTTGGAACATAGATTCTATAAGCTTTGGAGGATTCACTATATCCAAAAAATGTTCCTTTCTTTTTGGATGGCTCCATATTTGTCCTCTTCTCTTTTGGTATGTGAATGTAGACAACACAACCAAAAATATTCAAGTGTCGAATGTCTGGTTTTTCACCAATGAAAACCTCTTTAGGAGTCTTTTCTCCCAGGATAGCATGAGGATTTATGTTCTATATATAAACAACAATGCTAGAGGCTTATGCCCATAAGGAGGTGGGCAGATCTTGATCGCACATCATAGCTTTTGCAGCCTCATAAATTGTGTTGTTCTTTCTTTCAGCAACCCCATTCTGCTGGGGTTTGTAAGGTATAGTCAACTATATTCTTATTACTGCATCTCAAAAAATTCATTAAATTAATGAGACTCTAACTTTCCTCCATTATCAAATCTCATAGCCCAAATGTGCTTTCCAGTCTAATTCTCAACCAGTGCTTTAAATCTTGAAACTTGTTGAAATCTTCACTCTTTGCATTTAGAAAATAGATCCAAGACTTGTAGTAAAAGTAATCTATGAGAAGCACATAGTACATATAGCCACTTAAGGATGGTGTTGACATAGAAACACATAGATCAGAATGTATCAAGTCTAGGATCCCTTTGGATCTTTTGGTACTGCTTGGAAAAATCTTCTTCATGTTCTTGCCAAGAGTGCAACCTCTACAAACACTATCATATTTAGATTTAAACACAACCATACCTTTTACCATATTCTAAAATGCAAGTAGCACTTTGAAATGAATATGACCAAGCCTCCTATGCCACAGTTCACAAGGACTAACTGTGTCATGGATCATGGCTTGAATGAGATTTCCCGGAACTTTGTAAAGACCCCTATCTATAACTCCAATTACATATGTGGAGTTCAATTCTACATACTTAGGCCACATGAGCACTTTATTGTCCATAAAGACTACTATGAATCCTTTATCTTCTAGAACCAAAACAGACAGGAGGTTCTTCTTCAATCCAAGAACAAACATGATTTCATCAACATGCAGTACATCTCCTGAATCCAACTGAAAATAAGTGGATCCAACTCCTTGGATCGAATAGGTGGTATTATCTCCAAGATCCACCTGACAGAAGAACTTCTTTTCCTTCAAATACTTGATGGCACTCCTATATCCAGTCATGTGTTTAAATGTACCACTATCCGCCTGCCATGCCTCAGCACTAGTGGTAATGGATCCAGATAGAGTTGAGACAAGATAGTACTCCTTCCTTGTCTCGTGATCATTGGAAGAATTCTTTCTTGTAGGTTCATCTTCTATAGCATTAAAATCATGAAACCTACCCTTTAAATTTCCTCTTTGCTTTGCATGAAATTCTCTTGCAAAGTGACACTTCTTATTGAAATTGAAGCATTTGAATTTATACTTATCAAAATTCTTGTTGTAATCATTTTCCTTTTGATGAGAAAAATTCTTGTGAGAAAATGATTTATTACCTCTCTTCATCTGTGCCACAAGAGCAAGGTTCTCTTCTTTTGAGGAAGTATACTTTCTCTAGATTCGCCCTTCTTCTTGTAGGAAATCATGCCACAATATTTCAATGTTTGGTTGCACTTCTCGACCATTTACTGCGGGTAAAAATGTATCCCATGAATATGGAATTCCATCGACAGCAGTCGGTATGAGATAATCAACATCAACCCTCACACCAATTCTCATGAGTTGACATCTTACTTGAGATATATTTGTGAAGAAGGAAGCAATAGCTTCATCCTTGTTCATATTTAGATTATGAAGCGTATTCTTCAATTCTCTCTTCTGACTAGTCACCTTCTTCTATTAAAGATTTTTTAAAGTGTCGAAGCAATCCTTAGTAGTCTTCAATTGAGTAATCACTGGAATCAAATTTTCTTTCACCAAATCATAAATGATCCTCTTTGGTTTTCCTTGATTCGTTTTTAAGATAGTGCGCCCTGCATTAGTAGTAGGATCTTCAACAACACTAGATACGCAGCCATCCAGGTCATGCTCTTCCAAGATATTCAAAATATTGGCCTTCCAAGTATTGAAGTTCTAAGTTCCTTCAAATCGGTCTTCTAGTCTTGCTGAGATTGAATACATTATTATTCGAGTAATGTGCTCACTCAGGATCTATGCAGGCTCAAGATTAACTACTGAACTTGGCTATTTCATGCCTTAAGCTCTAATACCATGTTAATTTTTTATCTTTACTTCGAAATTGTAGTAGTACCTGAAATCAATGAACAATCATAAACATAAGCATTCACATATGACACATAAATTTACCATGGGGAAACCCTCTAGAACTTGAGAGAGAAAACCCTAGCAAAATATTCCTTAGTATATTGATTGGTAGCAGAGAATGACTTGCAACACAATAAGCAGATTACATCAAGTACCCCTGGTGCATATATTAGAGCAAGAGAGAAGATGGAAGAATAGAAATCTGAATAATATCCTGCATAAAGAAAAGTCCATTACCTTCAAGAGAGAAGAGAATTCGCTCCACTTTGAATTTCATCATTCCTGTATAACACACACACACACACACATATATATTCTTCTCATTCTTAGGATTCTATTAGTATATTTTGACTTTAGGATGAATTCACCCTCCATCTGGATGCTAGACCACTTAGTTAGGTGGCTAACTTAAGTGTCGTCATGCAAACACTTAGTTAACTATTTTAACTTAATTCTTTCTTGTTAACATCATTGAAGTGATCAATTGGAGTTCTCCTTTAATTGACTGAAGTCTTCTTTATTAACATCACTGAAGTTTAACAATTCGAGCTCTCTTTATTTAACTAAATTCTTTATCATCACTGAAGTGAGAAAATCAAATTCTCTCTTATCTTATCATATCTTATCTTTTATCTCTTCTCTTATCCATATGGTCTAGATGTTCCAACTTAATTAATTATCATATCAAATTTACTAAGGCTACTTTCCCAATAATGTGATCATCTTGTTCTACTATCGTTCCAAGTGGTCATATGCTAAAGTAATTCACTCTAGAGGTGGCCAGTGTCTAGAGGAGACTTAATAGCTCAACCATGGTTAGTATTAAATCACACACCATTCATGCTTCGACATGCAAAGCATTACCTCAACACATGAGGCACCACCTCAACACATGAGGATCTATCTTAACACACAATACCTTAGCCTTGGCAAGAAAGACTGTACAACATCATCACTTTGACATACAAAGTACTTAACTCAACACATGAGGTTTCCTAAATCCAACTCAGGATCCTATAAGGCACTACCGCGACACATCTGGCTCAATATTGACACACAAGATTGACTTGGAGAATGACTCATGATGTTGTAACTTTAGCATTAATAACATGTGCGTGCTATTAACGTATGTGTTATTAACGCATGCATGTTAATAATGTGCACACATCAATAAATGCACACACTTGTTATTGCTCCCCATCCATTAATTCCTTCTTGCTCTCTCTCTCTCTCTCTCTCTCTCTCTAACCCTACATCTCTACCATTATCCCTAATCCCCTTACACTCTAACCCCCCATCTCTCTCTCCTTATCTCTATCAAACTACTATCTTGCTCACCCCAGACCAGTAAATAACCCATCTATCTCTCTCTCTCCCCTCCTCTCCCAACCCCATAACCTCATTCCCTATATTTCTATCTCTCCTCTTCCCACCCCTAACCCTCACCTCTCTCCCTCTCTCTCTCTACTCCTAACCCCAACCTCTATCTATCCTAATCCCTCTCCCCCCTACCAGTGACCACACCTCCAAAATATGTCTCTTTGTCACTCTCTCTACCCCCACCTCCTCCCATTGCCACTAACCCCCCTCCTCTCTCTCTCTCTCTCTCTCTTCTCCACCTAACCCTTACTAACCCACATTCCCACTCTCTCTATGACCCCTCCTTCTCCACCTAACCAATGAATATCACCCCCTAAATATTTATTGGATGAGCTTGGAAACATTTGAAAAGACTAATCAATTTGATTCCCCTCCAAAATGGAGGTCATTCATTTGTGTTAAGCATATTCCTTGTTGGGTCTAATATTGATTACAATGGGTTTGAAAATTGATTTTTATAGTTAAACATAATTATACAAAAAAGTAATGGAACACAACACATCAACACATTACATAGAAATTACCTTGGAAACCCCTCTTCTAGTGGAAAACCAATAAACCAGTGAGTTTCTCGCTCATCTATTGATCAAACACTAAATATAGATGTTTACAACCATAAATTGCTAGAACACAAAGCACACTTCATTACATGATCATGCTACACACACTTCCATCTCATTTATATGCATAGACATTACATCTTATTTATAGATGCAATACAACCAGCTAATCATTAATGAAAATCCATAAATTCTTGACAACCTTTAGTTACTTTGTTACAGTTGACTTGACTGGATCAACTTTGGTCAATTTCCCATTGATCTTTCATTTGTTTCCTCATCGACCAGTCATTTTCCTTCAACTAAACAACTATTCTTGTCAGTCGATTGACCAGATTTCCACCGTCTTTTGTCTATGACCCCAGTTGACTAATACCAGTTGAATATCGAATTTTCCAATCGATTTACATGCAAAGAATATAACATTACTAACATTCTCCTACTTGTTTTCTTTTTTGCATAAACAATAGATTCAGAACTTCAGTTCTTAGGGCTAGCAATCCCATCATTTCCCTACACTAGAAAAAACTTCCATGTGAATCACCAACTTGGTCAATGAGTATGCAACATTTTTCACCATGTCTACTTTCTCCAGATACACCTTCTAGTTCTCCATCATCTCTTTCACAAAAAGGAATTGAATATCAATATTTTTAGCACTTGAATGATATGTTGGGTTGTTTTCCAGGAATATTTCACTTTGACTATCACAATCCAACCTAAAAGCATGCTAATCAAAACCAACATCTGAACACAATATCTACAACCAAAAAAATTCCTTACATGCATGAGTAGCTGCCATGTATTCATCCTTAGTATTCAACAGTGCAATGACCAACTAACTTGTACTCATTCAACTGAATGCTCTACCGAATAACTTGAACATGTATCCATTGGTCGACCACAAGCGGTCAATATCTCTAGCCCAGCCGGAATCCACAAATCCTTGTACATTGATTTCCTTGTTGTCATTAGGTTCTCCTCCATAACACTCTTTTTACTGCGGTCCAGTGCTCCTTTCCAGGTGTCGACATGTATATGCTCAATAATCCCACTGCATGAGCAATAACTAGTCATGTACAAACCATAGCATACAACAAACTACCTACAACACTAGCACATGGCACATGTAACATGTACTCTATTTCTTCTCTTGTCTTTGGACAATGTTCAACAAATAGCTTAACTCTCATAGGAATAGGAACCTTGACCAATCTGCTTTCCTGCATGTTCAAATGTTTGAGAAATTTATCAACACATTTTCTCTGACTTAACTAGAGCCTTCTATCCAGGGTATTTTTTAAGGTTTATAAAAGTATATTTAAGTATGGTATTCTAGGCGATTATTTTGGATTAAAAAAGACATATATATGGATTGGTAGGCGAATATGAAATATGAAACATACAATTTACTACAAAAACTTGTAAATTTTGGCGAATATTATGATAAAAAAACATATTTTATGTAAATATAGGCGATATTAGAGTCTAAAAATGAACAAATAACGAATTTATTTTTTGAAAAAAATACCAAAAAATAGCCAATTGGAAAAATTTCCCTGCTTCTACTTGCTCGATCTCTTCTTATTTCCTTTCCAAGAATAAAATTTGTTTCTTTGAGATCCTTCATGTCGAACTTGGAGGATAACTGCAGTTTCACCTCCTTTTATCATATCCATGTTGTCCTTGACCAACAATATGTCTTCAACTATAAAACTACATATATGAAATGACCACTGATTTCTTCCCATACACACAGTGACAAGCCTGACTTGTCACAAACCCAAATTGTTGGATATACATGTCAAAAATATGATACCATGTCCTTGGAAATTGTTTTAAGCCATAGAGAGACTTCTTGAGCTTACAAACTAGCTGTTTTTATCCTTCCACTATAAAACCTTCAAGATGCTTCATATAAATCTCTTCTTCAAGATCACCATGAAGATATTTTTTCTTTACATCTGTCTATTCTATCTCAAGGTCAAACATTGCAGCTAAAAACATCAGTACCATTATGGAAGTTAACTTAGCAACAAAGAGAAAATATCGTTGAAATCGACTCCTTTGACTTGGGAATTCCCTTTTTCTACTAATTGAGCCTTGTACTTCTTGACTTAACCTGCTGCATTCATTTTTTTCTTGAACACCCACTTACTACTAACAAGTTTCCTTCCATTTTATAATGAGACTAGATCCCATGAAATATTTTTCTTCAAGTAATCCATTTCTTCTTCCATGGACCTTTTCCATAGTTTACTCTCTGTCGAGTTAATTGATTCCATTACTGACCTTGGATCGTCTTCTATGGTAGATGATGCAAAAGCATATCAAATTTCAGGGAGAGTGTACCTATTTGGTTGTTTCCTTGCTCAACCATACATCCTAACATTTCGAGTATGTTGTTCCACCTCTTCGTTAGATTCAGTCAACTCGTCTAAATCACGACTGTCATCGTTCATTTCAAAAAAATTCTTTTCCAATTCATTTTATCTTTTAAAATCTCCATCCATGGAAGTGCATTATATTTCCATGAAGATCACAGCTCTACTATAAAATTCCTTCATCGTAACGTGATTCCATAGCTTATACCATTTCACTCCATCCTTGTACCCGATGAAGATGCATTTATTTGACTTTATGTCAATTTTGGTTATTTTATCCTTTGGGATATGCACAAAAGCTTCACAATGATCCAAACACCCTGAGATGTATAAGATGGATTTTTACCATACCATGCCTCATATGGATTCTTTCCAACTAGAGCCATCGGCGATGACGTATTCACAAGTAACATGCCATGTCGACTGCCTCTACTCAGAATTTTTGTGCAATTCCTGCACCACTAAGCATGCTCCTCGCTTTCTCCATTAGTACTATGTCCATCCTTTAGCAACTCCATTCTATTGAGGTGTGTAGGGAGTTGTGTTTTGTTGAGATATATTGTGCTATCTACAGAACTGGTCAAACACTTTTCCACATAATTCTTCTCCATCATCAGTTCTCACCACCTTGATCATTTTACCAGTCTAATCCTCCATAAGATATTTGAGCTCTTGAAACTTCTTACAAACATTAGATTTATTCCTCGTAAAATACAACCATGTCATTCTGGAAAAACCATTTATGAAATAATTGTAATAATGAGATCCTCCTACTGAAGAGACCAACATGGGTCCAAACACATCACTATGAATTAACTTCAATATTTCCTTAGTCCTAGTAGCAATAGATGAGAACCTTACATGACTCTACCTACCATAAACACAATGTTCATAGAAGTCATCTTCTTCATAGCAAATATGAAGACCTTCAACCATACTTTTATTTTACATAACACAAAGACCTTTTTCACCTATATGTTCCATCCGTTGATGCCACAACATGGTCAAGTTGACTAGACAATAAGATATCTCATCGAACTTAGGACAAACCACATCAGTACTTCCATCGTTGTCTTCTCTTCCTAATAGATTTTACAAAGTTCAACTCTAAACTCCTCTCTTTAGTACCATTGCTCCTCACACCATCCTGCACTTATCTTTCTCAAATAAAAACAACACACCTGCATTCCCCATCTTACTTACCAAGATCAAGTTTTGAGCCTAACCTAGGATATGCAGTACTCCTAGAATTGTTCCTATTCTTCCATCTTTCAGTTTCAGTCGAAATTTGCCTCATTCGACTACCTTGGTCGGTGAATCATCTCCCATTAGGAAATCACACTCATTGACCTTCTTATATAAATAGAATCACTCTCGGGGGGGTGTCATATGATATGACGCATTGGATTTGATCAACTAAGAGTCACACTCTGAATGTGTACTTGTAGAGGCCAAATACACATTGCCTTTTTATTCTTGCAGAGAGCTACCATCGGTTTACTGACCTTCGTCAAACCTTTTACCTTTTATGACTTACCTCGACTTGTAGTTCCGTCTATAATACCAAACTCTACTGCATCACCAACATGTTTTCATTGTTAGACCAAGGGATATGGTCTTATATCTACCCCTCAACTTCAACCCTCACTCAGAGGTTTTTCCTTTTCCTCTGTTTTATAGTCGACCCCGTTCCATCAAGGCATCATGGCTTGTACTTTCCATGTTCTTTCTTCTCATCTCTTCTGAAAAAAAGATGTAACCATATCGTAGATATTCAAAGTGGTGTTATTGAATCCAATATCCACGATCGATCTATCCCAAGAATCCGACAAAGAACACAATAGGATAACACACTTTTCCTCCTTGGGGATTTTAATATCCATGGATAACAACTGACTGATCATAGCGTTGAACTCATTCAAGTGTTCTATGATCGAGTCACATTCACTCATCTTCAAAAGAGATAGCTTCTTCTGAATAAACAACTTGTTAATCATAGATTTCAACTAGTATAAGTTCCCCAACATTTCCCATAACTTCTTTGTAGTGTCTTTGTTTTTAGACATTTAGCCATACAAAATCTACTAAACAAATTCGGATTGTTCTCCTTTCCTTTATGTCAATATTTTTCCATTTTTCCCTCGACACACCCATCAGAGTCATTCTTGGATTGATTGTATTCCACTGTTCTCGATCTAGAAGGAGATCCTCCATCTTAAGCTTCCAAAGATCAAAATTTTCTCCATTAAAATTTTCAATTTCTAGCATCTAAGTGTTAGCCATTCTAACTATAAATTAATGCTTCCAGAAGTCTCCCATTGTAACAGGGTATTCCCTAGATCCAAGACCAAGCTAAAACCATCAACAACAATGTCATTCCCTTACATCCAAATACAACTTTGGTACCAAATGTTGTGGCTAATACTAGTTACAATAGGTTTGCAAATTGATTTATATAGTTAAACATAATTATACATAAAGCAATTCCACACAACACATCAACACATTACACATCAATTACCCTGGAAACCCCTCTCTCGAGGGAAAACCAACAACCAGTGAGATTCTCACTCATCTATTTATCAAACACTCACAACAAGTGTTTACAACCATGACTCTCTAGACCACAAATCACACTTCATTACATGATCATGCTACACAAACTTTCATCTCATTTAAATATGCATAGCCATTACATCTTATTTATAGATGCAATACAACCAACTTCTTATTAATGACAATCCATAAATTCCTAACCACTTTCATTTATTCTGTTATAGTCAACTTGACTGGGTCATCTTTGGTTGATTTCCCGTTGAGCTTTCAGTCGTTTCGTTGTCGACTAGTCATATTTATTCAACCAAACAACTATAACGGTCAGTCAATCGACTAGACTTTCATCATCTATTGTCTCTGACCCTAGTCAACTATCAACTTTGCTAGTCAATTTACATACAAAGAATACAACATTCCCAACACATGTTGTGAATGTCAACTATTTTGTGTTTACTAGGTGTGATTTATCAATGATCACTTAAATCATTTTTTATGAGGCCATTCAAACCACATTTCTCGAAGTTTATGACATCAAAGAGACACTGATTAGAGGCTCTATCTACCTCCTTCCCAACCTTTCTCGACATTCCCAAGGGTATTCCAAGCCCTTCATGATCTTTGTTGTTGAAAGCAAGCATGTCCGTCATTACATCCTCTCCACTTTGGTTCCACACCTACACGGTGACCAACATCATGGAGAAAGGCATGTGGTGTGCTATGGCTGGAAACTTCGGCCTTGAGTCGTTTTGTGGTCCTATCCTGAAGATCATCTTCGCTAAGCACTTGAAATTGGCGAATGGATTACTGCATAGGATAAGGGCTACCAAAAAGAACAATGAGCTCTTGACTTTTCAACAACTGTGAGGATAACAATGTCCTAGATGTCAAGTTGGAATGGATTAGGTGCAGTGCTGCTATTGTTGAGGGGTTGGTGGTTTCATGCATAGCTACAAAATTCACCAGAATCAGGTTAATCAATACTCTATCTCGTGAATTTTTAGTTTTAATTTAGTTCATTGATGTTTAATTCAGTTTTTTTTTACATACTTGAGCATGGATTGATAGTATAGGGTCCTACATTATTTGTTCAAGAAATGCCATTGTTTAAAGTATTTCTGTAGTATTTCTAGAAGGTAATGAAAATGGGAGGATTTGTTGAAGTTGAAAGGGTTTTGTAAATTCAATAAACTTGTCCACAACCTGTGTGTATTATGGTAACTATGGGTTAGTAAGAAGTGGGCCAAGGAGTGCTTTAACCTGTGTGTGTTGTGGTAAACTATGGTTTAGTAAGAAGTGGGCTGAGGAGTGCTTGAAGAAGGATGAAAGAGAAAGTTTCCTAATTTTCAAAGGGGCGGACCACCAGCAATATTCTCAGTAGTAGGTAGTAGGTGAGATACTAATTCCACTGCTGTGATAATAAGAGAAAGGTTCAAGGCTTTTAAATATTCATTCTTAGAAACAACGCAACATTGACACCACATTCTAAAACAAGTAGTGCAGCATTTAACACAGTCAATCAAGTTTTCAACAAAGAGAAAAAAGACTCAACTTCCAACAACGAAAGCGGCAAATGATAGGAGCCAACCTTCATTCACTAATAGACCATGACAGTAAGAGAGAAAGCCTCATCGAGTGATAGACCATGCCAACCCCAACACTCATGACTGTGATAATAAGAGTAAGGTTCGAGGCTTTTAAATATTTATTCTTAGAAGCGACGTAGCATTGAACACCGCACCCTAAGACATGTACCCAATACTTAACAGAGTTGATAAAGCTTTCAACAAAGAGATAAAATCTTTAACTTCCAACAACCAAAGCCGAAAATGATAGGAGAGAAAACATTCATAGAGTCTATAAAGCTTTCAACAAAGAGATAAAAGCTTTAACTTCCAACAACCAAAGTGGAAAATGATAGAAGAGAAAACATTAATTAACAGAGAATTCCAACCCCAACACTCGCGTCTCTCGTAATAAGAGAAAGGTTCAAATCTTATAAATATTCATTCTTGGAAGCAAGGCAACATTGAACGCCACACTCTAAAACAAGTAACCCATCATTTAACAAAATCTATAAAGCTTTCAACACAGAGATAAAACTTTATCTTCCAAAAACCAAAGCGGCAATAGGAGAGAAAACCTGCATTGAGTAATAGAGCATGCCAACCCCAACACTCACGGTTGTGATAATAAAAGTAAGGTTCAAGGCTTCTAAATATTCATTCTCATAAGCAAGACAACATTGAGCAGCATTGTAAAACAAGTACCCCATAATTTAACACATTCTATAAAGCTTTAAACAAAGAGATAAAACTTTTAAATTCCAACAACCAAAGCTGCAAATGATAGGAGAGAAAACCTTTCATTGAGTAATAGAGCAGGCCAACCTCAACACTCACACAAGCCACTTGCAGAGGGAGTTAATATCGACGCCAACAACTGTTTCATTGCAAAATGATGAGAAAAAAGTGGCCTTCGTAATTTGCGAGAAAAGTGAAAGTTGGGTTACACAATAAACTTTTCTAATCTCTCACTTTTTTAGTGCAGGTTGTTAAAAGGTACTATTCAACAACCTATTCCATATTAGCTTTAAGAAAAGGGATTTGCCATCAAAGTTCCATGAGTTGGTTAGAGTCCAACTTTATTCAAAGACATGGACACAGTGGACGAGTTCGCCATTGTACGAATGCAGGCATTGCTATCTGGATGTAACATTTGAAGTTGTATTGGAATTTTTTTTTATTTAAATAGTGACATTATTTTTTAATGTTATTTTAACAAGGTTTAATATAACTAGCACACGTACTTAACTTGTGGCTGGTGAACATCGATAGGTCACAAGTTAAGTGTCATGAATAAGTTATCTACTATTTGTTCTTCATACATAATTGCAATCACCTATTATCTATGCCTTAGCTATCTTTAGTGTCACTACCTATTATCTATGCATGAGCTACTAATTAACCATGCATCAATTACCAAACTATTTTTTTTATAATTATTTATTTCTAATTTTGACTTCGCTAAAAAAACTCCATATAATATATCTCCATAAAACCACCATATCCGAGTAATATATTCCACCGTCCGTGTAATCTTTTCGAGCCAGGCGAATCAACTTTTGTAATGCAACGCTCCCATTTTTTAATATGGCTAAGATTTTTAATTCCAACCAATTCCATGCAACGTTCCATCATCCATGATCATTGGAAAATGATCCGGAGATCGATTCAATCACATGAATCTAATTTTATAGAATTTATTAATAAATTATTTAAGATTTTTATAAAAATAAATGATATAATATATTATTTAAGATTTATATGAAAAGAAATTATTATTTATTTCTATTTAAAATTTAGAAATAAAAAAGAATGTACATATGTACAACTAACCATAATTAAAGTGGCAATTGAGTGTAGATCAGGTGGTTGGGAGGAATGTTGTTATCCTCTAGACTTGGAATTTTGCTCAACCATTGCTTAGGGCAGCAGAATCAGTTAAGTCTCCCCCTAGTAGCCAAACTCCCAATCATCCATTGAAGTTGGGTTACAATGAGTTAAGTGGGATATTTAAGTTAGGTTACTATTTTATAAAAAAATAAATAACTAAAAGTAAATTTTTAGATAAACTTAATTTTTACTATTATGTTAAATTATTTTTTAAATAATGATTTTAAAAATACTTTGTAAAATTTTAATATTTTTTATTTAAAAAATTATATAATATAATCAAATTATTATAAAACTTTTATAAAATAAAAATTTATATTAAGATGCTAATCTAGCCAAACCTTAATATTAATATACTTAATATGACAAAAAATTTCTATTATATTTTGCTAGACGTGTATAGCCATAAAATAGAATGTCTGATAGAAATATGAGAATGTCACTATTCATGTCACTATTTTAAGAGATATGAATAATAGGAGTAATGTCTTGGATGGAAGGTTGTTAGGTTTATTGTTTTAACATGATAGTATCATTTTATATTTCAATACTAAGTGTGTTTCTTAATAATTTATTTTTAAAAATGATTTTTAATGTATTTATTTGAGATAAATATTATTTATTATATATTATTTTATTTATAAAATTATTTTTTAAAGGAATGTTAAATGTTTATACATAAAAGTTGAAAATTTTGTAGTTTATAATATTTGCTTTTTATAAATATTTTAATATATATATATACATATGTGGGTATGTGTAAGCTAATGAAGGTCACTTTTGGCGCGTTAGATGCAATAGAAAGCTGAAAAATCAGACATCTCTCAATTTACTTGGTTTTTTTGAGATGCTTACACAAGATATCTTACATCGAGTAAAAAAGATGAAACGTAGGAAATTGAGTCACGTTTCCAAATATATAACATTTAAGTATTGAAAATTTACATAACTATGTCAAATTTCATTTTTTCTAACAATCACTTTTTTATTTTTTGGGCAAATGATAAGATATATGTTTTTGTGGGTGCATCCTTTCACTGCCTAAATGACGGTTTCAGGCTACAAAATCTAGTATACATGTATAGAACCCGTATCACTAGTGCATCGCTATTTTTCCAAAACTAAATGTTTAATTTTTTTTTTTTAAATTATGTAAGTGGGAAAACCTCGAGAACGGTATGTCAAATGTAGGTGCAGCCTTTGAAGGTCTTAATGTAGTTATTTTGACTTGTATTTTTTACAGCATGTAGAGGTCGGTCTCCTCTAGTGCAACATACAAGTTTTTTTTTAAATGGTTGTGAAATCAAAAAGTTACGGAATAAACACTAACAGTATGTTTTTTGACCAACAGAGTGATGACACAAGAAAATTAGGAAATAAATAGAAAATCTCAATATATTTTTTTTTAAATTACATATTTGGAATCTGCATAAAAAATTCTATCTATCCCTAAAATTTCGTCACTAATGGTCAAGTGTGTCATGCTGTAAAGAGCGGTGGAAAACAGGCATACTTAGAAAAATACTAAAAATGTCAAATTAGCTATGGTCTAAAAATTCCTTAGCACAGGTTTGGTAACTCCGAACCAGCCACATAGAATAGTGGCTGACACACAGGTGCGGGAGGAGAGGGTGATTAGGCACTACGGAATGTGCACTCATTATGTTTAAATTCAAATAACGAGTGCGTGTTATATTTAAATTCAAATTTTAGTGTTTTGGTGCTCAATGTTATAAGCAACGCGCTAGCATTATGTGTGTGCATAATGCGTGCGCGTTATGGTATTTAATAATGCTCGCGCGTTATAGTCTTCACAAATTGATGTTTTGAAGTGTTAGATTGGGTGAGATAAAGATAACGATAATGAGGATGATGAAGATGAAGATGATGATGGTGATGAAAATGAAGATGATGACGGTGATGATGATGATGATGATGATGAATATCATGATGAAGATGATGATGATGATGACGATGTAGATGATGATGAAGATGATGATGATTATGAGGATGAAGTAGATGATGATGATGATGAGGATGATGATGATGACGCAGATGATGACGATGATGACGATGAAGATGATGGTGATGACGACCACAACGATGATGATCAAGATGATGAAGATGACGATGAGGATGATGATGATGATGAAGATGGAGATGATGACGACGATGAGGATGATGATGATGATGACGATGATGATGATTATGATGATGAAGATGGAGATGACGACGACGATGATGATGATGTACTCTCTCTTCTATGGTTTTACACCTCCCTCTCTCTCTCTCTCTCTCTCTCTCTCTCTCTCTCTCTGTAAACCCCTCTCCCTCTCCTTAACCTCTCCCCCATCCCTAACCATCTTACTCTTTCTATCTCCTTGTTACTCTCCCTAGCCCAAAACCCCCTCCTCTCCCTAGCCCTTACTAACCCAAGCTCTCTCAGTCTCTCTCTCTTCCCTACACCTCCACCTACCTCTAACCACACCTTCCATCTCTCTTTCGCAGTCCCTACAACCAACACCCTCTCCTCTCTCTCTCTCTCTCTCCCTCCTCCCCCCCCCAACCATTACTAACGCCCTCTTAGTATCTCTCTCTCTCTCTCCCCCTCGCTAACCCCCATCCTAGCCCCTTACCCCTAACTAACCCCCCCTCTCTCACTCTCTCTTCCTTGCTTCTACACCTCTCTCTCTCTCGTAATCCCCCTTCCCCTACCACTACATCATGATGATGATGATGATGATGAAGATGATGATGATGATGATGGTCATCATCATCCTCATCATCTCCATCATCGTCGTCATCTCCATCTTCAGCTTCATCCTCATCATCATCCTCACCACCATCTGCATCATGATTGATGATTGGCCATCATCATCATCATCATCATCCTCTTCTTTATGATCACCATCATCATCATCATCATCATCATCATCATCGTCATCTCCATATTCATCATCATCATCATCATCCTCATCATCATCGTCATCTCCATCTTCATTATCATCATCATCATCATCATCATCGTCACCGTCTTCAACATCATCATTGTCATCATCATCATCATCATCATCATCATCATCATCTTCATCAGCATCATTATCATCCTCACCATCCTCGTCGTCATATTCATCATCAACATCACACTCATCATCCTCATCACCAACTTCATCTTCATCATGATTGATGATTGATCATCACCATCATCATCATCGCCATCCTCTTCTTTATCATCACCATCATCATCCTCATCACCATCTTCATCATGATTGATTCATCATCATCATCACCATCATCATCATTGTCATCATCATCAGCAACAGCATCATCATCACCATCATCATCATCATCATCATCCTCATCATCATTGTCATCATATTCATCATCATCTTCATCATCATCATCATCATCATCATCATCATCACCATATTCATCTTCATCATGATTGATGATTGATCATCATCATCATCTTCTTCTCCATCCTCTTCTTTATCATCACCATCATCATCCTCATCACCATCTTCATCATGATTGGTTATTGATCATCATCATCGTCGTCGTCGTCAACATCATCATCCTCTTCTTGATCATCATCATCATCTTCATCACCATCATCTTCATCATCCTCATCGTCAAATTCATCATCATCTTCATCATCACCATCCTCTTCTCTATCATCACCATCATCATCGTCGTCGTCATCATCATCATCATCATCATCCTCATCATCATCATCCTCATCATCGTCGTCGTCGCCATATTCATCATCATCTTCATCACCATCATCATCATCCTCATCACCATCTCCATCTTCATCATGATTGATGATTGATCATCATCATCATCATCACCATCATCCTCTTCTTTATGGTCACCATCATCACCGTCATCATCCTCATCATCCTCATCGTCATATCCATCGTCATCTTCATCATCATCATCATCCTCATCACCATCTTCGTCTTCATCATGATTGATGATTGATCATCATCATCATCATCATCATCCTCTTCTTTATGATCACCATAGAATCACCATCATCATCATCATCATCCTCGTCATCCTTGTCATCATATTCATCATCATCTTCTTCATTATCACCATCATCATCATCCTCATCACCACCTTCATCTTCATCATGATTGATGATTGATCATCATCATCATGATCGCCACCCTCTTCTTTATCATCACCATCATCATCCTCATCACCATCTTCATCATGATCGTGTATTGATCATCATCACCATCATCATCATCATCATCATCAATTTCATCATCATCATCATCATCATTATCATTTTCATCATCATCATCATCCTCATCACCATCTTCAACATCATCATTGTCATCATCATCATCAGCAGCAGCAGCAGCATCATCTTCATCCTCATCATTCTCGTTGTCATATTCATCATCATCTTCATCATCATCTTCATGATGTTCATCATCATCGTCATAATGATATTCATCATCATCATCATCATCCTCATCATCGTCTTCATCTTCATCATCGTCATCTTCATTATCTGCTACTCCCTCTAGCCAAAACCCCTTCCTCTCTATTTCCCTCCCCTCCTCTCCCTATCCCTTACTAACCCGGGCTCGCCCAGTCTCTCTCTCTTCCCTACACCTCCACCTACATCTAACCATGCCTTGCATCTCTCTTTCGTAGTACCTACAACCAACACCCTCTCCTCTCTCGCTTTCTCTCTCCCTCCTTCCCCCCCTAACCATTACTAACCCCCTCTATCAGTCTCTCTCTATATCTCCCCCTCTCCAACCCCCCTCCCAGTCCCTTACCCCTAACTACCCCCCCTCCTAGCCCCTTACACCTACCTAACCACCCCCCATCTCTAATCCCTAAAACCCTAACACCAAATCCCTATTTAACCCCCCAACCCATAGAAACTATTAAATAAACTCTTGAATAAGGTTTTTTTATTATTTCAATAACGCTAGCGCGTTTATGAATAAAGAAACACGCGCGTATTTTGTGCAACTAGGTACATTATTTAGCCATGCACCAAACATATTAAATACCTAGTTTTTTTTTAATATTCAAGAAACACGCGCGCGTTTTGTGTGCACATAATGCTAGCACCTTATGTGTATACATAACGCTAGCACATTATATCTGTGTAAAAATACTTTTATCCTCTTGCATTTTGCGTTTTCTCCTCCCGTGTTCTGCGTTTTCTCCTCCCGCTTTCCCGTCTCCCATACACTTCAAAATTAATAGTCAAAGCATCGGAGGAAGCTCAAGACACTCCATGTTCACAATCAACAAGTTTGAAGAGGATTCTACAATTGGCATTTGGAATTGAGGATTCCACATTCACAATTACCAAGCTTCAAGGGGATTCTACATTCACAAATTCAAGCTTCAAGAGGATTCTACATTCACAATTTCAAGCTTCAAGGTGATTCTCTATTAACAATGTCAAGCAAGTTTGATGAATCTATATGAACATAGTTGAAGAAGAATCTACATTCCCTATTGAGCAAGCTTGAAATTTCTATATTCACAAATGAAGAATTTTCTATATTCACAAGTGAGGTAGAAAATTTACTTTCACATTTGAGCAAGATTGATGTTCATCTATATTCACAATTGAGGAAGTATCTATATTGACAATTGAGCAAGCTTGAAGAACATTTATTCATAGTTGAGAAATAATTTGGATATTTGAATAATTGAGCACACCTCTAGGATCTATTTTCTTAGTATTGCTCATTGTGGTCATGGGGAATTCACGCAATCGAAAAAGGAAATCGGCAAGGAAAGAGAAGCCTCAAGAAACCATGGAAGAAGTTAGAGAAAAGAAAAGATTGGACATGTGGAATCGAAGGCATTCCATGGAAACTCATCCAATTCCAACCGTAGATGATACCACGGTTGTTCCTACCCATCCACCTCAAGAAATACGAAGAAATTCACTAGAGGGGCCCTCAATTTCAACAACATTTAATGAACAAGCACCCCATGGCACTAGTGAAGAAGTAAGACGTAGGTTCTCATCGGGTGATGTTTCAATTCCCACATCAAATCAACCTTAAAATATGGTAGTGGATGACTTGTTGGGTAGTGGTTATACAAGCGACGAAGTTAGAGATGCATTGAGTGGAGGATTGACAATGGAAGAAGCAAATATTATGGAGACCGTCCAAGAGAATGAAAGACAAGGGGCTCCTATGGAAACGCCAGAGCATCCCGGTGATGGTGTACATGCTCCAGTTCCAACACCCTTACCTCCATTAACAACTGCACGCTGAAGAACTCTGAGACGTATACAGGTTGATGAAACTTTCATTATTTCACTTGAAGGTACGTTGTCTACACGTTCTATTGCTTATCAAACTCGACAAATACTTGATAACTTTTTTTATTCTAAATGTGATGGGGACAAGTGCAAATTATTTTTATCATTGTTGAAATCTAGGCATATGACTGTTGTTAGAAGAAAATTAGAGATAAAGATGGCCAAAAAGTTAGAACCAAGTTCTCATATCGTTAAAAGTTTAGTAGATGCATTTAGTACAATTGGAAAGAAATCTTGCTCAAAGGATCACAATGCAGCTCGTCGTGTGTTGTCACAATCAATCATTAACAAAAGCACTAGGGCACTTCGTTTTCTTAAGCCTACATCCAAAAATGTTAATTTGAATGTGAAGACACTTCGTAGGTATTGTGTTAGAAGAGAACAACTTGAAACCGGTCAAACAGAAACAGGGACAAAATGCTTGCTTGGGTTATGAAAATTAATGATAATCAGAATGATGTTATAGACAGATATGTTGGGTGAGAATGATGATTGATGTGATCAGTGAGCCATTGTGTCTAACAGGGTGGATGTAAAATTCATTAAAGTTTTAAAATTCTAAGTTTTGGCATTTGATTTACAAATATTTTTAGGTGACAATGATGATTGATGTGATCAGTGAGCCATTGTGTCTAATGGGGTGTATGTAAAATTCATTAAAATTTTAAGTTTTGGCATTTCATTTACAAATGTTTTTAGATTAGGGCAACATAACAATTTATAAACTTAATGACGAGATGAGGCAACGATTTAGATGCTTACCTTTCCAATCGTTCTTGCAAGATGAATTTGGGATTGTTGAGCCTCCAAATCTCCTCGGTTGAGGTTCTCCAATGCGTTTTGGGAAGGCAAGATCGCTCGAGCGTTATTGTGATCACCATAACGCTCGAGCGTATGGTTAATATAACAAAAAAAATTAACATGCGGTGGTATTGTTTTTCTTATATTAACCATGGCAATGTTTATTTTTTTTGTTATACTAACCATAACGCTTGAGCGTTATGGTTAATATAACAAAAAATTAAACAGTGCCATGGTTAATATAAGAAAAACAATACTGTGGCATTGTTTATTTCTTTTGTTATATTAACCATAACGCTCGAGCTTTATGGTGATCTATGCTTAATATAACAAACAAACAAAAAACAGTGCCATGGTTAATACCGCAGCACTGTTTATTTTTTTTGTTATATTAACCATAACGCTCGAGCGTTATGGTGATCACAATAATGCTCGAGCGTTTTGTGATCCTATCCTACATGGTAAATGACATGGCAGGTTCAGAGGCCGCCATACCTAGTTTTACATAACGCGCGAGCATTGTTCATTTACACAATTCTCATGCATTTCGCATTTACCCATTGCATCTAAAAGGTCCCTCAACTTCGTGCACACTCTCATATATATTCGAGATAAGTAATATTAATTATTATATATTTTTTAAATGATGATTATAATAAGTTTTAAAATTATTGTAATAAATATTTTCAAATTATTTTTTAATAAAGATTAATTATCATTTATATAATATTACTACGTATTAATCATAATTTTTTTTTTTTTAAAATAAATTTTGTATTTATAAAAGGTTCATTTGTTATAGTAATTAAAAATACATAGATAAATAATTTTATTTACTTCTTTTAATTTTAAATTAAATATAGCTTAACTTAAATAATACAAAAACCATTTTTATATTTACTTTTACAATAAAATATAAAACCCTTGTCATACTTTTAATGAAAATACATCCCATAATCATTTAAATTTGAATTAATATTCATCTAAAATTTTTACTATTTTCCAAATACTTAATCACCTTTACTTTAATACCTCATAACACTTCATATCTTGCATTAAAACACAAAACCCCTGATTACTCTTAATGGAAATCCATTCCATAATCAATTGAATACCTTGCAATAAAACACAAAACCCCCCATTACTCTTATGGAAATCCATTCCATAATCAATTGAATTTGGATTAGCTATTTTTTAATTGCTTTGCCACTTTTACCTTAAATATGTGTCAGTGCCTTTATCCATATATTACCTGTAATACTTCATGCCTTGCAAAAAAAATATAAGAATTACATTACCATCTACAACAACCTATTATCCCCGTTAACTTGGGGAATAAATCTTTGGGCTTTGACGACCTACACAATATGAATGGCGAATTCCCAACAGTTTTATTTTATTAATTATATCAATTCCATTCAAGTATTTTAGTTTGTTTGATCGTATTGAATTAGGAAATTATGATACGTGTTTAAATATTATTTGAGATTTTGGACTTTCTTTAGTGAATCAATAAGATTAACTTCGGTGTAACAAGTGTACAATGGGGATTCATTTCATGGTTATTGTATCTTATTATGCTCAAATGCATCTTGATTACGATTTAAATAAGTTAGATTAAATGGTTATGCTTAAATGCATCTTGATTGCGATTTAAATAAGCTAGATTAAGTGGTGGTTAAGAAAATGGATATGTTTATTAAATAGTATTTGTTTTGTGTTTATATTAATTAGTTTAATGTTTAGCCTTTACTTAACAACCAATCATCTTCAAAAAAATTAAGTAATTAACCACGAATACACACTTAAAATTGATTGTCTTAAAAAAATTAATCAAAGTTCACCAATACCATAATCATACATTCACGCTCAGATAGAAATGGCAATATGCATTAAAATAGTAAATATATAATGATTGCATAAATAGCAACGGCCATAAGTTTCATTCTACGTTCCCTTATACAGCAAAGGCCGTTAAGTTTCACTTGCATCTCAGTCAATCCTTTGGTATACCAGGTATTTATTACATAGAAAAAGAGTTTGTGAAACGCAATGCAATGAAACAATAGACATTTTATTACCAAAAGCACTACCAGTAGATATATTTGAGGGCATTGTATGCCAATGGCTGCTCACGACAAGGTCTGAAAAGATTGATAAGAATTCACTTCTTCCAAGACGATCAATATCATGATGGTTTTAGTAGAAGCCAACCATACAAACTGTACTATTGTACAGTTACTATTATTCGAAAAGCAACTTCATATTATTGATCCTGCAAAGCAAATATATTGAATACAATTCGGATATCATTTATAATTATCCACATAAGCATCAACGCAATTGAAACAGCATAAAGATACAGAACGAACGAGATCAACTAAAGAAAAGGATTAGATATGTGTACCTCAATTATCAGTAAGGCGGATGATGAGGCGGAACCGTGTAGTGTGGTGGGGATTTGTAGATGGGAGGAGACGGATGGAATGGAGGCGGCATTACTATCGGATTCGGTGGGGATTTGTGAACTGGCGGAGGAGATACTATCTGCTTGGGCGGGGATTTGTTCATGGGAGGTGGAAATACTATAGGACGATGAGGAGGAAGCACTATCGGCTTGGGAGGAGTTTTGTGCACCGGAGGAGGAAATACTATTGGTTTGGGAGGAGATTTGTAAACGGGAGGAGGAAATACTACGGGCTTGGGAGGAGTTTTGTGAACCAGAGGGGGCGATACTATAGGCTTGGGGGGAGTTTTGAGAATGGGAGGAGGGTATACTATGGGCTTGGGAGGAGTTTTGTGTGCCCGTGGAGGAAATACTACGGGCTTGGGGGGAGTTTTGTGCACCGGTGGAGGAAATACTATGGGTTTGGGAGGAGTTTCGTGCACCGGAGGAGGAAATACTATGGGCTTGGGAGGAGTGTTGTGCACTGGAGGAGGAAATACTATGGGTTTGGGAGGAGTATTATGCACCGCCGGAGGAGGAGATACAATCGGCTTTGGGGGAGTTTTGTGAATTGGAGGGAATACTATCGGGCTGGGAGGAGTTTTGTGTACGTGGGGAGGGAATACTACTGGTTTGGGTGGAGAATGATAAACTGGGGGAAAATTGATCTGCTTAGGAGGAATTTTGTGCGCCGGAGGAGGAAGATTTATTGGCCTGGGAGGAGACTTGTGAATTGGCGGAGGGAATTCTATCGGCTTGGGAAGAGATTTGGAAGGTGGAGGCGGCATTAGTATCGAAGGTGGAGAATAAGTAGCGCCACTGTTATAGGCGTGCAAGCATAAGCTTGCGACGAAGACCAGAAGCATGCCCAAATTAGTCCCTGCCATGCTTAACAACATGAAGACGGAGAGACTGGGGTGGTGTGCAATTGGAAGGGGAATCAAGATGGTTTATATAGACACTCAAATCTGGAAGTGGGGCGCCATGAACGGAACGTTCACGTGTGTGATATCTGACAGGCCAACTGGAAGTTTAAATAAATGGCAATAATATCATACATTTTCTCATGTTTCAAAGCTACTAGTTTCGGCAATTGTTTTTGTAGTGCAGAAAGATTGTTGCTATTGGATTTGTATGGCTCGGGAATAATTATAAATTCAGGAAGGCGCTGATATCGACTAAAGTTAGCGGCAAGTGCCGTTGCCGGCACATGCCTGGGCTATAAAGCACTCACCGATTTCGCATTTCTTGAGTCAGATAACGTGGACGAAACTGACCCAACCATTGTTTTCGTGGTGAAGCTCATTTTTCGTCCTTCGAATGATTTTCAAATCAAAATTTTGTAGTTATTTTATTGTTAGTTAAACTCTTTGTTCTGAACACTTTTTTTGCATTTCTATCCCGGATCTGTTGCAGTCGACACCTGGAGAATCTGTCTCCTGATGATTATCTGAAATTAGAGTTGGCATAGGTTTCCGTTCTCGTCTTTCGAAATGGGCGTAAAGAGCTTCACGTACTATTCGATTGATCTTCTTCAAAGCTATCCACATGGTGCATCGAACTGATTCTTTCTTCCCTTGTTCCGCCGAATCATGCAGTTCAAAATCCTCCTACGAAGGCGGGAGATTTTTTCAGCAACCATTCTTCGCTGGCACTATTAATGCCATGTTCCTATCGTTGTTTCTTAAAAAGCATATTGTTTATTGTATCTTTTCAAGCACCTTAGTGTAACTTTTTGTAACTTTTTTCGGATAAATTCATATTGTTACACTTTAATCTCATCTGTTTTAGGTGGGAGAAATGTCAAACACTTTTTATTCCGAAGAATTAAGGTATGGCTAGAATTACATAGTCAATACATAGAAGCTCAATAAGAGCATCATGTTATTTACAAGAATTGAACCACGCTGGAAAAGTAACAATCCTTCCTCCCAACTACCCAAGCTACATCCAATAGACTAGGCAAAGCCGATCTTTATTACCGAGTAGATAATCAATACGAATGAAATGAATAATCAATATAAATAAAACTTCACTATATATAAAACTTATTTTTGCTACACATGAAATGTAGATCCATTGGTTTGTGCACGGGTTTAGTTTCACCAAAACAACCAAATCACTGGTTCTAACCTCATGGAAAAAGGTTGAGGATTGGAACTGTCACTAGAATATCATGTTCGTGGAAATTAACATGTTTTGAAATTTGAAAAGAAAATCTACCTAGGGTTACTATATTTTCAATAATTCTTGTGGTGGGTGGTAAGCATCTGTTTAAACATAAATCGCGATCTCCAAATACTCCATGTTTTGGCTATATTTTTGAATGACTTTGAAGGCCTGCCATTCTTCTAGCCAAACAACATTCAATATATTGAGAAATTAAGGCTCCTGTCAATCTCTCACTGCTTTAAGTTTCTTGTGTTTTACAATCTGATGTGAAAACCTGCTGTTTCGAGTGTAAAGCTAATTTTGTTGATTCCGAGTCTTGTTTTTTATGAAATTATAGTTGTGACACGTGAAGGTCTGTGAAGCGATGAAGCGAAACATTCCTCATTTTGAAATCATATTTTTATATCTAAAATTCTGGCTTTTAAAGTGTGTTAATGAAGAACTCAAAACTAGTGTGTTAATGAAAAACTCAACACTAGTTAATGATATTACAATTACAAAGTTGTTAATTAAGCATCTGGGAAGAAATTTCTTATTTAGAATTTTAGAAGTCAAAATTTGTTCATGAAAAATAAAAGTGGGTGAAATTGTTGAAGGCCGTGCAACTATTCTCATTAATAACCGTTTGGATCATATTTACATAGAACTAAGTTTTAAATACTTTTAATAGGAGTTGGACTCGTTTGTAAACAACTGTATGGGATCTCTAAGATAGGTGGAATGTTTTCTTTCAAAAATCATTGAGACTTTGAAGACTACTGAAGGTGAGATCATTACAAAGTCGTGCTGATCATTACAAAGTCATTCTAATATATTTGTATATTAACAACTTGGAAACTGTGCATTTGGTAAATGGTTTCTTATTTATAAATAATTTTTTAAATATTTTATTAATATAAATAATCTAATATTAAAATGTAGTTTTTAATTTTAAAATTTTAAAATATCTATAAATATTTATTTTATTTAATTTTAATATTTTAATTTTAATTTTTAATTTTAGATTATCTGTTTATGATAGGCTTAAAGCACTCTCCTATATAATGTTCGAGGAAAATCATTATTTCAACTTATATATTTTGAAAATAGTTATTGTTTCAATAATTTTAATTTAATTTAAAGATATTATCTTAAATTTGGTTCAAGACATTAAGGTGCTAGAAAATACAAGATCATTATTACAACTAAATTTATAATCAAAACTATAAAATAATGGAATTTTGATCTATCCCAGATAATTTGGTTTCAATCAACTATAGCAGCACTTTTCTCGAGGTTTGGTTGTATCCCAACATCATGGAATATATACATAAAATGAACATAGTAATAAACGTTCAGGTAATTCACTGCATTTCAAGTGCAGGGTGCAGATCGCTAGCATCTAACAAGTTGCTACATGTATGACATTGTTGCATGCATTACATTCGTCATTTGTTATCCATGCCAATTTCCTTGCGAGAACTATCCTTGATAAAGTTAACAAGAGGAGCAGGAAGGATGAAAACACAATTGGGAATATGCATTGCTTTCTCACTATTACTTGTAAATATTTATAGCCAAGCTATTACAATATAGAAATAAGAGAGTCCATTTCACAGGTAATATAATGTATAGAGCTGGAAACCTGTGTGAAGTTTATGAAAACCGACGTTTCAGACTGCATGAAAGTGAGTCTATCCTCAAGGCACGTGATCTCAATGCTTATGATTAGGATGAGAATGAAAAGTAACTATCCCATATATTAAATACGAAACTTGGTAGACAAAAACAATAGATAGATGTGAGGTCGGCTCACTTGATGAAGCACATTTATTTTTGTCTCCCACTGGAATTAACTTGAAGTACCTTTGTGTTTCATTCGACTTAGGATGGGCATCCATGAGTTACTTAGCTTCCAACCATCATCTCTATTTAGTGTGTGGCTATATTTACCAATCTCTATGGCTTCTCTTACTTTCCGTTTAATGTAGTGTTCCTCTTTCGCTATTATTTTAGCCTCCTCCATACAAATGAGATGAGTGGTGTTGTGAGAGTGTTCCGCTAGAGAAAACTTGGTTACCCTATTATGAGCTATGTCAGCGGAATGTTCTTTGATACGAACTTGCATAGAATGACCTGTTTCCCCTATATAATTAAACGAGCAGGAGCAAGGGATTGAGTAAACACCTATTTGTTGCTCGGGGTCTAGAGGGTCTTTGGAAAAATCAACAAAGCCTCTAATAGTGTTGGGGGGAGCAAAGGCAACATATATGTTTCTTCTTTTAAGGATTTTAGTGATTTTATCTGTTGTTCCTTTGATGTAGGGGAGAGTTACTCTTGGAATTGGCACATCTTTTTAAAGATGGATGCTTTTGCTTTCTGGATAGCCTTCTTTACTAGGTCCTTATGGTATCCATTCCTCTTAAAGACTTCATTAAGGTGGTCCAATTCATGCTCAAGGTGATCCGTGTCCGAGATTCTTATTGCCCTGGTTGCGAGAGTTTGGATGACACCAGCCCTCTGGGTAGGGTGGTGGTGTGATTCAGCATGCAAATATCTGTCAGTGTGTGTTTCCTTTCTATACACTTGATGCCCAATCCTACCATTCTCTTTTTTGGTGAGAAGTACATCTAAGAAGGGAAGATTCTCATCCTTCTCAACCTCTATGGTGAATTTTATGTGTTGTGATAGGCTATTTAAGTGTGTGAGAAAGTCATTAAGTTTGTCCTTTCCATGACTCCATTTGGCTAGAATGTCATCCACATATCTTTTCCATACATCTGGGGTGTGGGGGAAAGAATTTAGGGCCATTGTTTCAAAGTGATCCATATAAATGTTTTCCACGATTGGTGATAGTGGAGATCTGTCATGTCCCAAATTTGGTATTGGGTCACAATGGCCTAATCACATTGGCCCTATTCATTAGAGTTTGTCAAATTGATGCTAAAGGTCAAATAATTGCCAAGGAGGAAAATTACTAGTTTCCTAGGTTTGGGGTGGAAGCTTTGGGATTTGGAATAATGGGGATAATAAATGATGTTTGAACATTAGAATGGCATAAATATTTAATAAAGGAGCTAAATAAATATATACAAGTGAAAATCAAAGTGGCATTTCATCATGAAGACACATGGAGGAAGTGGGACCCACATATGGCTAGATTTCCCCACTACACTTGGCATCATTCTCTCACCAATTCGAATTCAAGGTGAATGGTAACATACTTGGGGGAGTCCAAAAGGTATTATTCATTGCATGACTCATCCAAGGTCGAAATATAGAGGAAGAGTAACTCCCATGGAAGAGGAAGAGGCAATTTGGAGCTAGTGAGACACTTGGGCTAGATTCCCTAGCTCTATGACAACAATGATGAAGATGCTATGACACCTATGACACAAATCAGACCTGAAGGCTGACATATGACATATATGACATGTCAGGGATAAAAATAGACTCCAAGAGGGCGCTCAAGGGTGTTAGGGCAGCTAAGATGCTTCCACATGTGATTTGGTGGAAGTGGGAGACTAGGAATTGTTGTACAAGTGGCGTTCTTTGGAATCTCTTCCCAACATGAGTTGGCATGAGTCTCTTGGAATGAATTCGACCCATGGAGGACATTAGAAGTTTATAAATGTCAATAACAAAGAATGAAACCAGCTTTTGATCATTTGTAGAATTTGCAATTGCATTTGTGAAGAGGGAGAGCTAGTGGATGACTAGTTTCTTGCCTTAGCCAATTTCGAGGGTGAAAGATTCCCATCCAAGTTGGTAATTGGAAAGGCCATTCAGACCTTTCATTTGGAGCTTTAATGGAGTCTTTATTTGCAGGTGTAAGCTACAGGGCAGCTCATGGTTTCTTCTATTGCAGCTCACTCCTTCAACCATTTCCAGTTTTGATGGCATATTCTTGATCCTTGAGGGAGGGCGTTTTTGGTGAGCTATTGTACTCTTTGGGGAAGCTTTTAATGCCCCATTTATTTTGTAATATGAAGTAAATACTCTGTTCTTCATCTCCAAAAAGTTTCAGGTCGAAATTCCAAGTAGAAATGTATAAATCTCATTTTTAATGGAAGAACAATGCCATTTCCCCACTACCTTGTTGTGAGCCAATGTATTGATGATGATTTCGAATGAATGGATGATTCTCTGATATATTTGTGATCAATATAATTCCATGGATGTATCTACAAGTTTCATGTACTGTACTTGAGCATTTGAAGCATTTTTATTCAGTTTAGTTGTATTGGGAGGTGAAATAGTGCCATTTCCCCAAGGGTCGAATTGGGGATTTTTGCAGTTGAATGGGAGAGGGTGAGAACAGTTGTAATAATCCATTAATGGTGCATATGAGACTTTAATAAAATACTTAACACATTACATACCTCTGTTCATAAATTTGAGTGGGTTTGGAGGCATTTGGGAAGCCATTTTCAGTGCTTACCCCAGGGGGATTTGAACCCCAAATTACTAGTAAAATTGCATAATTGGTTCAGAATCTTAAGAGAGTTTGCAGAGGTCTTTTGGTGGACATATGTCATCCATAAACATCATATTCAAGTTATAATATCATTCATACACCTTCCTTGAAGATTTGAAGGCATTTGGAGTCAATTTGAGACCTAGAGACCAATACTAGTCAAAGGAAAATCACTAGTAAAGTTACCTACATTGATCAGAATTGAAAGAGGATTTGCAGAAGTATTTTAAAGGTCCAAAGGCATCCCTGAAACACATATTTATGTTCTAATACCATTCATATACCTTCTCAGAAGATTTGGGATCATTTGGGGCAAAATTGGGACCTAGAGATCAAAACTAGTCAAAGGTCTAATTAGTTAAAAAAGTGAAAAATTGCCATTTTAATAAAATTCCTAACAAGGGACATTACAGTGGTATCAGAGCATGATATTGGCACCTAATGTGGTATAATATCTATGAGGAAAAGAATTTAGGTACCACCATTATATATTGAAACCAAAAGTGCTTTTGTTGAAGAGGAAAAAAAAAAAAAGTAGGAGAAGAAGAGCAAATTTTTTGAGGGAACTATGACTAGGGATGAAAAGGGAGCCTCATATGATGGTGAGGAGCATATAAAAATTATGAAAACAATATTTGAAGATATGACCAAGCAAATTAAGGAAGGATTCGAATTGTTTTCTATCGAACTTGTGGAAAAAATTATTGATTTTAAGGAAACCAAGGGGCAAAATGCAACAGCTTGCTTGAAGGAGCAAAAGGAAGAGACATCACAAGATAGTGAAGAATATTCTATTGAAAATATGGAAGATCATTTCGAGACACCTTATAGCTTAGACATGAACCAAAGAGCATCTACTGATGGATGCTTAAACTATGAAGGAGTACCTATTGATGGGTGCTCACACCTCTATGTTGGTGACATAGAGATCACTTTTGAAAGTGTTGCTGCAAGCCCAAGTTCCATTAAGCATGATAATGAAGACCTTGCAGTAGTTGAAGAAGAACCAAGATCAACTTCCCCATCACCACTTGAGCTTCATGAAGTTGGTCCAAGAAAAAATGAAGAAGATGAGGAGGTTCATTTGCAAGAGCCTCATTTTCTTGAAGGGTCCTTAAAGATGAATGAAAAGAAGATCCAAGAGTCCCTTAGCATTCTCCATGACACTCAAGCATTGGTGTCAAATTCTTGTTGGAGAGCTACTTCATTGGAGGAAACATCCTTCCTTGAAGACATGGAGAAGATTCAAAGAGCAATGTGCCACATCAAAGATTGTCAAATGGTAGATTGTTTGGAGGATTCTCATGACATGGTGGATCATGAGAAATGTGAAAATTTGAATGTTCTTGATGTGTTTGAAGATGAACTTGAAGAGATCCAAACACTTGATGTAGTGGAAGAGGAATTTGAATTGCCTCTTGATGAAGGTTATGGAATTTTTAAAGAAGAGCATGATTCCTCTACATTGGAACCAAACTATGACAAAGAGTTCACACTTTTGAAGGAGCTGCATGGTACTACCCATATGGATCCTTCCCATGATGAAACTTCTGCACTTTTTGATCATTTGGGTGAGTTAGTTCATTCTCCTACTTCCTACAATTCCATGTTTCGCAACATTAGTCTCAATGAAGTATGGGTGAAAGGGTTCTTTTTGATGGTGCCACATGAGGAGCATGGAACTCCTAGATTTAACTTTTATGATGACATGGTTGGAGCACATTCTTATTCACATTTGCAGCAGCATACTTTATTACTTTATGATGATGCACATCTACATGGATGCACCTATGATATGCATTTGAGTCACTTGAAGACTCATGGTTTTTCTTGCTCAACACTTGATTCATTTGATGTTGGAGGAACTTCATCCAACACTTGGGTGAATAGATTTATGATTGGAGAACATTTTTGTTGGAAGCCACATACTTTGTTATATCTTTATGATAATCACATTCAGGGATGTATGGGTGAGACTTCTTTGAGTCATTTGAAGTCTCCTTGTTTTTTCTGCTCATTATTTGGTTCATATTTTAGTGGAGATTCTTCATTCACTTCTTGGATGAAAGAATACATGGCTGAATATTTTGATGCATATAAAATCCTTTTGGAGCAGCTTTATAGGACATGGGATCCTCACCTATGTCATTGGAGAAGATTTGATTGGTCACTTGAAGCTTGTATGCACTTGGAAAACGGTGGTCTACTTGCTTGGAGGTATAAGCACTTTCATGATTCTTTGATGAAGCACCTCCTTGATATTAATTTTCATTATGTAGTTATGTACTTTGATGATATATATTTGGTACTCATGATGTTTGGAAGGATGCATACAAGAAAATGGGATCCAGGAATCCTCTTAACTAATGGTGTGGGTTGGAGAGCACTCTTAATTATTGGGTTGCAATACAAGCAATGGGACCCTGGAATAATTTTTATCTCATTGGTTTCAAATTTTTTGGGGAAACAAGCAGTATGGGATATGGATTTCCCCACTTAATAAAGTGATTTTTATCAGAGTAGTGCAGCAGCAAGCATGGTGGTTCCTCTCTAAAATCTTCATGGAAACTCAAAGACTCAAGGTTGGGCAATTCAATGGCAACTTCAAAGAATTATACAGAAAGCAGGTTCTTCAACACCCATGTTTAAAATTGCTTGAGGACAAGCAATATTGGGAAGGGAGGATTTGTCATGTCCCAAATTTGGTATTGGGTCACAATGGCCTAATCACATTGGCCCTATTCATTAGAGTTTGTCAAATTGATGCTAAAGGTCAAATAATTGCCAAGGAGGAAAATTACTAGTTTCCTAGGTTTGGGGTGGAAGCTTTGGGATTTGGAATAATGGGGATAATAAATGATGTTTGAACATTAGAATGGCATAAATATTTAATAAAGGAGCTAAATAAATATATACAAGTGAAAATCAAAGTGGCATTTCATCATGAAGACACATGGAGGAAGTGGGACCCACATATGGCTAGATTTCCCCACTACACTTGGCATCATTCTCTCACCAATTCGAATTCAAGGTGAATGGTAACATACTTGGGGGAGTCCAAAAGGTATTATTCATTGCATGACTCATCCAAGGTCGAAATATAGAGGAAGAGTAACTCCCATGGAAGAGGAAGAGGCAATTTGGAGCTAGTGAGACACTTGGGCTAGATTCCCTAGCTCTATGACAACAATGATGAAGATGCTATGACACCTATGACACAAATCAGACCTGAAGGCTGACATATGACATATATGACATGTCAGGGCTAAAAATAGACTCCAAGAGGGCGCTCAAGGGTGTTAGGGCAGCTAAGATGCTTCCACATGTGATTTGGTGGAAGTGGGAGACTAGGAATTGTTGTACAAGTGGCGTTCTTTGGAATCTCTTCCCAACATGAGTTGGCATGAGTCTCTTGGAATGAATTCGACCCATGGAGGACATTAGAAGTTTATAAATGTCAATAACAAAGAATGAAACCAGCTTTTGATCATTTGTAGAATTTGCAATTGCATTTGTGAAGAGGGAGAGCTAGTGGATGACTAGTTTCTTGCCTTAGCCAATTTCGAGGGTGAAAGATTCCCATCCAAGTTGGTAATTGGAAAGGCCATTCAGACCTTTCATTTGGAGCTTTAATGGAGTCTTTATTTGCAGGTGTAAGCTACAGGGCAGCTCATGGTTTCTTCTATTGCAGCTCACTCCTTCAACCATTTCCAGTTTTGATGGCATATTCTTGATCCTTGAGGGAGGGCGTTTTTGGTGAGCTATTGTACTCTTTGGGGAAGCTTTTAATGCCCCATTTATTTTGTAATATGAAGTAAATACTCTGTTCTTCATCTCCAAAAAGTTTCAGGTCGAAATTCCAAGTAGAAATGTATAAATCTCATTTTTAATGGAAGAACAATGCCATTTCCCCACTACCTTGTTGTGAGCCAATGTATTGATGATGATTTCGAATGAATGGATGATTCTCTGATATATTTGTGATCAATATAATTCCATGGATGTATCTACAAGTTTCATGTACTGTACTTGAGCATTTGAAGCATTTTTATTCAGTTTAGTTGTATTGGGAGGTGAAATAGTGCCATTTCCCCAAGGGTCGAATTGGGGATTTTTGCAGTTGAATGGGAGAGGGTGAGAACAGTTGTAATAATCCATTAATGGTGCATATGAGACTTTAATAAAATACTTAACACATTACATACCTCTGTTCATAAATTTGAGTGGGTTTGGAGGCATTTGGGAAGCCATTTTCAGTGCTTACCCCAGGGGGATTTGAACCCCAAATTACTAGTAAAATTGCATAATTGGTTCAGAATCTTAAGAGAGTTTGCAGAGGTCTTTTGGTGGACATATGTCATCCATAAACATCATATTCAAGTTATAATATCATTCATACACCTTCCTTGAAGATTTGAAGGCATTTGGAGTCAATTTGAGACCTAGAGACCAATACTAGTCAAAGGAAAATCACTAGTAAAGTTACCTACATTGATCAGAATTGAAAGAGGATTTGCAGAAGTATTTTAAAGGTCCAAAGGCATCCCTGAAACACATATTTATGTTCTAATACCATTCATATACCTTCTCAGAAGATTTGGGATCATTTGGGGCAAAATTGGGACCTAGAGATCAAAACTAGTCAAAGGTCTAATTAGTTAAAAAAGTGAAAAATTGCCATTTTAATAAAATTCCTAACAAGGGACATTACAGCCATGGCAATGCCATGAATCTGTTCATATATTGTTCCATTGAAAGAGAAGTATGTGGATTTCAAACAAATCTTTACTAGGTTTGCAGTCTCACGATCTGTTATGTTTTTAATAACTTCAATGGCATCATCCACGGGGATCTTCGTGTATAGGGAGATGATGTCAAAGCTGACCAGAATGTCTTCATTTTTCATATTAAGGTTTTTAACCCAATCTACTAGAGCCATGGAGTTCTTTATGAAGGAGGATGTTTTCCCAGCGAGAGGAAGGAGTTTCTTGGCTAAGAACTTTGCCAATAGATAGGTTGGTGAACCTATTGTATTAACAATCAGCCTTAACAGAATCCCTTCCTTATGGATTTTTGGTGAACCATATATCCGAGGCATTATTGCATTTTTTGGTATTACCTTCTTTTTTATGGCTTCATCTAAATATCAATTATTAATTAATTTTATTACTTCGCGAAGGATTTTTCCACCTGGGTCTTTGTTGATGATTTTATAACTCCCGCATGCCAGGTGTTGCACCATTTTTTCTTGGTAGTCTTTTGAATTTAGGATCACTGTGGTGCTTCCCTTATCGGCTTTTAATATCTTGACATCTTTATTCTTTCTTAGAACCCAAAGGGCATTAACTTCCCCTCTGCTCAAGTTGCAATTAGGTGGCTTCGATCGTCTCAATAACACAGCGCATTCTTGTCTAATTTCCTCGGCTTTATCATCAGGTTCGTTTATAATGGCACTTTCAATATTGCAGATTAGGTTTTCCAACAGAATTCGCTTGGGCAAAATGGAAAAATTCAAACCCTTTTCTAGAATCTGGCGTGACGGAGTGTCCAGTGAGAGGTTCGACAAGTTCACCACTAAATTGTTTCTAGGATGGAGGGGAGCCATGTCATTGCTATATACTTGACATCTTGATAGCTGACCGAATTTGTTGTTCTTTTTTTCTGTGAGTGCATGCAGCAGTCTTTAAGCTTTTGAGGCAAAACTAGCATTGACCGCGATCCAAATGTCAACGCGTATGAAGGATGCCAACTTCAAGTGGAGACTGAGTAACCTCTTAGCCGTCCTGTCTAGCTCGTAGCGAGTTCTTTTCAGTTCGTTTCTCACCAGTGATTGACTCAATCTGTTGAAGGCAGATTTGTTACGTGTATTCAGAAGCCTGTGGTGGCACTTTGCAAAGTTTGGCGTGATATTGCTATCCCTGCAGTTTCTTAAAAATTCCAGATCTGTTATCAGTCTTTCCCTTTTCATTCTGAGATTCCCAAACATAATCAGGTTAGCTGCCATGTCCCTTCTATGGTGGGATCTAATAACAGAAATAAGAGAGTCCATTTCATAGGTAATATAATGTATAGAGCTGGAAACCTGTGTGAATTTTATGAAAACCGACGTTTCGGACTGCATGAAAGTGAGTCCATCCTCAGGGCACGTGATCTCAATGCTTATGATTGGGATGAGAATGAAAAGTAACTATGCCATATATTAAATACGGAACTTGGTAGACAAAAACAATAGATAGATGTGAGGTCGGCTCACTTGATGAAGCACATTTATTTTTGTCTCCCACTGGAATTAACTTGAAGTATCTTTGTGTTTTATCCGACTTAGGATGGGCATCCATGAGTTACTTAGCTTCCAACCATCATCTCTATTTATTGTGTGGCTATATTTACCAATCTCTATGGCTTCTCTTACCCTTCGCTTAATGTAGTGTTCCTCTTTCGCTATTAGTTTAGCCTCCTCCATGCAGATGAGATGAGTGGTGTTGTGAGAGTGTTCCGCTAGAGCAGACTTGGTTACCCTATTATGCGCTATGTCGGTGGCATGTTCTTTGATATGAACTTGCATAGAACGACCTGTTTCCCCTATATAATTCAACGAGCAGGAGCAAGGGATTGAGTAAACACCTATTTGTTGTCCAAGGTCTAGAGGGTCTTTGGCAGAATCAACAAAGCCTCTAATAGTGTTGGGGGGAGCAAAGGCAACATATATGTTTCTTCTTTTAAGGATTTTAGCGATTTTATCTATTGTTCCTTTGATGTAGGGGAGAGTTACTATTGGAATTGGCACATCTTTTTTAAGATGGATTGCTTTTGCTTCCTGGATAGCCTTCTTTACTAGGTCCTTATGGTATCCATTCCTCTTAAAGACTTCATTAAGGTGGTCCAATTCATGCTCAAGGTCATCCGTGTCCGAGATTCTTATTTCCCTGGTTGTGAGATTTTGGATGACACCAACCTTCTGGGTAGGGTGGTGGTGTGATTCAGCGTGCAAATATCTGTCAGTGTGTGTTTCCTTTCTATACACTTGATTCCCAATCCTACCATTCTCTTTTTTGGTGAGAAGTACATCTAAGAAGGGAAGCTTCTCATCGTTCTCAACCTCTATGGTGAATTTTATGTGTTGTGATAGGCTACTTAAGTGTGTGAGAAAGTCATTAAATTTGTCCTTTCCATGACTCCATTTGGCCAGAATGTCATCCACATATCTTTTCCATACACCTAGGGTGTGGGGGAAAGAATTTAGGGCCATTGTTTCAAAGTGCTCCATATAAATGTTTGCCACGACTGGTGATAGTCGATATCCCATGGCAACACCATGAATCTGTTCATATATTGTTCCATTGAAAGAGAGGTATGTGGATTTCAGACAAATCTTTACTAGGTTTGCAGTCTCACAATCTATTATGTTTTTAATAACTTCAATGGCATCATCCACGGGGATCTTCGTGTATAGGGAGACGATGTCAAAGCTGACCAGAATGTCTTCATTCTTCATATTAAGGTTTTTAACCCAATCTACTAGAGCCACAGAGTTCTTTATGAAGGAGGATGTTTTTCTAGCGAGAGGAAGGAGTTTCTTGGCTAAGAATTTTGCCAATAGATAGGTTGGAAAACCTATTGTATTAACAATTAGCCTTAACGGAATCCCTTCCTTATGGATTTTTGGTGAACCATATATCTGAGGCGTTATTGCATTTTTTGGTATTACCTTCTTTTTTATGGCTTCATCTAAAGATGAATTATTAATTACTTTTATTACTTCGCGAAGGATTTTTCTGCCTGGGTCTTTGTTGATGATTTTATAACTCCCGCATGCCAAATGTTGCGCCATTTTTTCTTTGTAGTCTTTTGAATTTAGGATCATTGTGGCATTGCCCTTATTAGCTTTTAATATCTTGACATCTTTATTCTTTCTTAGAGCCCAAAGGGAATTAACTTCCGCTCTTCTCAAGTTGCAATTAGGTGGCTTCGATCGTCTCAATAAGACAGTGCATTCTTGTCTGATTTCCTCGGCTTTATCATCAGGTTCGTTTATAATGGCACTTTCAATGTTGCAGATTAGGTTTTCCAATGGAATTCGCTTGGTTGCAATGGAAAAATTCAAACCCTTTTATAGAATCTGGCGTGACGGAGTGTTTAGTGAGAGGTTCGATAGATTCAACACTAAATTGTTTCCAGGATGGAGGGGAGCCACGTCATTGCTACATACTTGACATCTTGATAGCTGAGCGAATTTGTTGTTCTTTTTTTTTGTGAGTGCGTGCAGCAGTATTTCAGCTTTTGAGGCAGAACTGGCATTGACCGCGATCCAAATGTCAACGCGTATGGGGGATGCCAACTTCAGCTGGAGACTGAGTAACCTCTCAGCCACCCTGTCTAGCTCATAGCGAGTTCTTTTGAGTTCGTTTCTCACCAGTGATTTACTCAATCTGTTGAAGGAGGATTTGTTACATGTATTCAGAAGCTTGTGGTTGCACTTTGCAAAGTTCGACGTGATATTGCTATCCCTGCAGTTTCTTAAAAATTCCAGATCCGTTATTAGTCTTTCCCTTTTCATTCTAAGATTCCCAAACATAATCGAGTCAGTTGCCATGTCCCTTCCATGGTGGGATCTAATAACAGAAATAAGAGAGTCCATTTCACAGGTAATATAATGTATAGAGCTGGAAACCTGTGTGAATTTTATGAAAACCGACGTTTTGAACTACATGAAAGTGAGTCCATCCTCAGGTCACGTGATCTCAATGCTTATGATTGGGATGAGAATGAAAAGTAACTATGCCATATATTAATTATAGAACTTGGTAGACAAAAACAATAGATAGATGTGAGGTCGGCTGACTTGATGAAGCACATTTATTTTTGTCTCCCATTGGAATTAACTTGAAGTATCTTTGCGTTTTATCTGACTTAGGATGGGCATCCACGAGTTACTTAGGTTCCAACCATCATCTCTATTTAGTGTGTGGCTATATTTACCAATCTCTATGGCTTCTCTTACTTTTCGTTTAATGTAGTGTTCCTCTTTCGCTATTAGTTTAGCCTCCTCCATACAAATGAGATGAGTGGTGTTGTGAGAGTGTTCCGCTATAGCAGACTTGGTTACCCTATTATGAGCTATGTCAGCGGCATGTTCTTTGATACGAACTTGCATAGAACGACCTGTTTCCCCTATATAATTCAACGAGCAGGAGCAAGGGATTGAGTAAACACCTATTTGTTGGCCGGGGTCTAGAGGGTCTTTGGCAGAATCAACAAAACCTCTAATAGTGTTGGGGGGAGCAAATGAAACATATATGTTTCTTCTTTTAAGGATTTTAGCGATTTTATCTGTTGTTCCTTTGATGTAGGGGAGAGTTACTCTTGGAATTGGCACATCTTTTTTAAGATGGATTGCTTTTGCTTTCTGGATAGCCTTCTTTACTTAGTCCTTATGGTATCCATTCCTCTTAAAGACTTCATTAAGGTGGTCCAATTCATGCTCAAGGTAATCTGTGTACGAGATTCTTATTGCCCTGGTTGCGAGAGTTTGGATGACACCAGCCTTATGGGTAGGGTGGTGGTGTGATTCAATGTGCAAATATCTATCAGTGTGTGTTTCCTTTCTATACACTTGATGCCCAATCCTACCATTCTCTTTTTTGGTGAGAAGTACATCTAAGAAGGGAATCTTGTCATCCTTCTCAACCTCTATGGTGAATTTTATGTGTTGTGATAGGCTATTTAAGTGTGTGAGAAAGTCATTAAGTTTGTCCTTTCCATGACTCCATTTGGCTAGAATGTCATCCACATATCTTTTCCATACATCTGGGGTGTGGGGGAAAGAATTTAGGGCCAGAAAAAAGACTGAAAGACTGTTGCATGCACTCACAGAAAAAAAAAAAAAAAACAACAAATTCGCTCAGCTATCAAGATGTCAGGTACGTAGCAATGACGTGGCTCCCCTCCATCCTGGAAACAATTTAATGGTGAACCTGTCGAACCTCTCACTGGACACTCCGTCACGCCATATTCTGGAAAAGGGTTTGAATTTTGCCATTGCGCCCAAGCGAATTCCATTGGAAAACCTAATCTACAACATTAAAAGTGCCATTATAAATGAACCTGATGATGAAGCTGAGGAAATCAGACAAGAATGCGTTGTGTTATTGACACGATCGTAACCACGTAATTGCAACTTGAGCAGAGCGGAATTTAATGCCCTTTGGGCTCTAAGAAAGAATAAAGATGTCAAGATATTAAAAGTTGATAAGGGCAACGCCACAGTGATCCTAAATTCAAAAGACTACCAAGAAAAAATGGTGCAACACCTGGCATGCAGGAGTTATAAAATCATCAACAAAGACCCAGGCGGAAAAATCCTTCGCCAAGTGATAAAAGTAATTAATAATTCATCTTTAGATGAAGCCATAAAAAAGAAGGTAATACCAAAAAATGCAATAACACCTCGGATATATGGTTCACCAAAAATCCATAAGGAAGGGATTCCATTAAGGCCAATTGTTAATACAATAGGTTCACTAACCTATCTATTGGCAAAATTCTTAGCCAAGAAACTCCTTCCTCTCGCTGGAAAAAAATCCTCCTTCATAAAGAACTCTGTGGCTCTAGTAGATTGGGTTATAAACCTTAATATGAAGAATAAAGACATTCTTGTTAGCTTTGACATCGTCTCCCTATACACGAAGATCCCCGTGGATGATGCCATTGAAGTTATTAAAAACATAACAAATCGTGAGAGTGCAAACCTAGTAAAGATTTGTCTGAAATCCACATACTTCTCTTTCAATGGAACAATATATGAACAGATTCATGGTGTTGCCATGGGATCTCCACTATCACCAGTCGTGGCAAACATTTATATGGAGCACTTTGAAACAATGGCCCTAAATTCTTTCCCCCACACCCCAGATGTATGGAAAAGATATGTGGATGACATTCAAGCCAAATGGAGTCATGGAAAAGACAAACTTAATGACTTTCTCACACACTTAAATAGCCTATCACAACACACAAAATTCACCATAGAGGTTGATAAGGATGAGAATCTTCCCTTCTTAGATGTACTTCTCACCAAAAAAGAGAATGGTAGGATTGGGCATTAAGTGTATAGAAATGAAACACACACTGACAGATATTTGCACGCTGAATCACACCACCACCCTACCCAAAAGGCTGGTGTCATCCAAACTCTCGCAACCAGGGAAATAAGAATCTCGGACACAGATCACCTTGAGCATGAATTGGACCACCTTAATGAAGTCTTTAAGAGGAATGGATACCATAAGGTCCTAGTAAAGAAGGCTATCCAGAAAGCAAAAGCAATCCATCTTAAAAAAGATGTGCCAATTCCAAGAGTACCTCTCGCCTAAATCAAAGGAACAACAGATAAAATCGCTAAAATCCTTAAAAGAAGAAACATATATGTTGCCTTTGCTCCCCCCAACACTATTAGAGGCTTTGTTGATTCTGCCAAAGACCCTCTAGACCCCGGACAACAAATAGGTGTTTACTCAATCCCTTGCTCCTGCTCGTTGAATTATATAGGGGAAACAGGTCGTTCTATGCAAGTTCGTATCAAAGAACATGCCGCCGACATAGCTCATAATAGGGTAACCAAGTCTGCTCTAGCGGAACACTCTCACAACACCACTCATCTCATTTGTATGGAGGAGGCTAAACTAATAGCGAAAGAGGAACACTACATTAAACGAAAAGTAAGAGAAGCCATAGAGATTGGTAAATATAGCCACACACTAAATAGAGATGATGGTTGGAAGCTAAGTAACTCGTCGATGCCCATCCTAAGTCGGGTAAAACACAAAGATACTTCAAGTTAATTCCAGTGGGAGACAAAAATAAATGTGCTTCATCAAGTCAACCGACCTCACATCTATCTATTGTTTTTGTCTACCAAGTTCTGTATTTAATATATGGCATAGTTACTTTTCATTCTCATCCCAATCATAAGCATTGAGATCACGTGCCCTGAGGATGGACTCACTTTCATGCAGTCCGAAGCGTCGGTTTTCATACTCTTCACACAGGTTTCCAGCTCTATACATTATATTACAATATAGTTGGTTGAAACAATCAAACCACTAACCATCAATACAAATGCTAACTAACTGGAACAGGTCAAAGTGGGATGCCACATTTATAAATATAGTTTATGCATAGTGGGATGCCACATTATTTAATAGTATTAATATTTAGTGGGAAGCCACATTTATAAATAGTATTACTAATGTATTAATACCTAGGTTAGAAATATTATTATCATAATTATTGTTATCATAATTATTATGAAGAGCTTAAGTCAGAAATCACTAATAGATTAGACCATTGAAAAAGTCTTTGTACAAAAGACTAGATATTTATTAAATAATATCTTTTAAATATTATTTACTTAATTTAAAGAAACTAATTATTCCAACAGTCATAATTCAAGACTCCCCTACTTAAAGAGGGAAGATCCCAAGTTTTAGGGGATCATCTATTTTTCTTCATTATCATTCTCTTATGGTAATCAAAGAGAAGTTTTTCTGCTCCAAGAAACTAAACCAACAGTGAACCTAGGGCCTCTATCTCTCATTTTCATGTTGGAACCAGCTCAAGGGGATCTAGTTAGAACCAGGAATGGTCTAAGGGACATGGTTGGGAGGAACATGGTAGCCCCAACGTTATCCAGCGAAAGAAATCATCCTAATAGGTTAGCTAAATACAACAGGTTCTTCATTAATTATTGTTGAGTGTGCAAGTTTCTAGAGGGAGGGATCAAGTGCCAAGTAGTCAGTCTTCTACAGGAAAGGATCGGTGGCCCAAGTAGCCAGGTATGTAGTATTAATTGTTCCATTTTCCAGTTATAATAAACCTAGGCTCTTAAATTAGAATTGATACTTCAGCAATGTTCTCATTACAAATATTAACAACTTATAAGTTCTTCCCAGAACCCAGTGGAGGGTCTAGTAGGTCTAGCCAAGCTAGCCTGTGCTAAACGACACCCAATAAGCTAACTTGCGGTTATTATATTGTTTTAAATACTTATGTTTTCTATCTGAATCGTATTACTAATTCATAGTGCAGGGATTTTTTATGTTCTCTTTAAATCATTTATTGTCATTCTCTTTATGTTTGAGAAACATTAAATAGAAACGATAACAGTAGCAAGACAATCATCAGATATCCTAGTCACACTACACATCCAATAGTGGAAGAGACCACAACATTATTATTTATTTCTGTTCTTTAAATCTAGGTGTACTTCCATATTATTAACAACTATATGATTTCTACCAACAACCAACTCATTAAAAAGAGATAATGCATCAGCCATTTCAAGGAGATACGATTTGCAAAATTAGACTCAGGCATTACTTTTACAACTTACTTTATAAACTGTTAAACCCAAACGATTATCATTTCATAGATCAATAGCCCACTGTACACATAGCTTTTCACCTATTGTTTTCTTTAAACATATCAACCTACTGGTCAAGAGATCAAACCCCACCCATGGCTTTACCCTTTGACCTTGCTATCATAATAAACACTATAGCGTAGTATTATCCTATCGACCCATATTTGTTCTTCAAAACAAAACCTTTAGCAGCTAGGGTTACAACTTTAACAAAAACGCGGGAGCTTTTTACACAGTCACTTTTCAATCAAATGAGTTGACAATTGTCAGCACCACATCCACTTTCAATCAAAACTGTATACATTAACATACAAACAAGCGTTAGTTTTAAAAGCAAGAACTTGGATCGAATCCCTCTATCACTTCACCCATTTAAACCCTTATGTTTTCTACCTAATGCAATCCCAGAAACACAGTAGTAAGAAAAGAACCAAATCTCATCATTTAAATCACCCAGGAACTAAACATGGGAACATTACACAGTATCCACGATTTATTGAAGCCATAGCGAAATACAGTATAAATTTCAAGGGTTACTACTTCTCAACACAACAGATACAGACTCGTAAGATTTACATTGCAACTCTAGAACCCTAACGGACTCAAGGATCAAATCCCACGATGAAAAACGTTAGGCGTCTCATACTATTAGAATCAAAATCATAGGTCCCATTTAATAATCTAGAATAGAGGCAAAAGTATCTTTGGCAACAAACGTTTAAACCAAATCTTCCATACATAAGAGAAAAACAATTATATTTAGTTTGAAAGTACTATCAATAGTCACCCATACATAAATTTTCATGCTACAGGAAAATGCAGAACAGAGCAAGGGCGATCTTCATATATAACATAAACCCCATTTTTCTCCACGCATACATTTGGGTCTCATATATAAGAAAATGCAGAGGTAAATTCCCATTATGAACAACAAATCGAGGACCCACAATCATTACAACATACTTGGAAATATTCTTTCAAACCCTTTTATACACAGGCATGAATCCAATAAAAGCAACCGAGACCGAAACCTTATAACCTACTGCAAGCATGGAAACCCTCATAAGTTTCACCCATCAAAAATAATATTTACAACGATAGTTTCAAAACTCCTGGTCAAGCCAAAGGCGACCACTATGGAGACTCCCAAAACCTGAGTGAGCCAACGGCATCACGAAGTCTCTCCATTGCAAACCATCAAAACTTTCTCCAACAACCGAGACAGGTAGGTGTGAGGGCTTGAGGGAACCCTGGACTTACCACTTCAAATGCTTCGTATAGTTCTTATTGGTTCCCTGCTGCTCCATGCTGAGAGCCACATCATACTTGCAAATAGAAGAAACCCACACAAAGTCAGGACCTGAATACTCCTTACTTATGAGAGGAAAACTGAGGAGTTACAAGGAGTGACAGTAGAGGTAGTTACCTATAAGAGTTCGTCTTAATCGCCTCCATAACCACCAAACGTTACCCTATCCATGAGCGTAGCTCAGGGCAGGTGCAGCTACCTCACAAACAAAAACCAGAACCCCCTCTCAGCCAAAAGACACGTAATTTCACGATTTGACCACTTTCAGGAAACCCTTGCTAAACCCTTAGCTAGCTGGCCAAAGGCCACGTGAATTCCATGGGCACATTTAATACCTCCAACCACCACGATAGAAACCAAATGCGATTTACAAACTATATAGTGTAGTCTTATAAAACCAAAGCACTTGGTTACTTTTCATAAGGACAAAGACCTCAACCCACACAAGTTTAACATAAAGGGTGTTTATATTTTGAGATTTTTTACAAGATGGATTTACTCAATTGATGGCCACCAAGGAGTACTTGCAAGGAATTGACAAGTAATTATGCATTAGCGACATTGCTAAGTAAGTCCATAGGTTTCAAACATTCACACCTTACCTCTCAGCGACTCCACCAGGAGTGTTTAGACCAACCCCAAAGTTTCAAGGTGTGTTCAACTTCTCTCATCAGGTTCATCATGCCTGAGGATGGACATTTAGACAATTGACCTTTTTAAACATACATTTAGATCATATAAGAGGGAAAGAGACTGCTAGTATTATTTCATGGCTGAACTTTACACAAACATTTCATCATATTTACTTCCACGATAAAAGCAAGATCGATAAAATCTACCTTGTTAGAATTTTCCTAAACACTTAGATACTATATGCAAAGACCGATACTCTTCACATTGCTAAACATTAATTCTATAAATATATAATCCATGACAGGAAGAACTTGCAAGAAGAAGGAATTTTTATTTTTATTTTCACTAATTTAGGGACATTACAATTGATAGCAGAGAATGAATTGCTTCACAATAAGAAAATTACATCAAGCATCCTTGGTTCATATACCAGAGAAACAGAGAAGATGGAAGAATATAACTCCGAATGATATCCTGCAGAAAGAAAAACGCATTTCCTTCAAGAGAAAAGAGAATTTGCTTCACATTGAATTTCATCAATCCTATATAACACATATATATTCTTCTCATGCTTCAAATTCTATTTTTATTTGACTTCAGGATGAACTCGCCCTCCATCTGGATGCTAGAACACTAACATGTTATACAACTTAACGAGAACTTTATACTCAAAACGAGAACTCTAGCCATAAAAACCCATATTTTTTGCATAAAAAACACCAAAAAACCACCCCGAATAAAAAAGTGGTGCTACCGGTAGCACCACTTTTTTTTGTGGTTAAAAATATAGACATGGACCAAAATAATCCTTATTGTCATTTACAAAAACCTTAAAATCAAGCCCTAAATTGAAAACTAATGCTCCCAGTAGCACACGTTTTCAAAAAATGGCATTATTATATCATTGTATCATAATTTAAAATTGTATTTATTAATTCTCTTAGTCATGTGCACTATATAAAACTAGCACCTAGTTAAACACAAAATATTCAAGAAATTATTCCACCTCTCTTTCTATATGAAATAAACGAATTTATGAAATTATTCATAATAAAACATACATCAAACCATAAAGCATAGAAATTATGATATTTGGGCTCACAAGGAAGGAAACACAATATATTATAAAACAAAAAATAGAACTACAACCATAAAAATTCATATTTTTGCATCTAAATACTAAAAGACAACCCCAAAGACCTCAAAAAGGTAAAAATGCAAAAATGCAAAAATTATTTAAAAAATTCAAAAATGAAATTAAAAATTATTTACAAACTTAAAAAAATTATACACAAAAAATAAATAAATCCAAAAAAAATTAAAATTAAAATTAAATGAAATAAAAATTTCATAACTTAAAAAAAATACAAACTTAAAAAAAGAAACATTTGAAAAAATAAAAACACTTTCAACAAAATATATATAGAGAGAGAGAGAGAAAACATAAAAAATATCTCAAACTAAACAAAAAATTTAAAAACAAATTAAAAAAAGTTAATAATAAAAAACCAAAAATACAAAATTTACAACTTAAAAAACAAACAAAAGTTTCAAAAATATATAGAAAACTTCTAACTTAAAAAAATGAAAAAAATATATAAAAAATTTCAATTTAAAAAAAAAAAAAAAAAATTGAAAAACTATATAACAATTTTAAATTGAATTTTTTTTTTAAATTAATAAAACAATAGAACTAAAAAAAAAACTATTAACTAACTCGCTACGCCCAGACCCCTCTGCCCCCCCCCTTCCTCCCTCTGCCCCCCCCTTCTTCCCCTCCTATCCTCCCTCCCTGCCACACTACCCCCCCCCCCCACTACCCATAGTGCCCCGCATGAGCGGCCGCAATTTTGAGAATCGCATTGCCGCTAATGGGCGGTGCTTGGGCGGAGCAAGGAGCAGATCCACTCCTTGCTCTGCCCAAGCGTCGCCCGTTAACGGCAGCGCAATTCTCAGAATCGCAAACGGAAGTATGGGGCAATGTGGGAAGTGAGTCCCAAGTATTGCCCGTTAGCGACGACACGATTCTCAAAATCACGGCTGGCCATAATATGGGTCACTGTGGGAAGCAGGTAGGGGGCGGTGAGGGGGAGGGGTAGGGAGAGGGGGGAGGGGAGGGAGGAGAGGCGAAGGACGAGGAGGGGGAAGGGGATGGGGGATAGGGGGTCAGGGAGGGAGGAGAGGCGGGGAAGGGGGACGGATCAGGGGAGGGGAGAGGGGGCAGAGGGAGGAAGAGGGTTGTGCATGGGAGGGGCAGAGGGAGAAAGGGGCGGAGTCATTTAATTTTTTTTTTTAATGAATTGTTTTATAAATTTTTTAGTTTTTTTTTAAATGAAACTTTTTATATATTTGTTTTTAATTTGGCTTTTAAGTTTTTTATTTTGTAAAAATTTTTAATTCAAAATTTTAATTTTAAAATTTAATTTGTTATAAAAAATTATTTTTGAATTTGGTTATAATATTTTTATTTTTTAAAAATTTGGTTTTAACATTTTTTTTTTTTCAATTTATATTATAATTTTGTTTTTTTTTTTTAATTTTGTTTTTAAGTTTTTATTTTATTCTTTTGTAGAGAGTTGTTTTTTCAAAAAATAAAATTTAATCTTTCAAATCTTAAGTTATATAATTAAAATAGGTGAAAATGCATTAAAATTTGTAAAAAATGTCTTGATTTTCTTTTCTTTTTTAGAAATTTTCCCAAAAGATGACTTCATTAAGATAAAATTTTAAAGAAAAAACTTTGAAAATGCATATATTTTTCATTCTAAGCTTCTAAATCTTAAAAAATTCAAAAATGTGTATATTTTTTCAATATAACTAGCTACTAAATGTATATTTTTTTGTAAAATTTGAAAAAAACTCCCTTGTAAATAAACGTTATGGTTTTCTTATGACCAAGAAGTTTCAAAATGCAAAAAAATGGCTCAAAATGAAAAGTGGTGCTACTAGTATACACACTTTTTGAAATGGAGGTTAAAAAAAACTACTAAAATTGACCCCCAGAAAAACAAGAACAATGTCGCGTTCTCGTCATGTTGTATAACTTGTTCACTTAGTTAGGTGGCTAACTTAAGTGTCATCATGCAAGTGTCGTAACCCAAGTGTCATGTTTTAGTTTAACTCAAGTGTCGTCATGCAAGTGTCGCAACTCAAGAGTCATCATGCAAACACTTAGTTAACTAGTTCTTCTTTGTTATCACTTAGTTAACTCTTTTAATAGAAGTATTTCTTGTTAAAATCATTGAAGTGATCAATTCGAGTTCTTCTTTAATTGACTAAAGTCTTCTTTGTTAACATCACCAAAGTTTAACAATTCGAGTTTTCTTTATTTAACTGAAGTCTTTATCATCACTAAAGTGAGAAAATCGAATTCTCTCGTATCTTATCATATCTTATATTTTATTGCTTTTCCTATCTGCATGGTCCACATGTGCCATCTTAATTAATTATCATATCAAATATACTAAGGATATTTTCCCAATAATGTGATCATCTTGTTCTACTATCGTTCCAAGTTGTCATATGCTAAATTAATTCACTCTAGAGGTGGCCAGACTCTAGAGGAGAATTAATAGTTCAACCATGGTTAATAGTACATCACATGCCATTCATGCTTTGACATGCAAAGCCTTCCTTCAACACATGAGGCACTACCTCAACACATGAGGATCTGTCGTGACACATAAGACCTTAGCCTTGACAAGCAAGACTATACAACATTATCACTTTGACATACAAAGTACTTACCTTAACACATGAGGTTTATTCATTCTTGATTCCAACTCAAGATTCTTCTCCAAGTTTCTCGAGTCCAACTCAGGATCCTATAAGGCACTACCTCAACACATGAGGCTCAATCTTGACACACAAGATTGAATTGGAGAATGACTTATGATGTTGTAACTTTAACACTCCTTCTCAGTGAGGGAGGCATTCTCTACTATGTTAAGATTGTCTTGGATGTACCTATACTTCGTCACAGACAAAGGCTTGGTCAACAAAGTTGCTATCTGCTCATTAGTATAAATGTACTTAAGTCTTATGGAAACTCTCTGGACCATGTATCTAATGTAGTGGTACTTCATCTCAATGTGTTTTGATATATCATGAAACAAAAGGTTTTCTAAGAGCTTGATGCATCTCTGATTGTTAGAGTGAATGGAAGCAGTCTAAGCTTCTCACCGAACAACCCAACAAGTAACTTCCTAAGCCACACAGCTTTTCAGTAGGAGGTACTAGTTGCAATAGACTCTACTTCTATAGTACTATGGTCTACGGATCCTTGCATCCTGATGGACCAAAAGATCATAGTTGATCCCAAGATAAAACAAAATCTAGATGTACTCTTTCGGTCCACAATAATACCATCCCAATCAGAGTCATCATAACCAAGTAGCATCACTCCTCCACTGGAATCATATATGAGTCCATAAGAAATAGTACCTCAAAGGTATCTAAGCACACGCTTGGAAACAACCCAATGTATATGTCTTGGCTTAGACATGAACTGACTCAAGATACTCACTACATAACATATGTCTGGTCTACTATGTATCAAATACATCAAGGAACCAATGAGTTGTCTATACATGTTAGGATCCACTAGATCCAATCTTGAATCTTACTCATATGATTTATTCAGATTAGAAACCATTGGTGTAGACATGGATTTACAATCCATCATACCAAACTTGCACAACAAATTAACTGTGTACTTTCCTTGAGAAAGAAAGATCTCATCTTTCCTTTTCCAAACTTCTATACCAAGAAATTAGTGCATAAGACCCAAGTCTTTCATTTCAAAATCAGAAGTGAGATCCCTCTTACACAAAGATATATGTTGTTCCTCTCCAGTAAGGAACAAGTCACCAACATAGAGAACCGATATCATTGGTTGGTTCTTCACAGCCTTAAAGTATACGTTGGGGTCAGCTTCGCTTTTAGAGAATCCAAAGATCCGAAGATAGATTTCAATACTCGAATACCAAGCCCTCGGGGCATGCTTAATCCCATACAAGGATTTCTTAAGTTTACATACATGAGACTCCTTCCCATGAACTACAAACCCCTCAGGTTTTTGTATGTTTTTTACCTCTTTCTCAACTTCACCACTGAGAAAGGAAGTATTCATATCCATCTAGTGAAGTTTCCACCCCAAAACTAAAGCAAAGAAAATTATGGCTTGAATAGTAGGGTACCTAGCCACATGAGTGAATGTCTCATCATAGTCTATTCCTTCTTTCTATGAGAAACTGCGAGCCACAAATATTGCTTTATATTTTTGAATAATTCCATCAGTTGCATGTTTGATTTTATAAAGCCACTTGGAATTTACTATTGACCTCCCTTTAGGGTTAGGAACCACTTCCCACACATCATTGTTCATGATGGATTTGTATTCATCCACCATGGAATCTTCCCATACTTGTTACTTAGCAATTTATTCATATGAGGTCAGTTTTGAATCACTGATGTGACTCATCTGAGCTACATATCCTGCATAGCTGTCATGTGTCTTTCGCTCTTTAGATGTGCCAGATGGTTCTCCATGTGTTTCTGCCTCTTGTAGAATGTCTCGACACCATGTAGATCTCCTCTTAGCAGGAGGTTCATCAAGATATATTTCGATTATTTCTACTAGCTCTTCAATATCAAGTGAATTTGTAGGCTCTTCTGAGTTCTCCCTCTCAACATCTGAAAGGGGAGAATTAGAAACTAGATCCTCCATCATGAGAGCATCATGCTCCTCCATATCCGAGTCTTACTGAAGTTATTTGGAGCGCTTGAAGGCATCATCTTCATCAAATGTTACATCTCTGTGACTTCAATGTTCCTTGTTCCTCGAACATAGATTCTATAAGCTTTGGAGGATTCACTATATCCAACAAATGTTCCTTTCTTTTTGGATGGCTCCATCTTTGTCCTCTTCTCTTTTGGTACATGAATGTAGACAGGACAACCGAAAATATTCAAGTGTCCAACATCTTGTTTTTCATTAGTGAAAACCTCTTTAGGATTCTTTTCTCCCAGGATAGCATGAGGACTTATGTTCTATATATAAATAGCAGTGTTGGAGGCTTATTCCCATAAGGAGGTGGGAAGATCCTAATCACACAACATAGCTTTTGCAGCCTCACATATTGTTCTGTTCTTTCTTTCAGCGACCCCATTCTACTGGGGGTTGTAAGATACATTCAATTGTCTTCTTATTCATTCATCTCAACAGAAGTCATTAAATTCATGAGACTCTAACTCTCCTCCATTGTCATATCTCATAGCACAAATGTTGTTTCTAGTTTAATTCTCAACCAGTTCTTTAAACTCTTGAAACTTGTTGAAAGTTTCACTCTTTTCCTTTAGAAAATAGATCATGATACTTACAGGAAAATTCATCTATGAAAATCACATAGTAGAGATAGCCACTCAAGGATGGTACTGACATAGGACCACATAGATCAGAACGTATCAAGTCTAGGATCCCTTTGGATATTTTTCCAAAATTCTTCTTGATGTTCTTTCCAAGAGCACAACCTCTACAAACACTATCATATTTAGATTTAAACACATGCATACCTTTTACCGTCTTCTGCAATCCAAGTAGCGCTTTGAAATGAATATTACCAAGCCTCTTATGCCATAGTTCACAAGGATTGACTATGTCATGGATCATGGATTGAATGAGATTTCCAGGAACTTTGTAGAGACCTCCCTCTCTAAATCCAATTACAGACGCGGAGTTCAAGTATGCATGCTTAGGCCACAAGAGGGCTTTATTGTCCATAAATATTAGATTGAATCCTTTATCTTCTAGAAACGAAACAGACAGGAGGTTCTTCTTCAATATGGGAACAAATAGGATTTCATCAACATGTAGTACATCTCCTGAATCTAACTGAAAAGAAGTGGATCCAACTTCTTCAATCCAATAGGTGGTATCATCTCCAAGCTCCACCTGACTGGAGAACTTATTTTGCTCAGATATTTGATAGCACTCCTATATCCATTCACGTGTTTAGATGCGCCACTATCCACCATCCATGTCTCAGCGCTAGTGGTAATGGATCTAGATAGAGTTGAGACAAGATAGTACTCCTTCCTTGTCTCCTGATGATAGAAATAATCCTTTCTTGTATGTTCATCTTCTATAGTAGTAAAATAATGAAACCTACCCTTCAAATTTCCTCTTTGCTTTGCATGACATTCTCTTGCAAAGTGATCCTTCTTATTGCAATTAAAGCATCTGACTTGACACTTATCAGATTTCTTGTTGTAATCATTTTCATTTTGATGAGAAAACTTCTTGTGAGAAAAGTATTTCTTACCTCTCTTCATATGTTCCACAATAGAAAGGTTCTCTTATTTGGAGGAAGTATATTTTCTCTGGGTTCTCCCTTCTTCTTGTAGGAAATCATGCAACAATATTTCAAAGTTTGGTTGCACTTCTCGACCATTTATTGCATCCAAGAATGTCTCCCATGAAGATGGAAGGCCATCAACAATAGTATGTATGAGATCATCATCATCAACCATGACACCAATGCTCATAAGTTGATCTATTACTTGAGAGATCTTTGTGAAGAATGAATCAACATCTTCATCCTTGTCAATATTTAGATTAAGAATCTTATTCTTCAATGCTCTCTTATGACTGGGCACCTTCTTCTCATAAATATTTGTTAAAGTGTCGACACAATCCTTGGTAGTCTTCAATGGAGTAATCACTGGCATCAAATTATCTTTCATCAAATCATAAATGATCCTCTTTTCTTTGGCTTGATTCCTTTTGAAGTTAGTGCGCCCTGAATTAGTAGTAGGATCTTCAAAAACACTAGATATGTAGCTATCCAGGTCATGCTCTTCCAAGATATTCAGAATCCTGGCCTTCCAAGTATTGAAGTTCAAAGTTCCTTCAAGTCGGTCTTCTGGTCTTACTGAGATTGAAGTCGTTATACTTTAAGTATTGTGCTCACTAAGGATCTACATAGGCTCATTCTTGGTTGCGGAACTTAGCTCTTTTACGCCCTGACATCTAATACCATTTTAATTTTTTGATCTTTAATTCGAAATTGTGGTAGTACTTGAAATCAATTAACAATCATAAACATAAGCATTCACATACAACACATAAATTTACCCTGGGGAAACCTTCTATAAATTGAGGGAGAAAACCCTAGCAAAATATTCCTTAGTATATTGATTGATAGCAGAGAATGAATTGCTTCACAATAAGCATATTAAATCAAGCACCCCTGGTGCATATATAAAACCAAGATAGAATATGGAAGAATAAAAATCAGAATAATATCCTACACAAATAAAAGTGCATTGCCTTCAAGAGAGAAGAGAATTCTCTTCACATTGAATTTCATCAATCATATATATATATATATATATATCATGCTTTGAATTCTATTTTTATCTTCTAACTTCAGGATGAACTCGCCCTCCATTTGGATGCTAGACCACTTAGTTAGGTGGATAACTTAAGTGTCTTCATGCAAGTGTCGTCTTTTAGTTTCACTCAAGTGTCCTCATGAAAACATTTAGTTAAATAGATCTTATTTGTCATCACTTACTTAACTCTTTTAACTGAAGTCTTTCTTGTTAACATCACTGAAGTGATCAATTCAAGTTCCCCTTTAATTGACTGAAGTTTTCTTTGTTAACATCGTTGAAGTTTAAAAATTTGAGTGAACTCTTTATTTAACTGAAGTCTTTATCATCACTGAAGTGATCAAATTGAATCCTCTCTTATCTTATCATGTATCTTATCTTTTATCTATTGTCTTATTTGTATGGTCCACATGTGCCAACTTAATTAATTATCATATCAAATATACGAAAGATATTCCCCCAATAATGTGATCATCTTGTTCTACTATCGTTCCAAGAGGTCGTATGCCAAAGTAATTCACTACAGAGGTGGCCAGTCTCTGGAGGAGACTTAATATTTCAACCATGGTTAGTAGTACATCACACACCATTCATGCTTCGATATGCAAAGCATTCCCTCAACACATGAGGCACCACCTCAACACATGAGGATATGTCTTGGCACACAAGACCTTAGCCTTGACAAGCAAGACTGTACAACATCATCACTTTGACATACAGAGTACTTACCTCAACACATGAGGTTTATTCATTCTTGAGTCCAACTGAAGATTCTTCTCCAAGTTTCCTGAGTCCAACTGAAGATTCTTCTCCAAGTTTCCTGAGTCCAACTTAGGCTCCTATAGGGCACTACCTTGACACACGAGACTCAACCTTGACACACAATATTGACTTGGATAATGACTCATGATGTTGTAACTTTGACATTAATAACTATTAAGTTTATACTAATTTGACTACAAATATCACTGAAAGAAACACAATCACAAGATAAACAAGGATTTACTGTGGGAAACCCTCATGGGGTAGAAATCCCAGCAAAGCTTTCCTCAATATAGATGATCAACCAAATACAAGATGTAGAAACCAAAACAAGAGCTCCTCCTCCTCCTATGCATACCTCTCTCTCACTTGTGTGCTACTCCTAAGTGAGTGAATGAATGAGATAAGTGAGGAACATCCTCCTCTACTTATACTCATCTCCCGACTGACCTTTTACCCTAATGGGGTCGACCTCACCCTGGAGAGTCTAATAACCCTCAAATAATAAACTCAGGGCCGACCTCACATGGGAGATCTAATAACCCTAGTTACCACATTCTCTCGGAGGAATAAACATCTTCGGATATACAATAAGGTCACAACGAAGGAATGTACCATCTCCGGAAATACAAATATAATATTCTTTGAAGTTACAATATTTCAGCACTCCCCCTTAACAAGAAGGATATTATAACAACATCTGCAGGATCAAGGAGTCATCAACTACATGATACATGATACATCTATAAATCATTGGAAGCTTTCTTCAGTAACTCAACCATATACTGGAACATCTTCAAGATCTTCAATACTGGAACATCAAGTACTGAGTCTTCATCTTCTGCAGCACTCTAACAGCTACAGTAGCACCATCATCTGGATCCTCTCAATCAACAGCATCATCATCACATGATCATCAACATCGTCATCACAACATGATCATCAACATCGTCATCACACGATCATCAACATCTTCATCACACGATCATCAGCATCCTCATCACACGATCATCAGCATCGTCATCACACGATCATCCCCATTGTCATCACATGATCATCACAGCATCATCATCACATGATCATCCGCATCGTCATCACATGATCATCGCAGCAGCATCATCATACGATCATCAGCATCGTCATCACACGATCATTAGTAGCATACCCTGCAAAACACATGATCCATTTAAGACATCATAACATGTCTAGGGACGATGCAGACCACTTGTCAACTTAGACAAAGTCTAAGGACCATTTTTCGAAGAAATATGTCTACAAATCAATTCAGGGACCGAAGTCCGGGGACGATACAATCCCCTCTTGTCCACTAGGGACCACTTCTCAGAGACATCTATCTACGGATCAATTCAGGGACCGAAGTCCAGGGACGATACAATCCCCTCTCGTCCACTAGGGACCACAGAGACATAAGTCTACGGATCAATTCAGGGACCGAAGTTTGGGGATGATACAATCCCCTCTCGTCCACTAGGGACCACTTCTCGGAGACATCTGTCTACAGATCAATTCAGGGACCGAAGTACGGGGATGATACAATCCCCTCTCGTCCACTAGGGACCACAGAGACATAAGTCTGTGGATCAATTCAGGGACCGAATTTCGGGGATGATACAATCCCCTCACATACATTTTGAACTAGTGGTTCCGGGATGATGAAATCCCCATCACGTACATTTTGAACTACTGGTTCTGGGATGATGCAATCCCCATCACATACATTTTAAACTAGTGGTTCCAGGATGATGCAATCCCCATCACATACATTTTGAACTAGTGGTTTTGGGATGATGCAATCCCCATCATGTACATTTTGAACTAGGCGTTCAGGGACGATACAGTCCTATCATATCAACTAGGTCCCATATACTGACCTCATCGTCAAAACAGGTAGCCTCATCATCGATACAAGTATCCTCATCATCGATACAGTATCCAAATCATCAATACAAGTATCCATATCATCAATACAAGTAATATAAGTATCCATATCATCAATATAAGTATCCACACCAATACAAGTATCCATATCAATATAAGTATCAATATCATCAATACAAGTATCCACACCAATACAAGTATCCATATCAATATAAGTATCCATATCATCAATACAAGTATCCACACCAATACAAGTATCCATATCAATACAAATATCATCAATACAAGTATTCACACTAATACAAGTATCCATATCCATATGAGCAATCTCATCATCGATACCAGTATCCAAATATCATTATCAAACATATCACTCCCCCTTTCGAGGAGGGTCCTTTTGAACTATACCAAGCTTGTCTCAGAAATACTCAAACTTTACTCGAGACAGAGGTTTGGTCAACACATCAGCAACTTGTTCATCAGTGCCTACATACTCGAGCTTGATAGCTCCTTTGTACACCATATCCCGTATATAGAAATATCGGATCTCTATGTGCTTTGACTTATCATGGAATAGTGGATTCTCTGTCATTTTGATACACTCTGGTTGTCACATAGGATCACAGTGGGGTCCATCTCTAAGTCAAACAATCCTGATAACAACTTCTGAAGCCATACCGCTTCGCAGCTAACACAGCGGGCAGCTATATATTCCACTTCATCTGTGCTCAGAGCCACACTTGACTGCTTCCTGCTAAACCACGAGATCATGGCAGATCCCAGACAATAACATCCACCTGATGTACTCCTCCTGTATGATATGCTACCTGCCCAATCAACATCTGTGTAGCCATATAATCAGAAGTCATGATCTCCTCGATAATATAAATCAAAATCTATTGTACCTTTTAGGTACATCATCACATGCTTTGCAGCAATTAGGTGAACTCATCTAGGTTCCACTAGATACTGACTCAGGTTTTTTACCGTAAAGCATATATCTGGCCTGGTATTTTTTAGATACATTAATGACCCAATAATCTATCTGTACAGAGTCACATCCACTAACTCTGAAGAGTCATCAACTAATAGTTTCAAGTTGGAATCCATGGGAGTGGCCATGGCTTTGCATTCCAACATATCGAATCTTTTCAAGATTTCCACAGCATACTTTCCTTGGTTGAGAAAGATTCCATCTGGTCCTTGCCATACTTCCAGACCTAGGAAGTAGTGCATTAATTCGAGATCTTTCATCTCAAACTCTGATGAGAGCTTCTTCTTGCACTCGATAATCTATTTGTCATTTCCAGTTAGAAATAGATCATCCACATATAGTAACAATATGACAGGTTCATCACCCATAACCTTGAGATAAAGATTAGGATCAGCTTTACTTTGGTAAGGCCCAAGCTTGTCAAGAAACTGTCAATTCTTCCATACCAAGCTCTAGGAGCTTGCTTCAACCCATACAAATCCTTCTTCAATTTGCATACATGGGTTCTTCCATCTTCCACCTCAAATCCTTGAGGTTGTTCTATGTACACTTCCTCTTCAATCACATCATTCAGGAAGGTTGTCTTCACATCCATCTGGTGTAAATCACACGTCATCATGGATGCAAGTGCCATGATGGTTCTAATAGAAGTGTACCTTTCAACTGGTGCAAATGTCTCTTCATAGTCAATTCCCTCTTTCTGAGAGAATCCTCTGGCCACAAATCTTGCTTTATATTTTTCAATGCTACCATCTGCAGCATGCTTTATTTTGTATATCCATTTGGAGGATACCACACTTTTGTCTTTAGGCTTAGGAACTATATCCCAAACATCATTATTCATTATTGACTGGTACTCCTCAATCATTGCTTCTACCCACTCCTTATGAAATGCTTCTTCATAACAAGTGGGTTCTTGATCTACAAGATCACACATTAGGGCCACATAGTTTGAGAATGTCTTTGGTTTCTTGCTCACTCTAGTGGAGCCCTTAGGAGATCCATACTTTTCTGCTCCTAATATAATATCTCTTGCCCATGCTGGCTTTCTTTTCCTTGAAATGTTTGAAATGGGGGGTTCTTGTGGTTTTATCATATCATGGTTTTCAGGTGTTACATCTTCAGGGATGGGAACAGACTCTGCAATTTTGGAAGGTGCATCTTCTTCATATACTTCTTCATACTGGCACTTCCTAGATTTCTTGAGAGTTGTCTCTTCATCAAATGTCACATCCCTACTAATCTCCATATGGTGGAATCCTGGGATGTATATTCTGAACGCCTTGGATGTTTCACAATATCCAACAAATATTCCCTTCTTTCTGGAAGGATCTAATTTAGCTCTCTTTTCTTTTGGAATGTGAATATATACAGGACACCCGAATATCTTGAGGTGGCTTACCTCAAGCTTCTTTCCTATAAACACTTCTTCTGGGGTCTTGAATTCAAGAGCACTATGAGATAGTCTATTCTGCACATAGACTGTTGTCTTGGCTGCTTCAACCCATAGATACATAGGTAGGTCTTGATCATGTATCATTGTCTTCACTGCTTCCATAATGGTTCTATTCTTTCTTTCCGCAACACCATTTTGTTGAGGATTGTAGGGAGTGGTTAACTCCCTCTTGATTCTAGCTTCTTTACAAAAGACTTCAAAATCTTTTGAGTGTATTCTCCACCATTATCTGTCCTGAGTATTTTGATCTTCTTTTCTGAAAGATTTTCTATCAATGCTTTGAACTCTTTGAACTTTCCAAAGACTTCATTCTTCCCTTTTATAAAGTATATCCAAGTCTTTCTGGAGTAGTCATCAATAAATGTAAGGTAGTATTCATATCCACTCAAGGATGTGGAGGGCATTGGTCCACATACATATGAATGAATCAATTCCAAAATAATCTTAGTCTTTGTTTCACTCTTTGGAAATGGGTTCTTGATATTCTTCCCTTTTGCACATCCTTTGCATGTGCCATCATGATCAATCTTCAAATCTGGTAGTCCTATGACTACTTTACTCACATGAGGTAGTGCTTTGTAGTTAATATGAGCAAGCCTCCTATGCCATAGTTCACTAGGGCCAGTGGCTTCATGAACAAGGGAAGCTTTTGGATGTCCCCTGAGTTTGTATAGGCCTCCTTCCTCTTCACCAATAACAATTGCATCCTCAATTGATTTTCCTTTGGACCACATGAGTACTTTTCCACCTACGAATGCAACCCTATAACCTTTCTTATCTAGAGCTGAGATAGAAAGTAAGTTCTTCTTCAATCCTGGGACATATAATATCTCCTTCATCTTCAATGGTGTTCAAGAATCAATCTTGTAGCTTGCTTCACCTATTCCCTTGATGGGATATTGATAGTCATCTCCTAATGAAACCTTTTGTGGGGAGGTCTTCTCTTCCAGTTTTGAAAAAAAATTCTTTTGTCCAGTCATGTGCTTTGAAGCACCACTATTAATAAGCCATGTATCTTCTCCAGCTGTTATAGATCCAGAGAGTGCAGAGAATAGAACATACTTTTCTTCATTCCTTCTAGATCTTCTCTTAAAGAAGGGCCTTTCTTCTTCTTCTTCTTCTTCTCCTCTAGATCTTTTCTTGTGAGGCCTTTCTTCCTCTTCTTCTTCTTCTTCACTTTCATCTTTTGCTAGGTGTGCTTGATGTCTTTTATGGTGGAATCTCTTCTTATTTTCCTTTGAGGGACAATTCCTAGCAATGTGTCCTATTTTATGACAATTGAAACATTTAAATGTGGAAAACTTACTTCCTTGAGAAGTTCCTCTTCTCTTCTGAAATATTTGTGGAGGTTGAGACTCCTTGTGACTATCCTTCTTGAAGTAGGGTTTATTCCTTATTCTCTTGGTGTGAGTGGCCAAGGCTTGGTCACCTTCTTTGAGCAAGGCTTCTCTGTTAGAAACCCTAGCTTCTTCTTGGATGCAATCTTCCCATACCACATCAAACTTCGTGTTTTCTTTTCTGGCACACATGGTTTGGATAAATGACTCCCATGGTCTAGTAAGACCATTTAGAGAAGTCATGACTAGATCATCTTCATCAAGAGTATCTCCAATGGAATCTAGTTGTTCCTTGAACTGGGAAACCCTCGAGAAATAATCTTGTATGGATTCTCCTTGATTCATCTTGGTGCTCTTCAATTGAGCTCTCAGGTTCATCTTCCTATTGATGTTCTTTCCTTCATACATTATACGTAGGGAATCATACATTTCCTTTGGAGTCTTCTTGGATTCCACTTAGGGAATCAAGTGGTCCTTAATAGAATCAACAATGATTCTCTTTGCCCTAATCAGGTCCTTCATATACTTCTCTTTGGCTTCATCTTCTTCAGGTTCTGCAATCTCATCTTTAATATATTGGACAAGATCATTCTCTTCAAGAATGAGGCCAATTCTGTATTTCCATGCCTGAAAATTTTATATACCATCTAGCTTATCTTCAAGCTTAGTGCTTGGAGCCATCTTATCCAGGGATCAAAGAGATTGAGATTTCAAAAGATAGAATAGTAATTACTAGGAGATGATCTTGATTGAATTGAGAATTTTGTTGTGATCAGCTTCTGGAAACTTCAACTTTACACCTTCTGGATCTGCAACAGAATTTCTGGTCTTTTCTTTTCTGATTTTCTAGTGCATAGGTTCGCAGCTTTTCTAGTTCACTGGTGCAGAGGTGCGCACTTTTTCTAGTTTACTAGTTTTCTGGTCCAGAAGTCAAACTAGGGTTTGAAAAATACAGGGGTTATACCCACTCAAAAATTTCGATCCAGGGCTTAAAACTTCGATTTTGAGGAGGGCTATCCAGCCATGCAATCAAAAACCAAAAACTCCAACTTTTGCAGAAACCCTAATTTTCATCGGAGGAGGAGAAAGAGAGATTTTCACCTTGTGAAAGATGTCCTATTCAGGCTAGCTCTGATACCATGTTAATTTTATACTAATTTGACTAGCAAGATCACTGAAAGAAACACAATCACAAGATAGACAAGGATTTAACCTGGGAAACCCTCATGGGGTAGAAAACCCAACAAAGATTTCCTCAATATAGATGATCAACCAAATAAAAGATGTAGAAACCAAAACAAGAGCTCCTCCTCCTCCTATGCAGACCTCTCGCTCACTTTTGCACTACTCCAAAGTGAGTGAATGAATGAGATAAGTGAGGAACATCCTCCTCTACTTATACTCATCTCCCGACTGACCTTTTACCCTAATGGGGCCGACCTCTCCCTGGAGAGTCTAATAACCCTCAAATAATAAACTCAGGGCTGACCTCACATGGGAGATATAATAACCGTAGTTACCACATTCTCTCGGAGGAATAAACATCTCCGGATATACAATAGGGTCACAACAGAGGAATGTACCATCTCTGGAAATACAAATATAATATTCTTTGAAGTTACAATATTTCAACAATAACATGTGCATGTTATTAGCGTGTGTGTCAACGATAGTTTTAGGGGCAAAATTTAGCCCATGGGCTATTTTTCCATTTTTTTTCCAAAAAATATTCACCAATTTGCATTTTTTGAAGCCCCATTTCGCTCAATTTTGATGGGGTAAACTTTTTTCACTCTAAAAATTGCCAAATTATTATATAAACTATATAAAATCCTTATAAATTAAAATAATTTTAGAAAAATATCGCCAAATATTTTATAGTTGACATTTTAAGAATTGGTAAGATTCGCCAAGGTTTATACACTCTTAAATAAGTATGGGTCCTTAAAATTATCCCTGGTGTGTGTGTTAATAACATGCGTGTATTATTATTAACGTGTGCATGTTATCATGCACACATCAATAAATGCACACACATGTTATTAATCCCCATCCTTTAATTCCTTCTCTCTCTCTCTCTCTCTCTAACCCTGCCTCTCTACCATTATCCCCAATCCCCTTCCTCTCTAACCCCCCCCCGCCCCCCCCCCCCCCCCCCGCTCTCTCTTATTATATCTATCAAACCACTATCTTGCTCACCCAAAACCACTAACTACCCCATCTATCTATCACTCTCCCCTCCTCTCCCTACCCCCTACCCCCTAACCCCATCCCCTTTGTTTATATCTCTCCTCACCCCACCCGTAACCTCCACCCTCCCCCTCTCTCTCTCTCTCTCTCTCCACCTACTCCTAAACCCAATCTATATCTCTCCTAACCCCCCTCCCCCCTATGACTAACCACACCCCCAAAATATCTCTCTCTATCACTCTCTTCTTGTCTCTCTCTCTACCCTAGCCCCCCACCTCCTCCCATTTCCACTAACCCCCCTCCTCCTCCTCCTCCTCCTCTCTCTCTCTCTCTCTCTCTCTCTCTCTCTCTCTCCCCTCCACCTAACCCTTACTAACCCACACTCTTACTCTCTCTCTCCCCCCTACTTCTCGACCTAACCAATGAATATCACCCCCTAAATATTTATTATATGAGCCTAGAAACATTTGAAAGACTAATCAATTTGATTCCCCTCCAAAATGAAGGTCATATGTTTGCATTAAACATATTCCTTGTTGGATCTAATACTTATTACAATAGGTTTGCAAATTGATTTTTATAGTTAAACACAATTATACATAAAGTAATGGAACACAACACATCAACACATTACATATAAATTACCTTGGAACCCCTCTCCTAGGGGAAAACCAATAAACCAGTGCTTTTCCCACACATCTATTAATAAACCAACAAATATAGATGTTTACATCCATAAATTGCTAGACCACAAAGCACACTTCATTACATGATCATGCTACACACATTTCCATCTCATTTATATGCATAGCCATTACATCTTATTTATAGATGTAATACAACCAACTACTCATTAATGAAAATCCATAACTTCTTGACCACTTTTAGTTACTTTGTTACAATCGAATTGACTGGATCAACTTTGGTCAATTTCCCATTGATTATTCAGTTGTTTCCTCGTCAACCAGTCATTTTCCTTCGTCTAAATAACTATTGTTGTCAGTCGATCGACTAGACTTCCATCATCTTTCACCTATGACCCCAATCGACTAATACTAGTGGACTATCGACTCTACCAATCGATTTACATGCAAAGAAGATAGCATTCCCAACATTCTCCTACTTTTTTTCTTTGTTGCTTAAACAATAGATTCAGAACTTCAGTTCACAGGGATAGCAAGCCCATCATTTTCCTACACTAGGAAAAATTCCATGTGAATCACCAACTTGGTCAATGAGATTGTAACATTCTTCAGCGTGTCTACTTTCTCCAGTAACACCTTCTAGTTCTCCATCATCTATTTCACAAAATGGTATTGAACATCAATGTGTTTTTCCTTTGAATGATATGTTGGGTTCTTTTCTAGGAATATTTCACTTTGACTTTCCAATCCAACCTAAAATCATGCTGATCAAAACCAACATCTGAACACAATCTCTGCAACCAAACAACTTCCTTACATGCATGAATAGCTTCCATGTATTCAGCCTTAGTATTCAATAGTGCAACAACCAACTAACTCTTACTCATCCAACTGACTACTCTACCGAATATCTTGAACACATATGCATTGGTTGACCACCTGCGGTCAATATCTCTAGTCAGACCGGAGTAAAAAAATCCTTGTACATTGATTTCCTTGTTGTCATTAGGTTCTCCTCCATAACACTCTTTTTACTGTGATCAAGTGCTCCTTTCTAGGTGTTGACATGTATATGATCCATACTCCCACTACATGAGCAATAACTAGTCGTGTACAAACCATAGCATACAACAAACTACCTAAAACACTAGCACGAGGCACATGTAACATGTACTCTATTTCTTCTCATTTTTTTGGACACAGTTCAATAGATAGCGTAACTCTCATAAGAATAGGAACCTTGACTGGTCTACTTTCCTACATCTTCAAATGTTTGAGAACTTTATCAGCATATTTTCTATGACTTAACTAGAGCCTTGTACCTGCTCAATCTCTTCTTATTTCCTTAACAAGAATGAAATTTTTTTCTCTGAGATCCTTCATGTCAAACTTGGAGGATAACTGCAGTTTCACCTCCTTTTATCATATCCATGTTGTCCATGACCAACAATATGTAGTCAACTATAAAACTACATTTACGAAATGACCAATAAATTTCTTCCCATGCACACAGTCACAAACCTGACTTCTCACAAACCTCAATTGTTGGATATACATGTCAAAAATATGATACCACATCATGGGAAATTGTTTTAAGCCATAGAGAGACTTCTTGAGCTTACAGACTAGCTATTTTTATCCTTCCACTATAAAACCTTCACGATTCTTCATATAAATCTCTTCTTCAAGATCACAATGAAGAAATGTATTCTTTACATCTATCTATTTTATCTCAAGGTCTTACGTTGCAGCTAAAAAAATAAGTACCATTATGGAAGTTAGCTTAGCAACAAGAGAGAAAATATCACTGAAATCGACTCCTTTGACTTGGGAATACCGTTTTTATACTAATTGAACCTTGTACTTCTCGACTTAACCTGTTGGATTAAATTTTTTCTTGAACACCCACTTATTATCGACGGGTTTCCTTCCATTTGATAATGCAACTAGGTCCCATGATTCATTTTTATTCAATTGCTCCATTTCTTTTTCCATGGCCCTTTTCCATAGTTTACTCTCTATCGAGTTAATTGATTCCTTTACTAACCTTGGATCGTCTTGTATGGAAGATGATGCAAAGGCAAAGCAAATGTCAGCTGGAGTGTACCTATCTATTTGTTTCCTTGCTCAACTATACATCCCAACATTTGGAATCTATTGTTCCACCTCTTTGTTATATTTAGTCAACTCATCTGAATCACGATTGCCATCGTTCATTTCAAAACGTTTTCTCACTTCAAAACGTTTTCTTTTCTGATTCATTTTCTCTTTTAAACTCTTCATCCCTGGAAGTGCGTCATTTTTTATGAAGACCACAAATCTACTATAAAATGCCTTCCTCATGGCATTCCATAGCTTATACCATTTCACTCCATCCTTGTACCCAATGAAGATTCATTTATCTAACTTCATGTCAAGTTTGGTTCTTTTCTCATTTGGGATATGCACAAAAGCTTCACATCCAAACACTCTGATATGTGTAAGAGAGGGATTTTTACCATCCCATGCCTCATATGGAGTCTTTTCAACCAGAGCCATCGACGACGACGTAATCACCAAGTAACATGCCATGTTGACTGCCTCTACTCATAATTCTTGTGCAATTCCTACACCAGTAAGCATGCTCCTAACTTTCTCCATTAGTGTTGTGTTCATCCTTTAGCAACTCCATTCTATTGAGATGTGTAGGGAGTTGTGTTTTGTCGAGCTATATTGTTCTATATACAGAACTGGTCAAATGCTTTTCCATATAATTCTCCTCTATCATCAGTTCTCAACACCTTGATCATTTTACTAGTCTAATTCTCCACAAGATATTTGAGCTCTTGAAACTTATTAAAAACCTTAGATTTCTTCCTTCGAAAATACAACCATGTCATTTTGGACAAATCATATATGAAAGAATTGTAATATTGAGATACTCATACTAAAGAGACCAAATGGTTCCAAACACATCACTATGAATTAACTCCAATATTTCCTTAGTCCTAGTAGCAACGGATGAGAACCTTACATGACTCTACTTACCATAAACACAATGTTCATAGAATTCATCTTCCTCATAACAAATAGGAAGACCTTTGACCATACCTTTATTTTACATAACACAACTTGACCTTTTTCACCTATATGTTCCTTCCATTGATTCCATGACATGGTCAAGTCGACTAGACAATAAGATATCTCATCAAACTTGGGACGAAGCACATTAGCACTTCCATCATTGTCTGCTCTTCCCAATATCTTTTACAAAGTTCAAGTCTAAACTCCTCTCTTTAGTACCATCGCTCCTCACACCATCCTACACTTATCTTTCTCAAATACATACTACACACTTGCATTCCTGATCTTACTTACCGAGATCAAGTTTTGAACCAAACCTCTGATACGCAGTACTCCTCGAAGTGTTCCTATTCTTCCATCTTTCAGTTTCAGTCGAACTTTTCCTCATTCGACTATATTGGTTGGTGAATCATCTCCCATTAGGACATCACAGTCATTTATCTTCTTATACTCATAGAACCACTCCCTATGAGGTGTCATATGATATGACGCATTGGATTCGATCAAATAAGAGTCACAGTCCGACTGTGTACTTGTAGAGTCCAAATACAAATTTCCTTTTTCTTCTTACGAAGACTTACCATCGGTTTACTGACCTTCTTCAAACCCTTTACCTTTCTTGACTTACCTCGACTTGTAGTTTCATCTATAATGCCAAACTTTACCGCATCACCAACATGTTTTCGCCGTTGGACCAGGGGATCTGGTCTTAGATCCACCCCTCAACTTCAACCTTCACTCAAAGGTTTTTCCTTTTCCTCTATTTTCTAGTCAACCCTGTTCCATCAAGGCATCATGGGTCGTACCTTCCATGTTCTTTATTATCATCTCTTCTGACAAAAAATATGTAACCACATCGTCAATATTCGAAGTGGTGTTATTGCATCCAATAGCCACAACCGATCTATCCTAATAATCTGACAAAGAACACAATAGGATAATACACTTTTCCTCCTTAATGATTTTAATATCCACGGACAATAATTGATTAATCACAGCGTTGAACGCATTCAGGTGTTATATGATCGAGTCACATTCACTCATCTTCAAAACACATAGTTTCTTTTAAAGAAACAACCTGTTAATCATATATTTCGACTAGTATATGTTCCCCAACATTTCCCATAACTTCTTTGCAATGTTTTTTTTTAAGACATTTAGCAATACAAAATCTACTAAACAAATTCGGATTGTTCTCCTTTCCTTTTTGTCGATCTTTTGTCATTTTTCTCTCGATGCACCCACCATAGTCATTATTGGATCGACTGTATTCCATTGTTCTCGATCTAGAAGGAGATCCTCCATGTTAAGCTTCCAAAGATCAACATTTTTTCCATTAAAATTTTCAATTTCTATCATCGACATGTTATCCATTCTAACTATAAATTAATGCTTCTGAAAGTATCCACTGCAACAAGGTATTCCCTAGATCCAATACCAAGCTAAAACATCAACAACAAAGGCATTCCCTTGCATCCAAATACAACTCTGGTACCAAATATTGTGGTTAATACTAGTTACAATAGGCTTTCATATTGATTTATATAATTAAACATAATTATACATAAATCAATTCCCCACAACACATCAACGCATTACACATAAATTACCCTGGAAACCCCTCTCTTGGGGAAAACCAACAAACCAGTGAGTTTCTCATTAATCTATTTATCAAACACTCACAACAGGTGTTTACAACCATGACTTGCTAGACCACAAATCACACATCATTACATGATCATGCGACACACTTCCATCTCATTTATATGCATAGCCATTACATCTTATTTATAGATACAATACAACCAACTGCTCATTAATGACATTCAATAACTTCCTAACCACTTTAAGTTATTATGTTACAACCAACTTGATTGGGTCATCTTTCGTTGATTTCTCATTGAGCTTTCATTTGTTCCATTGTCGACCAGTCGTTTTCCTTCGACCAAACAACTATTACGGTCATTCGATCGACTAGACTTCCACCATCTGTGGCCTCTAACCCCAGTTAACTATTGAATTTTCTAGTCGACTTACATGCAAAGAATATAACATTCCCAACGCATGTTGTGAATGTCGGCTATTATGTGTTTACTAGGTGTGATTTATCAATGAAATCATTTTTTATCAGATCATTCAAAGCACATTTTTTGAATTTTATGACATCAAAGAGACACTGAGTAGAGGCTCTATCCACCTCCTTCCCAACCTTTCTCAACATTCCCAGGGGTATTCCAGGATCTCCTTGATATTTGTTTTTGAAGGCAATCATGTCCATCATTACATCCTCTCCACTCTAGTTTGACACCTACACGGTGACTAGTACATCATGGAGAAAGGCATGTGGTGTGCTATGGCTGGAAATTTGGGCCTTGAGTCATTTTTTGGTCTTATCTTGAAGATCATCTTCGCTAACAATTTGAAATTGGTGAATGGATTGCTGCATAGGATAAGGGCTACCAAAAATGACAATGAGCTCTTGACTTTTCAATAACCGTGAGGATAACAATGTCTGAGATGTCATGTTGGAATGGATTAGGTGCATTGTTGCTATGGTTGAGGGGTTGGTGGTTCTGTGCATAGTTACCAAATTCACTGGAGTCAGGTTAGTCAATACTCTATCTCATAATTTTGTAGGTATAATTTAGTTCATTGATGTTTAATTCTGTTTTTTTGACATACTCGAGCATGGATTGATAGTATAGGGTCCTGCATTAATTGTTCAAGAACTACCATTGTGTAAAGAATTTCCGTAGAATTTCTAGTAGGTAATGCAAATGGGAGGATTTGTTGAAGTTGAAAAGGGTTTTGTAAATTCAATAAACTTGTCCACCACTTGTGTATATTATGGTAAATATGGTTTATTAAGAACTGGGTCGAGGAGTGCTTTAACCTGTGTGTATTGTGGTAAACTATGGTTTAGTAAGAAGTGGGCCGAGGAGTGCTTTAAGAGGGATGAAAGAGAAATTTTCCTAATTTTCAAAGGGGCCGACCACCAACAATATTCTAAGTAGTAAGTAGTGGGTGAGATACTAATTCCGCTGCTATGATAATAAGAGAAAGGTTCAAGGCTTTTAAATATTCATTCTTAGAAACAACGCAACATTGACACCACATTCTAAAACAAGTAGCGCAACATTTAACACAGTCAACAAAGAGAAAAAAACTAAACTTCCAACAACCAAAGTGACAAATGATAGGAGCGAACCTTCATTCACTAATAGACCATGACAGTAAGAGAGAAAGCCTCATCGAGTGATAGACCATGCCGACCCCAACACTCATGGCTGTGATAATAAGAGTAAGGTTCAAGGCTTTAAAATATTTATTCTCAGAAGCGACGCAACATTGAAGACCACACACTAAAACATGTACCCAACACTTAACAGAGTCGATAAAGCTTTCAACAAAGAGATAAAAGCTTTAAATTCCAACAACCAAAGCGGAAAATGATAGGAGAGAAAACATTAATTGAGTAACAGAGAATGCAAACCCCGACACTCGCGTCTCTGATAATAAGAGTAAGGATCAAGGCTTATAAATATTCATTCTTGGAAGCAACGCAACATTGAACACCACACTCTAAAACAAGTAACCCAGCATTTAACACAATCTATAAAGCTTTCAACACAAAGATAAAACTTTATCTTCCAACAACCAAAGAGGTAGTGAGAGAGAAAACCTACATTGAGTAATAGAGCATGCCAACCCCAACACTCATGACTGTGATAATAAGAGTAAGGTTCAAGGCTTCTAAGTATTCATTCTCAGAAGCAAGACAATATTGAGCACCACACTCTAAAACAAATACCCTATAATTTAACGCAATCTATAAATCTTTCAACAAAGAGATAAAAGATTTAAATTCCAACAACCAACGCTGCAAATGATAGGAGAGAAAACCTTTCATTGAGCAACAGAGCAAGCCAACCTCAACACTCACACAAGCCGCTTGCAGAGGGAGTTAATCTCGACACTGACAGCTGTTTCATTGCAAAATGATGAGAAATAAGTGGCATTCTTAATTTGCGAGAAAAGTGAAAGTTGGGTTACACAATAAACTTTTCCAATCTCTCGTTTTTTTAGTGCAGGTTGTTAGAAGGTACTATTCAGCAACATGTTCCATATTAGCTTGAAGAAAAGGGATTTTCCATCAAAGTTCCATGATTTGGTTAGAGTCCAACTTTATTCAATGATATGGACACAGTGGGCAAGTTCGGCATTGTTCGAATGCACCCATTGCTATCTGGTTGGAACATTTGAAGTTGTAGGAAAAAATTCTAATTTAAATAGTCACAAATTACTTTTCAATGTTATTTTAACAGATTTTAATATAACTAGCACACGCACTTCATTTGTGGTCGGTGAACATCGACAGGACACAAGTTAAGTGTTATGAACAAGTTATCTACTACTTGTTCTTCATGCATAATTGCAATCACCTATTATCTATGCCTTAGCTATCATTACTGTCACTACCTCTTATCCATGCATGAGCTACTAGTTAGCCATGCATCAGCTACTAGCTATTTTTTTTTATAATTGTTTATTTCTAATTTTGAAAGACGACCATAAAATCAATCTAGAGGTCTCCCATCCTCCTTCAATTTAGGAAAAACATAGATGATAGTATACCCCAAATTCTAAGATATAAACATCTATCAATATAAATATGTAAATTGATTACTTGTGGAAATCGTTTGTAGATAGTTCTAGTTTCATTCTAACTTGATTAAACTTGCCCGGGATCAATTTGAGTTCGCTGAATAATGTTAGGATATTTAGACACTTAGGAGTTAGTTAAGATCAACTTGTGTAATATATCCGTTAGGGATAGTGTGTTTTTTTAGTATGCATTAGTATGCATTTGTAAATACTTAATCCGACGGTCACGATATGTTTCCGACATAGAGTGATCCGACGGCTCAACTTCTCTTAGATCAAACATAACCTTGATCCGTGGCTTAACACCCGATTGGTCCATGATCTCTATTTAAAGAGCATGGAGGGTCATTGTTTAGTTGATCGATTATGAGAAGCTCATTTGTAACTTTCTTTCTTTGCATAATAAATTGTCCCGTAGAAGCTATTTGGCCGGGGCCGTGGAGTGTTTCCCTCAAGAGGGTTTAAACCACGTCAAAACATCGGTGTGTTGATCTGTGATCTGTTTGTGTGAAGTGGTTGCTCTTGGTGTTCGGTCCTTTGGTAGTACCCTGTGTACCCGAACATGGTATCAGAGCTTTTATGAAGTGCCGCTTCCAGTTATGATCTAGATCTTGAACTGCTGTTGCCGAAACTCGAAAGGGTTTCTAGTTCTGATATTTCAGTGCATTTCTGGGCTGTGGGAGGTGTTCCATTGCGTTCGGAGCGTCGTTTCCATTGGGAAATAGTTTTCGTTTGATCGAAAACGATTCCCGGTTGCTCCAGAAGCGCGTTTTTCATCAGATCTGAAGGTATAATGTTACAGTGACGCATTTTTTTTATTTCGTTTTTTAAAAGAAAAAATCTCATATTTCATTTTTTTTACTGTTAGATTTTTTTTGGTTCGGATTGTTGCTTTCCCGTCTGCGTATGCTCTTTTCCGTGCACCTCGAGCGATCTCGGCAAATCAGAAACAGAAAGGGAAAGGGTTTTTTCGGCTGCGTATGCTCTTTGCCGTGCACTTTGCGCGATCTCGGCAAATCAGAAATAGAGAGAAAACGTAGACTTTCCGGGCAAGCTAACAAGATCTAACTCCACAAGTGTGGAAAAGTTTTTTTTGTTTCGTTTTGTGGTTTGTTTTGCAGGAAAAAGGGCAAGCACGCAAACCGAGCAAGAAGAGTAAAAAAAAATAAAAATAAAAAAAGCCCCCTTCCTCATTTCCATATTTTACATACCTTTTAAACTAGCTCACTTGGTCCAAAGTTGCTTTATTCCTTAATAGGTCTTGAGTTCAAGTCTTAGGAAGTTACTTTTAAAAAGAAAAGTGCATGCAATTTCTATTTTCAAGTTACTTTATTGTAAAAGTGCATCTCACTTAAATAATAAAAAATAAAAATACAAGTGAGTCACTTAAGCTTTTTATTTATTGTTGCACTATTTAAAAGTAATATCATTGTAAAAGTGAAATCACTTATTTTACAAAAGTGATTCATCTTGGGAAGAGGGGGGTTCTTTTTTTTGCTGCACATTCTCTAGCTGCCACGTCACTATTGGGGACATCTTCAACAGTTTCTTTGTTCAAGCATAACTTCATCATACAGAGTCCGTTTTCAGTGCCGTTTTTTTTTAAACCGCCTATTTTTTCGAGCTCTTCACATCTAGACTATTGGTTTCTGCTTTTACAGCCATTAATTTACAAATATGGCCGCCCTTTGTGATATTCTACTTAACAGTTCCAACTATTTCTCATGGAAATCTCGTATGGAGGATGTTCTACGAAGTAGGGGACTTTTCAGAATTACAACAGGGAAAGAAAAAGAACCCACTGATGATGATAAGAAAATAAAATGGGCAAATAGATGTGATGAAGCTCGTGGATTGATTGGGATGTCAATCTCTACTGATTTGCGATTCCACATATCTGGAATTGATGAACCTAATGCTGCTTGGGACAAGTTGGAAACTGTGTTTGGTAAACACAATGAAATTCGAGGTCACCAACTCGAAAATGAGTTGATTTCTCTAAATCCAAGTGACTTTTCATGCATTCAAGATTATTTATCTAAGTACAAAACTCTCAAGCTCTTATGTGCAGAATGTAAGATTGAGAGGGAAGACAAACAATGCATTTATCATATTCTTTCCAAACTTGGACCTGCATATTCTGTTTTTGTATCTACATTTTACTCCATGAAAGCGTCATTGAATGCAGCTAGCTATCAAGAGCCTAGTCTTGAATCCTTTTGTGATTCCTTGATTAGGGAACAAGATAAACTCATTCATCTTGGAATAATCAACAATGCAGATACATCTGGGAAAGCCTTATTGTCCCAACAGAAAGAAAAGTCCAAGCCTCCCAAGAAACAAAATTTTCGCAATAATAAGTCAAACAAGGGTCCAAAACCCTCTCAGTCAACTCCTTCTTTAAAAAATGACAAAGGATCCAAACCAAAAGGCAAGAAGACTGAGCGTCATTGCAACTATTGCGGGAAAGATAATCATGATGAATCAAAGTGTTTCAAGAAGATGGCAGCCTTGGAAGCAGCAATGAAGAAGCACCACATCAGCCTAGATTCGCCATCAGAATCTACCTCTCATGGACATGCACTTTGTGCTTCTGGTTATTCTTATAATGCATCTTCTTCTTCTACTTCAAATGAATGGCTCATTGATTCTGGAGCATCTTATCATATGGCTAAGGATCAAGCCATCTTTTCTACTATGCACGAATGTAACACCAAACAGATATTTGTTGGTGATGATAGATCTCTAAGTGTTGTAGGAGCTGGAACAGTTCCAGTAGATAATGGTCATTTTAGTGATGTACTATGTGTTCCAAGAATTTCCTGCAATTTGTTATCAGTCTATCAGATCACTCATTCTGGTGAAGGTAAAACTGTGACCTTTACACCTCACCAAGTTGTAATCAAGGATTTTAAAGATCCTCAACAGGTTCTAGCTACCGGAATTGTTGATGATATTACCAGGTTGTACAAGTTTAACAACTTTGGGTCATCACCTTTCCCTTCAGTTTTTGTTGCTCATAGTGATAACTTGAGCAAACTTTGGCATGAGCGATTTGGTCACTTAAATTATCGCTCATTGCAACAACTATGTAAAGAAAATATGGTGACAGGTCTTCCGATGGTATCTTGCAGAGATGGTGTTTGTTCCGGTTGTGTACTCGGAAAACATCATCGGGACAGTTTTGACAAACGTGCCTCTTGGCACGCCTCGGTTCCCTTGGAGCTTGTGCATAGTGACTTGTGTGGTCCTCTTCCATCTGCTTCCTTTTCTGGTTTCAAGTATTTCTTAACTTTCATTGATAATTACACCAGACGCACTTGGGTTTATTTCCTAAAACTTAAGAGCGAAGTATTTAACATGTTCTTGGCCTACAAGGCCCTTATTGAAAAACAATCTGGTCATCAAATTATCAAGTTAAGATCTGACAATGGAGGAGAATATGTTAACAAACAGTTCACTACTTTCTGCACTGAACAAGGCATCCAACAACAACACACTGTTCCATATACACCACAACAAAATGGTGTAGCTGAGCGGAAGAACCGCACTTTAAAAGAAATGGCAAATTGTATGATCCAATCTAAGGGACTAAGTCTTCAATTTTGGGTTGAAGCTATAAATTGTGCAAATTACATAGTTAATCGCACCCCCACAAAAGCATTACAAGGTATAACACCGGAAGAAGCATGGAGTAAAGTTAAACCTGATGTAAGTCACTTTCGTGTGTTTGGTAGTGAAGCATGGGCTCACATTCCGGATGAAAAACGGAAAGCATTGCAGCCTAAAAGTGAAAAGTGCATATTTGTTGGATATTCTGAAGATGTAAAAGGTTATAGACTTCTTCAACCACATTCTCATGCTATAATCATTAGAAGAGATGTTAAATTTGATGAAAATCTCTTGGCCTGCGAGCCTAACTCGGCGAGTGTGCCATCTTTGGCCTGCGAGCCTGATTCGGCGTTTGTGCCTTCTTCTTCTTCTTCCAACTTCCTTGACAGGTTTCCAACTCCAGTTTCTGATGATGACAGTGAGGATGAAAATCCACCTCCGCCTGCTCATGTTCCTCCAGTTGCACCAGCACAAGTGCTTCCTCGATGGGTCCGTTCAACATGTGAAGCAGTTGGTGATCTTGCCGGTGATCCTAGAGATCAACGTCGAACACGTTCTCAGTTTCAGCGAGCCTCTTCTCTTTTGGCTCAAGTTTCCGAGAATCATGATCCAGAAACTTTTGCAGAAGCTTCAGGGAATCCAGATTGGGATGCAGCCATGGATGAAGAATATCGTTCCTTAATGGCGAACGATACTTGGGATCTTGTACCTCTTCCAAAAGGAAGAAAACTTGTCAGATGTAAATGGGTCTACAGAACTAAGTATGCATCAGATGGAAGTGTTGAAAGACTTAAGGCAAGGTTAGTTGCCAAAGGTTTTTCCCAAGTTGAAGGGATTGACTACAATGAAACCTTTGCTCCCGTCGCCAAAATGATCTCCATCCGCCTTGTTCTTTCCCTTGCAGCCTTACACAACTGGGAAGTCCATCAAATGGATGTCAAGTCTGCCTTCTTACATGGTGATTTACAGGAGGAAATTTACATGGAACAACCTCCTGGCTATGTTCAGAATAACTCTAGCCTTGTCTGCCGCCTTAAGAAATCCTTATATGGCCTTAAGCAAGCTCCTAGAGCTTGGTATGCCAAAATGGATAACTTTCTCCTTGACACTGGTTTTTCTAGATGCCATTCTGACCCCAATGTCTATACCAAGAAAGTAGGAAACCATCTCATCATACTTGTTCTATATGTTGATGACCTTATTCTTACTGGTAGTGACCCTAAGCTTATAACCCATGTGAAATCCAGTCTTAAACAAACTTTTGAAATGTCAGACTTAGGACATTTGCATTATTTTCTTGGTCTCCAAGTTCTGCAAACCAAAGAAGGAATCTTTCTTTCTCAGTCTAAGTATGCTTGTGACCTTCTTCGTCGCTTTCACATGGAAGATTGTAAACCAGCCCCTTCTCCCTTCCAGTCTGGAGTCAAACTTTCTGCCACTTGTACTTCACCTGAAGTAGATGCCACCTTGTATCGTCAGCTTGTTGGTTGTCTTTTATACTTGACTCATTCCCGTCCTGACCTTTCCTTTGCCGTTGGTCGAGTTGCCCGTTATATGCAGACACCTCATGAAAGTCACTGGAAAGCAGCTAAAAGAATACTTCGATATATTCGAGGTACAGTTCAGTTTGGGATTCATTACAGTACAGGGGGGAAACCTTTGTTGGTTGGTTTCACTGATTCAGATTGGGCCGGCGATCCTGATGATCGAAAGTCTACTGCAGGTTATGTTTTCAGTCTGGGCTCTGGACCTATTACTTGGGCTTGTAAGAAACAACAAGCTCTTGCTCTTTCTTCAGCAGAGGCAGAATATCGAGCAGCAGTTAATGCCAGTCAGGAAGCTTTATGGCTTCGACAGATCCTTTCAGAGTTTGGATTCGAGCAGCAGCAGCCTACTCCACTTTGGTGCGACAATCAAAGTGCCATCAAGCTTGCCAAAGATCCAGTTCTACATCAACGCAGCAAACACATTGAGCTACATATGCACTTCATCAGAAATCTTGTTCATGATCGTGTTCTTGAAGTGCTCTTTTGCCCTACAGATGATCAAGTTGCAGACATCTTCACCAAGTCTCTTACAGAAGCGAAGTTTTCTAAACTTCGATCTATGTTAGGAGTTCAGGAACTTGTCATTAAGGGGGGATAGGCTCTAATGCCTCCTTCCTTCTCCTAACAGTGTCACTTTGTAAATCCTTCAATCCTATCCCAAGTTGTTCTTAAGGGGGGATGTTAGGATATTTAGACACTTAGGAGTTAGTTAAGATCAACTTGTGTAATATATCCGTTAGGGATAGTGTGTTTCTTTAGTATGCATTAGTATGCATTTGTAAATACTTAATCCGACGGTCACGATATGTTTCCGACATAGAGTGATCCGACGGCTCAACTTCTCTTAGATCAAACCTAACCTTGATCCGTGGCTTAACACCCGATTGGTCCATGATCTCTATTTAAAGAGCATGGAGGGTCATTGTTTAGTTGATCGATTATGAGAAGCTCATTTGTAACTTTCTTTCTTTGCATAATAAATTGTCTCGTAGAAGCTATTTGGCCGGGGCCGTGGAGTGTTTCCCTCAAGAGGGTTTAAACCACGTCAAAACATCGGTGTGTTGATCTGTGATCTGTTTGTGTGAAGTGGTTGCTCTTGGTGTTCGGTCCTTTGGTAGTACCCTGTGTACCCGAACAAATAAAGCTCCATATAATATATCTCCGTAAAGCTACCATATCCGAGTAATATATTCCACCGTCCGTGTAATCTTTTCGAGCAACGCGAATCATCTTTTGTAATGCAACGCTCCCATTTTGGAATATGGCTAAGCTTTTTAATTCCAACTAATTCCATGCAACGTTCCATCATCCAAGATCGTTGGAAAATGCTCATGAGATTGATTCAATCACATGAATCTAATTTTATAGAATTTATTAATAAATTATTTAAGATTTTTATAAAAAAATGATATAATAAATTATTTAAGATTTATATGAAAAAAAATTATTATTTATTTTTATTTAAAATTTAGAAATAAAAAAGAATGTATATATACACAACTAACCATAACTAAAGTCAAATTCAGGAAATAAATAAATTTTCTGGATACAAAACACCCACTATGAAGGAGAAAATAAATTAAGGATATTATAAGGTTTTAATAAAGTTTATGTTTTTTATATTTTTTTTATTATATAATGTTACTTTAGGTCATACAGTAAATTTTTTATTACAATATTAATCAATGTGCTTAATTTTTATTATACTATATAAATGTTCAATTTATAATTTATTTTTTATTATAAAGTTATATAAATATTTATAAGATTTTACTTAATTTTTAAATAATTTTTTTTTTATAAAAAAATAAACAACTTGAAATAAATTTTTACATAAACATAATTTTTACTATTATGTTAAATTATTTTTTAAAATAATGATTTTTCAAAATACTTTGTAAAATTTTAATATTTTTTATTTAAAAAATTATATAATATTATCAAATTATTGTAAAACTTTTATACAATAAAAATTTATATTAATATGCTAATCTAGCCAAACCTTAATATTGCTATACTTAATATGACGAAAAATTTCTATTATATTTTGCTAGACGTGTATAGCCATAAAATAGAATGTGTGATAGATAAATATGAGAATGTCACTCTTCATGTCACTATTTTAAGAGATGAATAATAGGAGTAATGTCTTGCATTTAAGGTTGTTAGGTTTATTGTTTTAACATGATAGTATTATTTTATGTTTGAATATTAAGTGTGTTTATTAATAATTTATTTATTTAAAATAAATATTATTTATTATATATGGTTTTATTTATTAAATTAATATTTAAAGGAATATTAAATGTTTATTTGAAATAATTGTAGTTTATAATATTTGTTTTTTATAAATGTTTATATATATATATATATATATATTTATTTATTTATTTGAAACAAATAATATTAATTATTATATTTTTTTTAAAACTTATAATATAATGATGATTATTATAATAAATTTTAAAATTATTGTAATGAATATTTTGAAATTATTTTTTAATAAAGATTTAAATTATGATTTAAATAATACTACTACATATTAATTATAATTGTTTTATTTTTTATTTTTCTTAAAGATAAATTTTTTATTTGTAAAAAATTCATTTGTTATAATAATTAAAAATACATAGATAAATAACTTTATTCACTTCTTTTAATTTTAAATTAAATATAAATTAACTTAAATAATAATAAAAAAATTATATTTACTTTGATTAATAAAATATAAAACCCTTCCCATACTCTTAATGAAAATACATCCCATAATCTCGCATACTCTTAATAATAATACATCCCATAATCATTTGAATTAATATTCATATATGCTTTTTGCTATTTTCCAAATACTTAAGCACTTTTACTTTAATACCTCGTAACATTTCATGCCTTGCAATAAAACACAAAACCCCCCATTACTCTTAATGGAAATCCATTCCATAATGAATTGAATTTGAATTAGCTATTTTCTAATTACTTTGCCACTTTTAACTTAAACATGTGTGAGTACCTTTATCCATATATTACCTGTAATACTTCATGCCTTGCAAAAAAATATAAGAATTACATTACCATCTACACCAACCTATTATCCCCGTTAACTTGGGGAGTAAATCTTTTGGCTTTGACGACCTGCAGAATATGAATGCCACATTCACAACATTTGTATTCCATTAACAACATCAATTCAATTCAAGTACTCAAGTTTGATTGTATTAAATTAGATAATTATATAGTGATTGTATTTTGTTTTGTTTAATTAATTATATTGATAGATGTTTAGATATTATGAGGGATTTTAAACTTTTTTGAATGGATCAACAAGATTAACAAAATTAACCTAGCAAGTGTATAGTGGGAATTCATTTTATGATTGTCATATCTTGTTATGCTCAAATACATCTTGATTACGATTTCAATAAACTAAATTAAATTATGATTAAAAAAATAAATATATTTATTAAATAGTATTTATTTTATGTTTAAACTTTGCTTAACAATCAACCATCTTTACAAAATTAAGTGGTTAGCCACAACTACTCAGCAACGCTATGATTAACTGTCGTGACGAAAGTAATCGGAGTCCACCAATACCATAATCATACATTCACGCTCAGATAGAAATGACAATATGCATTAAAATAGTAAATATATAATGATTGCATAAATAGCAACGGCCATAAGTTTCATTCTACGTTCCCTTATACAGCAAAGGCCGTTAAGTTTCACCGTAAATTAAGTTATTTTCATCTGCATCTCAGTCAATCCTTTGGTATACCAGGTATTCAATCCAGAGAAAAAGAGTTTGCGAAACGCAATGTAATGAAACAATAGACATTTTATTACCAAATACACTACCAGTAGATATATTTGAGGGTATTGTATGTCAATGGCTGCAGACGACAAGATCTGAAAATATTGATAAGAATTCACTTCTTCCAAGACGATCAATATCATGATGCAGGTTTTAGTAGAAGCCAACCATACATACTGTACTATTGTACAGTTACTATTATTCGAAAAGCAACTTCATAATATTGAATACAATTCGGATATCATTTATATAATTATGCACAGAAGCATCAACGCAATTGAAACAGCATAAAGATACAGAACGAACGAGATCAACTAAAGAAAACGATTAGACATGTGTACCTCAATTATCAGTAAGGCGGAGCCGTGTAGCGTGGTGGTGATTTGTAGATGGGAGGAGACGGATGCAATGGAGGCGGCATTACTATCGGATTCGGTGGGGATTTGTGAACTGGCGGAGGAGATACTATGTGCTTGGGCGGGGATTTGTTCAAGGGAGGTGGAAATACTATAGGACGATGAGGAGGAAGCACTATTGGCTTGGGAGGAGTTTTGTGCACCGGAGGAGGAAATACTATTGGTTTGGGAGGAGATTTGTAAACGGGAGGAGGAAATACTATGGGCTTGGGAGGAGTTTTGTGAACCAGAGGGGGCGATACTATAGGCTTCGGGGGAGTTTTGAGAATGGGAGGAGGGAATACTATGGGCTTGGGAGGAGTTTTGTGTGCCGGTGGAGGAGATACAATGGGCTTGGGAGGAGTTTTGTGCACCGGTGGAGGAAATACTATGGGCTTGGGAGGAGTTTTGTGCACCGGAGGAGGAAATACAATCGGCTTTGGGGGAGTTTTGTGAATGGGAGGAGGGAATACTATCGGGCTGGGAGGAGTTTTGTGTACGGGAGGAGGGAATACTACTGGTTTGGGTGGAGAATGATAAACTGGAGGAAAATTGATCTGCTTAGGAGGATTTTTGTGCGCCGGAGGAGGAAGATTTATTGGCCTGGGAGGAGACTTGTGAATTGGCGGAGGGAATTCTATCGGCTTGGGAAGAGATTTGGAAGGTGGAGGCGGCATTAGTATCGAAGGTGGAGAATAAGTAGCGCCACTGTTATATGCGTGCAAGCATAAGCTTGCGACGAAGACCAGAAGCATGCCCAAATTAGTCCCTGCCATGCTTAACAACATGAAGACGGAGAGACTGGGGTGGTGTGCAATTGGAAGGGGAATCAAGATGGTTTATATAGACACTCAAATCTGGAAGTGGGGCGCCATGAACGGAACGTTCACGTGTGTGATATCTGACAGACCAACTGGAAGTTTAAATAAATGGCAAGAATATCATACATTTTCTCATGTTTCAAACCTACTAGTTTCGGCAATTGTTTTTGTAGTGCAGAAAGATTGTTGCTATTGGATTTGTATGGCTCGGGAATAATTATAAATTCAGGAAGGCGCTGATATCGACTAAAGTTAGCGGCAAGTGCCGTTGCCGGCACATGCCTAGGCTATAAAGCACTCACCGATTTCGCATTTCTTGAGTCAGATAACGTGGACGAAACTGACCCAACCATTGTTTTCGTGGTGAAGCTCATTTTTCGTCCTTCGAATGATTTTCAAATCAAAATTTTGTAGTTATTTTATTGTTAGTTAAACTCTTTGTTCTGAACACTTTTTTTGCCTTTCTATCCCGGATCTGTTGCAGTCGACACCTGGAGAATCTGTCTCCTGATGATTATCTGAAATTAGAGTTGGCATAGGTTTTCGTTCTCGTCTTTCGAAATGGGCGTAAAGAGCTTCACTTATTATTCGATTGATCTTCTTCAAAGCTATCCACATGGTGCATCGAACTGATTCTTTCTTCCCTTGTTCCGCCGAATCATGCAGTTCAAAATCCTCCTACGAAGGCGGGAGATTTTTTCAGCAACCATTCTTCGCTGGCACTATTAATGCCATGTTCCTATCGTTGTTTCTTAAAAAACATATTGTTTATTGTATCTTTTCAAGCACCTTAGTGTAACTTTTTGTAACTTTTTTCGGATAAATTCATATGGTTACACTTCCGTTCTAGGTGGGAGAAATGTCAACACTTTTTATTTGAAGAATTAAGGCATGGCTAGAATTACATAGTCAATACATAGAAGCTCAATAAGAACATCATGTTACTTATAAGAATTGAACTAGGCCAAGAAAGTAACAATCGTTCTTCCCAACTACCTAAGCTACATCCAGGCAAAGCCGATCTTTATTACGGAGTGGATAATCAATACGAATGAATAATCAATACGAATAAGACTTCACTATATATAAAACTTATTTTTGCTACACATGAAGTATAGATCCATTGGTTTGTGCACAGGTTTAGTTTCACCAAAACAACCAAATCACTGGTTCTAACCTCATGGAAAAAGGTTGAGGATTGGAACTGTCACTAGAATATCATGTTCGTGGAAATTAACATGTTTTGAAATTTGAAAAGAAAATCTACCTAGGGTTACTATATTTTCAATAATTCTTGTGGTGGGTGGTAAGCATCTGTTTAAACATAAATCGTGATCTCCAAATACTCCATGTTTTGGCTATATTTTTGAATGACTTTGAAGGCCTGCCATTCTTCTAGCCAAACAACTTTCAATATATTGAGAAATTAAGGCTCATGTCAATCTCTCACTGCTTTAAGTTTCTTGTGTTTTACAATCTGATGTGAAAACCTGCTGTTTCGAGTGTAAAGCTAATTTTGTTGATTCCGAGTCTTGTTTTTTATGAAATTATAGTTGCGACACGTGAAGGTCTGTGAAGCGAGGAGGCGAAACATTCCTCATTTTGAAATCAAATTTTTATATCTAAAATTCTGGCTTTCTGAGTGTGTTAATGAAGAACTCAAAACTAGTGTGTTAATGAAAAACTCAACACTAGTTAATGATATTACAATTACAAAGTTGTTAATTAAGCATCTGGGAAAAAATTTCTTATTTAGAATTTTAGAAGTCAAAATTTGTTCATGAAAAATAAAAGTGGGTGAAATTGTTGAAGGCCGTGCAACTATTCTCATTAATAACTGTTTGAATCATATTTCCATAGAACTAAGTTTTGAATACTTTTTATAGGAGTTGGACTCGTTTGTAAACAACTGTATGGGATCTCTAAGATAGGTGGAATGTTTTCTTTCAAAAATCATTGAGACTTTGAAGATTACTGAAGGTGAGATCATTACAAAGTCGTGAAGATCATTACAAAGTCATTCTAATATATTTGTATATTAACAACTTGGAAACTGTGCATTTGGTAAATGGTTTCTTATTTATAAATAATTTTTTAAATATTTTATTAATATGGTAAATGGTTTCTTATTTATAAATAATTTTTTAAATATTTTATTAATATAAATAATGTAATATTAAAATGTAGTTTTTAATCTTAAAATTTTTAAATATCTATAAATACTTATTTTATTTAATTTTAATTTTTAATTTTAGATTATCTATTCATGATAGGCTTAAAGCACTCTCCTATATAATGTTGAGGAAAACCATTATTTCAACTTATATATTTTGAAAATGGTTATTGTTTCAATAATTTTAATTTAATTTAAAGATATTATCTTAAATTTGGTTCAAGACATTAAGGTGCTAGAAAATACAAGACCATTATTATAACTAAATTTATAATCGAAACTATAAAATAATGGAATTTTGATCTTATCCCAGATAACTTGGTTTCAATCAACTTTTCTCGAGTCTAGTTGTATCCCAACATCATGGAATATATACATAAAATGAACGTAGTAATAAACGTTCAGGTAATTCACTGCATTTCAAGTGCAGGGCGCGGATCGCTAGCATCTAACAAGTTGCTGCATGTATGACATTGTTGCATGCATTACATTCGTCATTTGTTAGCCATGCCAATTTCCTTAGGAGAACTGTCCTTGATAAAGTTAACAAGAGGAAAAGGAAGGATGAAAACACAATTGGGAATATGCATTGCTTTCTCACTATTACGTACAAATATTTATAGCCAAGCTATTACAATATAGTTGGTTGAAAAAATCAAACCACTAACCATCAACACAAATGCTAAGTAACTGGAACAGGTCAAAGTGGACCAAAAAAGACTAAGACTAAATCAACCACTACTCAACTACTCAACTAATTAATGAACTGTGAGTGGACCAGGGAGATTACATCCACTAACACTCCCCCTTAATCTCAACTAGGACAATATTCTCACAACTATTAATACCTAAGTGTTGTCTCTGAAATTCAAATGCAAGTGTTCCCAATGTTTTGGTGAACATGTCAGCCAATTGCTCCTTGGAGCCACAAAACAGTAAAGTAATTTCTCCATTATTGACAAGCTCACGAATGAAGTGATAGCGAGTGTCAATATGTTTGTTTTTTTCTGTGAAAGACATGATGTTTGGAAAATGCTATTGCAGAGCTATTGTCACAAAAGATAGGACCGAGTTGGATCTTTTTTTTGTGTCCCATATCCTTTAAAAGTCTTCTTAGCCAAACTGCGTGGCATGTTGTTGTAATTGCTACTACATATTTATCTTCTACATGAGACATAGTAACAATGGGTTGTTTCTGAGAGGCCCATGAAATCAAATTGGTACCTAAATGAAAAGCGTAACCAGATGTGTTTTTCCTATCATCAATAATGCCTCCAAAATCACTGTCAGTGTACCCTGTGAGAGTACAGTCTGCTGAATGAGTGTACCAGAGGCCATACCCAACTGTACCTGCAACATATCTCATAATTATTTTTCCAACTTTCCAATGAGAGTCTTTGGGAGACGCTATAAACCTGGAAATCAAGTTGATAGCATACATCAAATCGGGTCTAGTTGTACACATAGTCAAATACATTAAACTGCCTACCATTCTTTTGTAAACAATGTAGAGTGCACTGTTGTTCCATCATCTTGCTTACTTAGTTTGGTGCTTGTAGCAATGGGGGTGTTTGCTGGTTTTCATTTATCCAACCTGAATCTTTGCAAGATGTCTATAGCATACTCATTCTGGCAGATGAATATTCCTTGTTCACTTTGGTTAACTTCCAAACCAAGGAAGTACCTCATAAGGCCTAGATTAGTAATTTCAAATTCTCTTTTCATGACTATCTTAAATTATTGTAACATCAAATTTCTATTACATATCATAGCATCAACATAAAGACATACAATCAGAATGTTACCTTGCTTATCTGTTTTGACATACGGAGTGAGCTCATTGTTGCTTCTGTTGAACCCATTGTTGATGAGACAGGAATCAATCTTACTGTACCAAGCTCGTGGAGCTTGTTTTAGACCATACGATGCCTTTTTAAGCTTACACAGTTTGTGTTCTTGACCCTTAATTGCATATCCAGGTGGTTGGTCTACATAGACTTCTTCTTCAAGTATGCCATTGAGAAAGGTTGATTTCACATCCATTTGATAGACATGCCATTTATTTTGAGTGTTTATGGCTAAGACAGCTATGATGGTATCCAACCTTGCTACTGGAGCAAAGCTTTCTTCATAATCCACACCATGTTGCTGAGCAATTCCCTTGGAAACCAACTTGGATTTATGCTTCTCTATCTCTTATTTTTCATTCAGTTTGTTCTTATAGACCCATTTGACTCCAATAATAGTTTTTCCTGCTAGGAGATCAACAAGATCTCAAGTTTGATTCCTTTCTATAGCATCAATTTCTTCATTCATTGCTTGTACCCACTATGCATCCTTCACTGCTTCCTCAAAAGATGTGGGCTGGAAAGAAGACAGAGCATACTGTAAATGCTCATCAATAGTAGGAGTTTGCTCATATACCTCTTGCCAACTTCTGGTTTTCTGATTCTGTGATGGAGAAGGTGTATCATGACTGTCTATTGACAATGCTTCTGGTTGTTGTACCTCCAATCTTGGCAATCTGAGTGGAAGATCTAGCAGATTCTATTGAATGTCTACTGAAGCATTCTAAGGATCACTCTAGCATTTATCTTCTAGGAATTTAACATCCCTGCTCACCACAACTTTCTTGGTGATGGGGTTATACATATTGTAAGCTTTATGTTGGTCATTGTAACTAGTGAAAATGCATCTATTACTCCTTTTATCCATCTTTTTTCTTAATTATTCAAGAACATGTGAAAATGCTACCCATCCAAAAACTCTAAGATGTGAGACACTTGTCTTGGTTCCACTCCAAGCTTCGTCAGGAATCTTGTCTTTGAAACTGACGGTAGGAGATCTATTCAGTAAGTAAACTGAACATGCAACAGCTTCATCCCACTAATCTTCGAACAACTTCTTATATGATAACATGCTCCGGACCATGTTCATGATGGTACGGTTCTTTCGTTCAGCAACTCCATTCTATTTTGGAGTGTATATAATAGTGAATTGTCGCTGGATGCCGTTCTATTTGCAGAACTCTGTGAAATCATGTGAATCATATTCACCTTCACCATCTGACCTTAGCACTTTGATGAATTTTCCATAATTCTTTTATTCAAAGCCTTAAATTCTTTAAACTTGGAGAAGGTCTCTGATTTGTGTTTGAGAAAATAGACCCAGACTTTCCTGCTATAGTCATCAATGAATGTCAGAAAATAAAAGCTACCTCCTATGGATTGGGATTGCATGGGTCCACATAGATGATCAATATGAACTAACTCAAGATGTTCTTTGGCTTGAGATGAGGAAGTGGGGAAGTTTTCCCTTTGATGTTTCCCAAGGATACAATCTTCATAAGAACTAGATTCGTCATTCATGACTGGTAACCCCTTGACCATGGACTGTTTTTGGAGAAGGATGAGATTCTTGAAGGGTAGATGACCATACCTAGAGTGCCATAACCAGGTTTTAGTGCATATAATTGTGACAAGGTAGCCCTTCTGAGACTGAGAGGGAATATCCTATTCTTGGTCATTTCAAATTTGGCTAAGAGTCTTCTACTAGGGGGTTTATCATAGACAACACAATAAATGTCCAAAAACATAACGCCATACTTATTATGAATCAGTTGACCCACAATGATCAGATTTACTTTCAGATTTGGAACATATAATACATCATGTATAAAATTTTTGTGATTTTGTTTGGTAAGGATATGAACAATACCTTTTCCTTGAGTTGGAACTCAAAATTTTTTACCTAACTTGATTTATGTGATGACAAAGGAATCTAAGATAGAAAATAACAACTTGTTACCTATCATGTGATTGTTGCAGCCACTGTCCAACATCCTTACATCTGTATGATCTTCTTCTTCAGTCACTTGAAATGAGATAAACATAAGTTTTGATGATCCTTCTTCAACATTGGAGTTTGTGGGCTCTGCCATTGTTTTGGTCTGCTTGCTTCTGTTTACAGTCTCATTCATAATGACCATATTTTTTGCAATAGTTGCATTGAATGTTGGACCTATTACTCCATATCCTTCCTCTCCCCCTCTGAGTTTGAGATTTTTGATAATTTTCAAAGTGATCTGAATGTTCATGAGTGTTTCTATCCTCTATATGAGGAGAACCTCTGCCTCTTCCTCTTGCTCCTCTGCCTTGACCTCTACCGAGGGAATCATGAGTGCTGAAGGCATTTTGCAAGGACTCTTCCTCCTGATTGAGTTGAGCTTCATGAGATAGGAGGGATCCCCTTAGATCTTATATAGTGAACTTAGATAGATATTTATATTCTTCTATGGCAGTAACGACCATGGAAAAATTCTTAGTGAGACATCCGAGAATCTTTTGGACAACATTCTTTTGTTCCATGGCCTCACCATAATATTGGAATTGATTCACAATCGCCGAAACCTAGGTCATAAACTGATATATTATTTCATTTCATTTCATCTTTAGACTTTCAAACTGAAGTTGAACGGTTTGGAGTCCTACCGTTTTGACTCTGTCAATTCCTTTGTATGCGAATGCGATAATATTCCAAGCATTATGAGTGTTGGTGGCTCCCAAGATTCGCGAGAAAATAGACTGCTCGATGCAGCTCTTGATCAACAATTTTGAAGTAATATCTCTCTCTATATGAGCTTCAAGTGCATTCTTATGGGCATTGGACATAGTGAGCAGTTGTATCCGGTTCTGTAAACTCGTTTTAAACCATGTCCCAACATTTGTTGAGCTCGTGAAATGTATTCATCTTAATTGACTAGAATTCTTAGTTGGTGCCGGTCAACATTGGAGTGGGAATCTGCTTCAAATTTGAGCTGGTAGAGCGGGTATTGGCCATATTCCTATGAATCTTTAAACGCAATCAAACTGGATCTGTTTCTTTTGTACTATGTCGGAGCTTTTGGATGCAGCACAGTACGACTATCAAAAAGCGTGTAAGGCAAGGTAGGGTTTCGCAGTTCACCTAAAGTACTACTATGACACACAGGACACTATCACGGTTCCCGAATGGATAGGGTGCAACACTACCGTACAAAAGGTAAAAAAAAGTTGTATACCTCCGTGTAACTGTTCTCCACAATGTGAAGAAGTTTCTTCTCTCAATCATATCGTCCAATGAACTCCAGTGTATCCTCTCATCCAAGATTAGATCTATGTGCTTTCCACTCTATGAAAAGGCTTACTGAATCAAACACACGGGACTTGGATCAGAATTTCTTTGATACCATGATAAAGTTAACAAGAGGAGCAGAGAGGATGAAAACACAGTTGGGCATATACATTTCCTTCTCACTATTAATTGCAAATATTTAAATCTAGGCTATTACAATATAGTTGGTTGACAAAATCAAACCACTAACCATCAACATAAATTATAACTAACTGGAACAGGTAAAAGTGGACCAAAAAAAAAAGACTAAATCAACCACTACTCAACTAATTAATGAATTGTGAGTGGACCAAGGAGATTACATCCACTAATAGTCCTTGAAGACTTAATCCACTTATTATAAATTCCAATTTCTGTGTGACTATTCCTTATTGACAAGCTTCATACAATGAGATTTGTATGATTTGTAATGCCAAACACTTCATTTCCCAGCCCCATCTATTTTCTTCAATATCAGGAACTCGGGACTGATTTATAAAATAGCTCAGGAGGTTGAACTAAGTGCCTTTGTATGGAATTCGACTCCACAATTTTTCTTCGAAAGGATGGCTAGAGAAAGGGTGATGTCAGGGAGTTGTAGGTGTTCTAACGGATTTTTACACAGGACGACTATTATTGTGATGCAAAGAAAGGTCATTTAGTAGAAGAGGGTGCATTTTTAAGATATTGGAGTTCTTTTTCCAACAGAACTAGCATAGTCACCATCGTCCACTAGAGATTATGTTAATTGGGATGGATTCAATTTTTATGTCATTGGATTATAGTAATTATTTTATTTTATTTTTATTTCAATATTGTTTATATTTTTGTCAATGGAGTGTAGAAAAAATATGGTTTAATATTTTTACAGGTGAAAGGTCAGAGGTTTCCTCAAACATAATTGAAGAAGTACATCTTAAAGAAAAAGAATCCAGATAAAAATGGTTATTCAGGAAATTTGTTGAGAGTGTACCTTTCCAAAAATTCGATATACCCAAGTAAGCGTAGAAGAAATGCATGCTAGTTACAGAGAACTATGCTAATGTAGACTATTCATCACACTGAGATCATGGAACTCACTTAATATATTTAATTAATGATGTAACATTTCACATGTACCATTTCAAGACATTGCAAGATGCAATAGAATAAAAAACTTCGTTTTATTATATATCAATGAGAGTTCATTTCTCATACAAAACGGGACAACATAAAGTTGACAATAATGATCAAATGTCAACATGCACGTAATCCATTGTGTTTCAATTGGGACACTATGTCCAATACATTATACATTAAAATATTTAATTTTAACAGACAATTATTTCAACATGTACAACAGTTTGCATTAACATCGAAAATATATGGATCACCATTATTCATTGGAATTGCTCTCAGTGCTTAGGCCACTTCCATGACTTGGGATATTTGGATGAAGTTTTTGTTCATCACATCGATTATTTTCCTCTTCTTCAACTTCCATCTACAAACATAAAAACATAGTGTAATGAGTATATCTACATTGTTGGGGATATTGAAGATTAAAATAGATAATATACATCAATGCATATTGAAAAGCGATGTGCCATAGAAATAATTGATTTTTGAATGATACACATCCTTTCAAAACCAAATCTCATGTCTTCTTTGAACAAATCTTCTATTGGCTCCGATCCATACTTCATTTCTTACAAGTTTTATAGCCCATAAGAAATCATAGATTTAATATAAAGGATTTATGTTGTTCTATTAATTATAAAATGAGAGAAGTAAAGCAACATAGGTACTTACAAATTCCACATTTAATTTTTGATACACCAATATACTCACAACCCTAACTTAACCCAATGTCAATCAATTCTTTTGATGGCTTAGTCCAAATCTTGAAATTCCAACTCAATTCATATTCTTCAAATTTCAATGAGTTCTCCATTTCCATCTCCAATAAGTTTAGATTTTATTTATATTTTTATTATTTAATTGAATTTTTGTTACTTATCAATGTGAATCTGAATAATAATGTATTTTATTTTGCAAGATCTCGATTCAGGATTGAGTTCAGATGCATAAGATATTCCACCAGTTGAAAAATGTCCTAAGTTGTTGTCAGGTGCATGATACCAGAAGCAGTTGGTAGATGAAAATGGGAAGTTGATTTACCCTGCCAATTGTAACATGCCATCTTCCAACCACAATCTTGGGTCATCAATGGTAATTTTTCGTGAACTAAATATGTCTTATGAAACCCCTATAGTATGTGGTTCTTCAAAATGTCAAGGGTTGAAGGAGAATCCACAGTGTGTCACACTCACCCATTATACTAATGATCAACTACCTAATGTTGATGGTCTAATATCCCCTACTGCATTAAAAAATATAATAGGTGATATAGAAAAGACACATAGGAACACTTCCCTATGCTCATTTTTGTAAAATTTGGAATCCAAAACAATTTTGTTGTATCCTAAATTGAGTAACCCCTCTGCTTTTGTTCCATCAAATGAAAACTCTAGTGATCCAAAGTATGATATCAATGCAACTCAAAACATCTCTACCAAGAGATCCAAAAAGTTGCATCCAAGAGATCCAAAAACTTGCATGAGTTGAGAGAAAAAATGTCCAAGTACACACCAAGATCAGTCCAATTATTAGAGGGTAGTGATTACTTCTCCCTTCCGTGAATTTACAAAGTAAATATCAAACTTCTTATAATCGTGCTTTGTATGGTGCTTGGTTGTCTTCTCTACCTATGCCTGGTGTTGGAACCGAATTCTATTTTGTGGTAATAGTTTTATAATTTCCAAGTCTAATATAGATGCTGCAAATATTGGGTTGTTCATCATTTCATATGTCCTCGTTCCTCCAAAACAATCAGTAGCACTTATGCCATTTTGTGATCCTATCTATTGTTGATCAGATTACTTGAATATTGTTAGATACAAACATAGCATTTCCATGTATAGTATGTGCATGAATGGTTATGAATGTTTTTTTCTTTTTTTATTTCCATAATCCTATACTATCCCATGAGTACAGACTATCTTAAGCTCATTCTAAAATCATTAGACTTGTGTCTGTTGTCAAATATTCCTATCTACTTGATAGATGTAGTTATGCGATATTTTGATTTCAATGCTTATGTTACAATAATGTTTGTTCTTTTACATAATATGTGTCATGGCCAATTGTATACCTTTCAAATATCTATTTGATAACGTGAACCATGGTTTTGGTATGGCAACTTATTATATGTCCAACACACAAGCACTAGAATAAATCACACGGCAGTTTAAAAACTTTAATAAACTCTAATGCTACTTTAGTACTGGTCTAATCTTTTTCTTTATTTTTTTTAATGTTTCATATTAACTACAGTGCTTTGAAAATTTGAAGTGTATAGTTGATCCATATGGAAATCAGTGGCCACCCACCTATTCCACTAGCTCAAAACAGTTCCCATGTTGGCAATTTTCTTGTAGTTACTCTAAAGTTTTTTGAGTACTTCTGCGGCCATTTTGAGGCCCTAAATGATGTTTTTTGAAATATAAACTACCTAGATTATTTACATTATTTATCATTTGGGACTGAAGTACTATTGTAATCCTCAGCTAGATCTTTCCAATGGCCTACCGATCATCCCAAACGGATATCGTATGCAAACATTATGACCCTAGGAAGTTGAATGTTCAACTAACCACCTTGGGGACGCAAACTTTATGACGATTCGTCTCCTAGGGTTAGGTGTTTTTATGTTTATGGTTATTTCCCTCATGCTTATTATAAATAGTCCCTTTCAGCCTCTTTTTGTATTCATCTTGTCATGAATGAGCATAGTAATCATATCTCTTCTCAGAGATAAACTACCACCATTCTAGATGCTTTATTTTACAATCTATTCTATTTTCGCCATTTAATAGAATCCATGTTTACTGTATCACTATGTTCCTTAAAATATATCTATGTGCATGGTTCTATATCTATTCTTTCATTTTGTTCTCACATAAATCTGGATCAGTGGTATCAGAGTGGTCTTCTCTTTCATTATTTCTACATACATGTCCTCGACGAGGTCAAAATATAAACAATTGGGTCTTGAACTAGTTCAGCTTGAGGAAGACAGCCCTTGGTGGCACAAACCACCCCCCATGGCCGAGGAAAAAATAGATGATGGAGCAGGAGATTCTAACAAGATGTTACTTGAGGAATCCCTTGTGGGGCAGAGGAATGAGAGAATCGATCATTTCGCCCAAACCCTTCAACAGATGTCGGCAACATCAGAGGGATCATCAAGTGGAAGCATCCACTTCGGAGGAGGCACACACTTCAAGTTACAAGTTAAATTTGATATTCCTATATTTGAAGGTTAGATAGATGTTAATTCCCTAGATAAATGATTGACTTTTCTACAGGGATATTTCTCTGTCCATGGTTTCTCCAATACGAAAAAATTAGATAATATTTATGCTCCTTAAGGTGATGCCCCATGTAAAATATTGGTGGGACCCTTATTGTGAGCAAAACGCCATAGATGGAATTGATATTTTTGGGGGTGAGCCCACTTGGGAATATTTTTTGGAATTCCTGAAGAATCAATACTATCCCATTGGTAGATATGAAGACCAATACACAAAATGAAGCACTTTGCGATAGGAGAGTGACCAAATGGTGGTATTACACTAACAACTTCCATACCTTGCACACAAAGATCGATATTAGGGACTCTAAGTAGCACCTGGTTCTAAAATATTGCAACATCCTACATAGGTACATCCAAACCCAAATGGAGTTCATGGACATCTTTTCATTAGGTGCCTCTTATCGATATGCTGTCAAAATTGAACAAAAACTTAAGCAAAAGAATAAGTGAGAGTTTGGATCTACGAATCCGTCCCAGAAGCAAGACTAGCGAAACCCTGGGTCATAGAACAAAGGACAAAGTAAGGACAACTAGTCCAAATCACAAGAAAAGAAGGGTAACATTAAGACAAAGAAGGACACCAGGAAATAGTGCGACTCCCATAAGAGCCCCTTGCACAACACTGATGAATTTTGCTCAAAGCAGTCATTGGTGGCCAAGATCAATGCTTGAGAGTCAGATCCTGATTCCAACTCTGATGTAGAACCCAACGTCCCAGTAGTAGACAAGGGAAAGCGGATCATCAATGTAGAACCCACTGTTACCATCGCTACCACAAAGGTCTAGCTCAGCAATCCATAGGAGCGAGAGGAAGGATAACACCTTTTCCACTTAAAAATATGGTTTAAGGGAACTGCACTACATTTAATTATTGATAGTGGAAGCCAAAATAACCTGATTTCAATAGAGGTTTTCAAACGATTGAAGTTACCAATGAAACCACACCCGCAACCCTATAACATTGGGTGGCTTAGCCAGGGATGGGACATCTACATCATTCAACAATGTTGCCTACCCTACAACATGAAGCCCTTCAAAGATGAGGTAATGTGTGATGTTTCCCCATTTGAATTTTGGGATGTAATTTTAGGATAACCATATATGTGGAAACATCATGTTGTGTATGATCGTAGTGTCATTGTTACTCTGGGAAAGAAACTCTACAAGATACCAGAGACAATTCCCACCACTGCAATGTCTCTCATTATATCTAAACAGTGCAGGAAGGTAATCTCCCATAACAGGAAATGTGTTCTCTTCATGGTTCATTTTGAGGGCGAGAAAAAGGTCACAACAACTTCCAATGCCTCTCCACAGGATCCCTCTACACAGCAAAAACAGATGGTCAATATCGTGGAAGCATACAGAGACATCTTCACCACACCTACTGAGGTGATAGTACATTTTTAGGTCAAGCATTCCATTGATTTGATACCTAGGATGCATTTACCTAGCATGCCAGTATATAGTCGTTCCCTCATGGAAAATGAAGAAATCAAACATCAGATTCAAGAGTTAATCCAGAAAGGGAATATTCATCCCAACTCCTCACCTTGGGGGAGTCCAATTGTGTTGGTATAGAAGAAGTATGGGACATGGAAACTCTATATTGGTTACAGAGCTCTAAACAAAATCACTGTCCGGAATTGGTATCCCATTCCTAGGATCAATGACCTTCTTGACCAGCTCAAGGGTGCCAAATATTTTAGTAAGATTGATCTGAATTTTGGCTATCATCGGGTGCCAATTGAATAGACCAATGTCTAGAAGACTTCCTTTAAATATCGGGAAGGCCTTTTAGAGTAGTTGATCATGCCTTTCATCTTGATTAATGCTCCATAAAATTTCATGAGGATTATGGATGATATTCTCCAACCATTCACCAATTACTTTGTGGTCGTTATATATCTATATGATATCCTCATCTACAACAGAACGTGGGAAGAACATTTGCGGCATATCCATCGGGTCCTCAACACCATGCGAGAGCACAAGTTATATGCCAATATAGATAAGTGCTCATTTGGCATGGAGAAGATTCAATATCTGGGACACATCATGGACAAACATGGTTTGCATGTGGGTCTAGCCAAGATCCAAGCCATTCACAATTGGACAACCTCGACAACTCTCATATTCCTTTGCAACTTCCTAGGCCTTTCCAACTTCTATCGCAAGTTTGTGTTGGGCTTCTGTAATATTGCATGGGCCCTTATCTAGGTGACCAAAGGTGGGTCTAAGGAGAATTTTGTTTGATACAAGCCATAACAACAATCATTTGAGGAACTGAAGCAATGCTTGTGTTCAGAACTCATCCTTACCTTACGAGATCTACAACATCCCTTTGAAATTGAGACAGATGCTTTGGACTATGTTGTTGGCGTAGTCCTCACTCAGTATGGCCATCTAATGGCATATCACAGTGAGACACTTTCATATGCAGATCACAAGTACCCCACCTATAACAAGGAAATGTATTCCATTGTCCAATCCTACCGCCAATATAAGCATTACATCCTAGGAAAAGAGACAGTTATCCACATTGATCACAAGCCCCTGTAGTTCATGCAAACACAACGAAAGTTACAAAATTCCTATCACCAAAATTGGTCCACTACTTGCAACAATTCCACATCAACATTAAATATAAGAAGGGAATCACCAATCGAGTCGTCGATTGCCTCAATCGACCTAAAGTAGTAGAATTGACCACGATGCTAAACTCTTGTGGCCACGATACCTCCAGGTGGAATCAACTATATGACAGTGATCTTGAATTTTATAACACCTATCAAGCACTATGTGTAGGCACACCAATGGCATACTTTCATCTTTAGGAAGGATTGTTATGCCACATGGGCCATCTATGTGTTCCTTCAAGTGAGTGTGTGAAGTTGATTTGGGAATGGAATTGCAATTGGGTGGTAGGGCTCTTTGGCACCAAAAAGACAGTGGCGGTGTTGCATAAGTGTTTTTATTGACCCAAGACCCGACAAGATGTCAGTATATACATTATATCATTCACTTCCTCTTCCATCACAAAACCTGCCATTAAGAAGTAGGGGTTGTACACCCATCTGCCTACTCCCAATGGGCCATGGGAATCGATCTCCATGGTTTACATGTCAAGACTACCTTCAACCAAGAATGGTAATGACTGTGTGTTTGTGGTCGTGGATTTATTCTCTAAGATGGCCATTCTGACGGCTTGTAAGAAGAGCATATATGTTGAAGCCACTACTAAGATCTTCTTTGAGCGTGTTTGGGTTCATTTCATATTGGGACAGCAGGTTTCTTAGCACCTTCTGCTCCATCCTATGGTCATTGATGGATACCAAGCTCACCAAATCGACTACCTTCTACCCCCATACCGATGGATAGGTAGAGCTATTCAACCAAATGATTGTGCATATTCTGAGAATATACAATTCTAAACATCCCCACACATGGGATGAGATTCTTCCATACATTTAGCATACACTACTACATATGGGAGGATTGTTCCATGAAAAATTTTCACGTTTTCAACATTCGTGGGTTAAAAAAATTATTTTTTAAATTTTATTTTGTCAGTATGGAAAAATCGTGGCAATATCCACATTTTTGAAAGTTCCACGAGCGTTCGTCGATATAGGGACGAAAAATCTAGGTTTCAGTTTTTGTGGCAACAAGGAGGAATGTCGAGCTATATAAACTACACACTCTCACCATGATTTTCACATTTTCTTTTCTTGTGGCACATTGAGCACGGATTTTGGACTTGCGGGGTGATTGTATGAGCTTGGATATTCTGCATAGCTCTAATTTTGAACTTGCAAGGTTAGTATAGTGTAATTTTTTATCTATATTTTTATAAGGGTTAGATTTTAATATTGTTTAGTAATGAGGCTTAGGTCATGTTAACTTGCTTTTTTTCCTTTCTAATATTTTTTTCAAGAACTTGCTATCATTTTCATTTAACTTGCTATATTTTTTTCAAGAACTTGTTTTTTTTGGCTTAGGTCATGTTAACTTGCTTTTTGAAAATGGCATCTTTGAAAATGTTTTCTCTTGCAATTTGTACTATCTCTAGTGTGTTTGCGGTCCTATATAACATTTGACATACATAATTCTTGGGATCTATTACAATCCTTTCTTCTTTTTGCTTTGCATATTCAATGTCTATATGGATCCAATTTTTTTATGGCTTGACCTCATCAAGATTTGCTACTTACCTAATTACTAGTCTTCAACTATTGCAATAGATCGACTAAATAGAGGATTTTCAATAGTTGACCTTTAACCAACTCATTTCTTAGCTCTTGTGTGCACTTCTCAACATCATTGATTTTCTCTATCGTACCTCGAACCATTATTACCCTGAACCTATAAAGTATGATTATGGACTCACACCCTTCACTACCTAATGGATACTTCACAATATTTGTCAATAAACTAGTTAATGTTTCCAACCAAATTTGAGCTTCCCAAGGTTATATCCCATGTCATGTGGGTGAAATACATCTACAATATTGGTTAAGAGCCTACCCTCTTTGGTGGTCAAACTATATGATCAAGTCTTCAAACTATACAAGTAGTTATCAATTTTCCAATATTTTTGGTTCCTTAACATTTGACATTTACCATTTTTTTAGTAACCAACCAGAACCACTTCTAATTTTAGTGCTCTTGATATAATGCATTCCTAAAAATATGGAAAGAATATTTATTTAAAATTCCAACCACTGCATGGGTACAATCTCCCTCCAAGTGTTCACATTAAATGTTAGATTATATTAACTTACCATCTTTCCATTCTCAATTCACTTTCTCACAACCAACTTATAACCATCTTTCCATTCATATTAACTTTAGTCTTCATGTTTTTCTTTATAAATATAGAAAATATTGGATGATAATATACTATATTCATAAATGTACTTATAATATCTAATGTAATTGACAAGTTATTGTTTTTTATGGTGTAGGTAAGACAATTACTTGTACCACTACAACGATTTGTCACTATGAATGAAAATGCAAGGAAGCTTGCTCAGTTTAGAGCTGCATTAGAGGTGAGAGGAGATGGAAAATGTTATTGTCCTTGCTTTGATTGCAGAGGCTTGCAAAAAAGAAGACTTTTAATAGAAACTGCTGAAAGACATTATAGGGAGAAGGGGCACGCCAAAGGGGGTTATGAATATCGTCCCCTAGTAAGACTATTTTTGGGGTTCAATTTTTAATATATTCACTGTAATATTCATAATGTCTGCATGAATTTTAGTAAAATGTCTTTTTTTTTACTATATGTTCTATACAAACTAATTTTTCTATGTTGTTTGTAAATTTATAGACAATGCCCCCAAAATGTCATGTTCCAGAGAGTTATTTTCCAAGCACTAGCAGAAATACTCATTCACAACCCGACGAACTTCTAAATCAGAATATTGAAGATGATCAAGTAGTTATTTATGATGATATAATGGATGTAGATAACATTAGTGACACAAATCAGGAAGATGAGATACATAGATTGATCCAAGACACATTTGCTCCAATGGATGAGGACAACCAGGATGATAGTGATGATGTTGATCCTCTACTTGAGAAGTCACGTCAACCTCTTTATGAAGGCTCAAAAACAAATCTTTTATCTGCTATATTGTTGTTATTGAACTTGAAGGTTTTGAATGGATTATCAAACACCAGTATGACACAGATACTAAGGTATGTAATTTGTTTTTTTTATTTTTGTCTGCATGTTCACAATATCTATATATAGAAAGGGTTGACTTTGTTCCTATATTGTTGCTATTGTTATCTATTGTGTAAAGTTTGGATGCGATATTGATCATTAATATTGTTTTCATTAATTTATTCTTTTGAATTTTGTAGATTGTTAGGTGAATTTCTATTACCAACTTCAAATATTTTACCACACACATATCGAGGGATATATGTCATTATGAAAGAATTTGGTATGGAGTATCAAGCTATTGATGCATGTCCTAATGATCATATCATATACTATCGACAATATGCATTAGAAAATGAATGCCCACAATGTCAAACAAGTAGGTATCGAACCGATAAAGTGACAAAAAAGGTGCCTCAAAAAGTTCTTCGTTATATTCCGATAATCCCATGTTTCCAGCGGTTGTTCAGGTGTCAAAGTATAGCACAGTTTATGGATTTCCATGTAAAGAACAGAAGTCGTAACGATGTTCTTCGAATGCCTGTAGATGGTTCTGCATTGAGTTACATCGAAGAAAAGTGGCCAATTTTTAAAGAAGATCCTCGTAATGTTAAACTTTCTTTGGCAGTTGATGGTGTCAATCCCTTTGGAGAGATTTGTTCTACCTACTCAATGTGGCCTGTTTTTGTTATAAACAATAACCTTCCTCCTTGGATGTCGATCAAGAGAGAGCACACAATGTTGGCAATGATTGTTCCAGGTATTTAATTAATAGGTATTTTTTTAATTGAAAGTCTGATCAGTAAATATTTCATTGATTTGTTCCATGCATGATAATTATGTCTTTTATATATAACGACATATAGGTGCTAAATATAATTAATCATGTTTGTTTGACCAATTAGGAAAGTACCAGGTTAAAGATATGAATGTATATCTTGAGTCTCTTATCGATGAGTTGTTGAGTTATGGGCTAGCATCACTATGTATGATATTTCTAGACCAATCGGGCAAAGACGATTTCAATTCCATAGAATACTTGCATTTAAAATTCATGATGCTCCCGGGTTAACACATTTTTGTGGTATGTTGTTACTTTCTTTTGTTCCTTAATATTTTATATATATGTTGATAATATCATGCATTATTTTAAATTTTCATGCTAATTTGCTACACCAATTCATATATCTTGTAGGTCTTCAAACCAAGGGTAAATTTGCATGTCCATTTTGCGGTCCCAGGATAAAATCTCGTCATTCAAGGAGTTTAGCAAAGGAAGTGTTCGATGAGTATAGGAACTTTCTTCCTAAGAACCATAGTTATCGAACTACAGACAAAGAAAAATTTAACGGTAAAGAAGAGAATGGAAAAAACCACGAAGAATGACACCTCACCTATGGAAGGTGGAATATAATAGAAACCGTCAAGGTATGCCAATTTTTTTTTTGTATTGAATTATGTTCAATGCGATATGTTATACCGTTATTGATTAATTGGTTTTAATTTGATTTTGTTGATGTTTCATGAATGTCATTAAGGCACACGAGGAATCAAAATTTACCCGATTCAATTCAGTAGGTTTCCATACTACGAGCACCTGCAAATAGTTCATTTGTTTGACACAATGCATATCGGGAAGAACATAACAGAAATGTTATGGCGAATATTAGATGGAAGGACTTACAAAGAAAAAATTGGAAAGATTTGTAGTGACATCCAAGAATCTAATCACGCATTGCAAAGTGTGATCATTAATTCTAATGGCGATGGCCGTCAACAGAATATTAGTCTTCCTCGGTGCTTGACGGAGCAACAGAGCAATATTGTAAGAGAGGTCATAAAAAAATCAGGTTTCCAATGGGTTTTTTGTCAAACATAAAGAATATCTTGACGAAAAAAGGTGATTTTGCAGGGGTTAAAACACATGATTGGAATACATTCATTAAGGTAATCATTAGTCTATAATATATTTCATTATCGGTATGCACTATTTTATTAATTTTATTCTCTTATTTAGAAATAAATATTAATAATTATGTGTTTTTTGATACAGTATGTTCTACCTTTATCTCTCCCAGATGACTTTGACAGCAACATAAAACATATTATTTATGTTCTTGGAAAATACATGAGGTAAGTAATGTTTTACTTGGAAAATGTATTTGGTCTGTGCTATGTAGCAGAACTTATTGACATATAATATGTTTTTCCCACAAATATTATATATGCCTCGACATATTGTTTTATTACATCATTTGTAGGTGGCTTTCATCAAAAGAAATCCATAAAGAAGATATAAGGCATTGGAAGACATAAATTTCCCAACTAATGTGTGAAATCCAACAGTATCTACCTCTAGCATTTTTCAATACACAAGAACACTACCTCATACACCAAGTTGAGGAGATTGAATTATGTGGACCAGTACACACAAGGTCGATGTGGATGGTGGAGAGGCAGTTGAAGTCATTGAAGGATTTTGTTAGACAAAGAGTGCATCCCGAGGGTTCTATGGTTGAAGGATATATGGTATATCAATGCATGGTGTACATTACTGAATATCTACCTAAATTAGAAAAAAATATGAATGTGCCTCGCATTTGGCATCTCGACTCCATCAACAAATTTGAAGGGGAGGTCCTACTAGGGAGAGGTACATTGAGGACTGTGAAAGGTAATTATTATTATACATTGTTGAATTAATATGTTACACATTTATTTTTTCCAATTTTATATTATCATACTGTTTTTTAAATCTTTTTAATAATTATGCATTTTCAACTATATTAAACTATGTTCCTTTAATGATGATCTAATTAATTATGAAATTGAATTGCTTTTTTATCATATAGTTGGTCGAGTGTGGGATGCTTTACATTTATACATTGCAAACAAACTTGATTGGATGGAGCATTGGATAAAAGATTGTGAAGAATTCTTCGGTAGGTTATCATGGGAAGGGGTCAGTAACATGATTAAAACAGCTCATCATCTTCGACATCAAATTCCTGACCTTAAGTCGCAAAGGGAAGTTGATTTAGCCTATGGTTTAAAAGATAAAAAGGCCAGTAATTTTTTTACCCACATTTTTTCTAGTTACTTTGATCCATTTTTCCAATTATTAAATTTCGTTTGTTTAAGTTTTCAATTATATTTACTAACTCTTATATGACGTTTATTAATTCACAATGTATTTTTAACCTATTGCCAATGTTGCAGCTCAAACATCACAAGGCTATGTTGTGTAATGGTCGTAAATTTCGTATCAAAAAGTTGGATGATAACAGGAAAACCTCGAATTGTGGGATAACTGCAATCTTTAAGGTCACCAATGTTTCCTCTAGAAGTGATAGACATCCAGAAGAAACTGAGAATAGGTACTATGGGCATTTGGAGGACATTGTTGAATGTGATTTTAATTCCTTTAAAATAGTTTTGTTTGAGGTGAAGTGGTACAGGCTACAGATGCATGAACGTGATCCTAAAAGAACTGTTATTGAGCATGCTAACAGATTTACCATGGTTAATATAAGGGCATTTGAACTGGCTACAGAGTCTTATGTTCTTCCAAGTCAATGTGAGCAAGTCTACTACTCCGAGGTACTAGGTAAAGCAGGTTGGTCATACGTTGTTCGATACAATCCAAGAGGAAGACCAGTAAAGTATAATCATGTACTAGCTGATGAAGATAATCAGAAATAAGAAGAGGATGATGATGATTCAGATCAAGCTGCATTCGATGTGTTCGATGAAGAAGTTGAAGAGGATGATCATGCAAATGTATCAGACGATGATCTCATTGACGATATGGATGACTATATTAGCGAAGATGACTTTAATGCTGATGACGATGTGAATGATCATTTCATCAATATCTATTCAGAACCATATCCTGATACAGATGTTGAGTTGGATGTGTAAAATTAGTCATATCAAATCTAATGAACAAGTAAATCAATCACAATATATGAAACTCAGAAAAATGGTGTAAAACTATGCAAAGCATGCATCAGTGCTCAATATCCCAATGAGGGTGAATAATTACAATACAATACAGTAATAATGACTAAGCAATTCGAATTGACTAAGAAGGTCATTCGAATTACTGAATGGTGTAGCTTGGCTCCAACTAGGAGTCCTCATCATCAATCAGTGGTGGTCATCACTGCACAAGAACCAATCATCCAGGTGTCAATATGAGTCTAATTGAGTGTAACAAGTGTAATTGAAGTGTGTAGCACTGATATAGGGAAGGAGGCTCAGTGGAGGGCACATGGGAGGCTTAACTAAAGTCAGAACAAGTCATCTAGTCAATCCGGAGGTCCAACGGAGTGAAACAGTCAGTCGGGAGTGAAACTAGCCTCAAATCAGGGAGAATCGGAGCTAACTGAGTGTAAACTGAGGTGGTAGGTGAAGAAGTGTGCCCTTCTCTGGCAGTAGGTGAGAAGTGGGCGCCTTCATGACTAGGAGGGCTAAAGAACTGATGTAAGAAGCTCCCGGGTGCTAGAATAAGGTGGGTAAGGTGTTGGAGGCATCAACTTGGTGACTGGGATGCATGCAAACCCTAATTGCATGCAAGGTCTTGAAAATGATGATGTGGATACCCGAAAACCCCCCCTCAAGCTAGACTATGATGTGCAAAAAATAATGTAGGGCCCTGGTAACTAATACCAAAGGTCACCCCAATACAATAATCCAAAAAATGCTGAAAATAAGCTAAGTGAGGAAAGAGGGAAAACCCAGTGGGAAGAAAGCCCCCCCTCAAGCTAAGAACATAATAATGGATCAATCTGTCTCCACCGTGATGGAACTCACCCCCAACAGTGAACAGAAGTAAGATAACTTCTTCTTAGTGAAGCTCTTGGTGAAGATGTCTGCAATTTGCTCATCAGTAGGGCAATATTGCAGAATGATGGTGCGATCATGCACCAACTGTCGAATGTAGTGCATATGAATCTCAATGTGTTTGGTCCTCTACCGCTGAACTAGATCTGTGGAGATCTTGATAGCACTTTGATTGTCACAAAAGAGGACAGTCGAAGTAGTGCCAACCAACCAACCAAACTGCCTGAATGCAGGCATTGACTACCCCTCGATACTCTGCCTCTGCTAAAGAAAGTGCAATGGCTACCTGCTTTTTGCTGGACCAGCAAATAGGACCATGACCAATCATGAAAACAATACCAGAAGTGGACTTCCGATCAATGCTATCACCTGCCCAATCTGAATCAGTAAAACCAATGAAATCAAGCTCAGAATCTACAGCATAATATATGCCAAAATGTTTCGTACCTTGCACATACTGCAAGATCTGCTTGGCTGCCCGCCAATGAAGCTCATAGGGCTGTTGCATATACCTTGAAATGGCACTCACAGCATATGAAATATTAGGCCTTGAGTGTGTCATGTAAAGTAGTGAACCATCAACTGTCGATACATACTGCAATCTGCAAGCGGTGTAAAATTTCCCTCCTCAAGACTGATTCCTGAGAGGAATAGGATGGGGCTGCCTTACATTCAGCCGTATTAAAATTCAATAACAGGTCGGAAGCATATTTTTTCTGAGATATAGTGATCCCATCAAAATTTTGAGCAATCTCCAAGCCCAAAAAGTGACTCAGCAAGCCCAAATCGCTCATGTCAAAATCTAGATTTAAGGCAATTTTTAGCTTGTTTATTGAAGTAAGAGTGCTACTAGTAATGAGAATATCATCAACATAAAGTACAATAACCAACAAATTACCTTTAACTTTCTGAATATACACATTCAGATCAGATTTTCATCTTTTGAAATTCTGAGAAAGAAGGAAGGAGTCCATCTTTGCATACCAAGCTCTTGGGGCCTGTTTTAAACCATACAAAGATTTCTTCAATCTGCAAACTAATGATGGATATAATGAGTAGCCTTTTGGATACTACATATATACCTCTTCAGCAAGGTCTCCATGTAGAAAAGCACTCTTCACATCCATGTGTTGCACTTCCCAGTGTTTGGATGTGGAAATTTCCAAAACAAGGCGGATGGAATCCATCTTTGCAATCGGTGCAAAGGTCTCATGTAGTCCACTCCTTGGACTTGGGAGAAACCTTTTTCCACCAAAATTGATTTGTATTTGCTGATAGAGCCATCAGCAACAACTTTCATGCGGTAGACCCATTTACATTTGACTAATTTTCTTCCAGGTGGAAGAGAAACTAGCTCCCATGTATTGTTCTTTTGAAGAGAACTGTACTCTTCATCCATGGCACTTTACCATCTCGGATCTCGGTGGGCATGATAGTATGTTGTGGGATATGAAATAGTAATCAAATAAAAAATCTCAGGAATTAATGGATCAGAAATAGAAAGAGCCATACCTGCTCTTTGAAAGTCTGCTCTTGTTCATCTCGGATCAGTAGGATTTCCAAGGTTCGAACCAACAGATTTAAGAGTGTTTTGGGCCCACTTTGGTAACAAAGGAGGATCATAATGGTCGGATTCCGAACCTGATATGTCATGATCATCATGTGCAACTAAAATATCATAAATATCAGAACTCATACCTTCATTATCGCTGCACAGATCTTCTTCTGGTGAAGGCGGTGAAACGACAGTTTCTTCCTCGACTAGTTGCAAATCTTGAAGCGGTTCTTCAAATTGCACACTGCGCTCTATAAATATCTTTTTGGATCTGATATCCATGAGTTTATATGATTTTGATTCTTCCCCATATCCTATCAGTATGCACTCAATACTTTTTGGATCCAAAGCTCGTCTCTTCTTGGAACGAATTCTAGCCCATGCAGTAGAGCCAAAAACTCTCAAATTTGACACATCCGGTTTGTGACCAAAGAATGCTTCGAGAGGAGTCATACCTTTCACGGATGAATGTGGAACTTGATTCTAAATGTATGCAGGAACATTGATTTATTCAGCCCAAATATTTGCAGCTAAACCTTTTGATTCAATCATGCAAGTAGCCATCTCTTTCAGTGACTGATTTATCCTTTCCACTACACCGTTCTATTGGGGTGTGTAGGGAACTGTATGTTGGATCTAAATTCTGCTTTTGGCACAAAGTTGCAGCAACTCGGCCTCGATATATTCTCCACCATTATCATATCTAAGATTTTTGATCTTTCTCTCAGTGGTGGTCTCATTAGAAGCCTTAAAATCCTTGAATTTCCAAGCACTTCTGACTTGTTTTTGAGAAAAAATACCCATGTAAAGCTGAAAAAATCATCAATAAATGTCAAAACATACCTTGATCCATTTAATGACATATTGGGTAGTGAACCACTGATATCAGAATGTATCAACCCCAAAACTGTAGAAGCTCTGCTAGCTTTTCCGCGGTCGAACCTGTGCTCGGGGTGCTTCCCAATAATGCAACCGGTGCATATTCCCTTCGAGGAACGGAGTTGTGGAAGACCATCTACCATGGATTTTTTTGATAACAGATGAAAATACTTATAATTAAGATGTCCAAATATTTCATGCCAAATCCTACTAACCTCATTACCATGTGTGTGAAGAGCAATGGGCTTTGCAAGTGAAATAAAGTGTGAAAACTCATAGCATTTTGTAGTGTGGTTCGCCTTTCCGACTGCAATAAGTCTTCCACTTTTGATATCATAAATTTCAACTGTATTAGGGCTGAATGTAACTTGCTTCGGTTCACCAGTGTGTGTCATTTGATACACAGAAAGAAGATTTGAAGCCAAGGAAGACACATAGAGAACATTCTAAAAGCTTCCATGATCTACATGGATTGTACCTTTGCCATTTGAAGAAATTTTTGAGTCATCTCCCAAATGGATGGGGATGGAGCTGTTTGGATCGAATGAAGAAAAAGAATCAATATTTGCAGCCATATGATTCGAGGCACCCGAATCTATCAAAAGAGTAGTGGGCTTCGAAACAGTTGCCATGAGTGCTTGTCCTCTTTCATGATCATCATTCCTATCCTTCTTCCTTGCACCATCAGGAAGGGTTATGTTATTCTTTTCCAAAAGGAGGGCCATTTGATCTATAGTCTTCTTCATGCATGAACTTTTGGGATGAAATCCACGGTTGCAATAAGTACATTTATATTTTTCGTTACCCTCTTTACCCTTTTGCTTGAACTTCGAACTTGATGGTGCATCCGTCTACTTGCCTTTCTCTCCTTGCTTGTGAGGTTCGAATTTGGGCTTCTCTTTCTTTTGCTTTCCTTTACCATTCGAATTCTTGGGTCCTTGAACAAATAGGGCTGAATATTTGGAGTTTATGGACCCCATTTGAATCAACTTATCTTGCTCTTTTGTGACGGACTCAATGAAGGCATTCAAGGTAGGCATCTTCCAATTCGGGGTAGTTAGCCGACCAGAATTGAAAGTAGAGACAAATACCAAATAGTCTTTACCAAGCTTGGTGAGAATAGAGAGGATCAATTGCTTATCCTCTTTGATAACTCCAATTTTCTTCAACTGCAATGTCAAGTGCTTGAATTTTGTGAAAAACTCATTGATGGTCTCAAAATTCTCAGGACTAAGAGCAATCAATTCATTCTCTAATTGAAAAGCCCTAAGTTCGTCCTGCTTGCCAAATATGGTTTCAAGTTGCTCCCATATAGCTTTTGGAGTCTTCAATCCGTTGAGATGGAAGTGAAGATCTTTGGAGATGGAGAGACAAAGAAGACCACAAGCTTCATCAAGCTTGTTGTAGTGTTTGGTTCTTTTTGACAATGTGCTTGGCTCCAATTCGAGGCCAATGGTGACTCTATAATATCCTTTTGAACGTAACATGATCTCCATATCTTCTTTCCAATCAAAATAATTGAAAGGGGTGAGGGTAGGCTTTGAAGAAGAGTATTCCATTGCTAGGAGTGAGTGCACTTTGATGTAAAAAGACTTTCCAAAGAAAGGTAGCGAATGCAATTGAAGGATACAATAACCTGCAAATCACAATCAATACAAGAATAGTGAGGTCGAACAATCCACCCTTTTAGAGTTGCATCACACCTGGGATTGGAGATCAAGCAATGTTGAATGGGTCCAATGCATCAAATCCAGGATTTATGTGGAAACTCAAGCTTCTGGAGTGGTAGTGGAAGTATTTTTAAGCTTTGCATGCACAGGAGCGAATGCTCTTGAGATATTTCATGCCAAACGTTTTGCAATTTTGCGCAAATTCACTCAAAAAATCCTTGTAGAACACTTGTAGAAAAGAAATCTTGTCCCTACAATGGCTCTGATACCATGTAAAATTAGTCACAGCAGATCTAATGAACAAGTAAATCAATCACAATAGATGAAACTCAGAAAAATGGTGTAAAACTGTGCAAAGCATGCATCAATGCTCAATATCCCAATGAGGGTGAATAATTACAATACAATACAGTAATAATGACTGAGCAATTCGAATTGACTAAGAAGGTCATTCGAATTACTGAATGGTGTAGCTTGGCTCCAACTAGGAGTCCTCATCATCAATCAGTGGTGGTCATCAATGCACAAGAACCAGTCATCCAAGTGTCAATCTGAGTCTAACTGAGTGTAACAAGTGTAACTGAAGTGTGTAGCACTGATATAGGGAAGAAGGCTCGGTGGAGGGCACATGGGAGGGTTAATTGAAGTCAGAACAAGTCATCAGGTCAATCTGGAGGTCCAACGGAGTGAAACAGTTAGTCGAGAGTGAAACTAGCCTCAAATCAAGGAGAATCGGAGCTAACTGAGTGTAAACTGAGGTGGTAGGTGAAGAAGTGCGCCCTTCTTTGGCAGTAGGTGAGAAGTGGGCACCTTCATGACTAGGAGGGCTAAATAAGTGATGTAAGAAGATCTCAGGTGCTATAATAAGGTGGGTAAAGTGTGGAGGCATCAACTTGGTGACTGGGATGCATGCAAAATGCATGCAAACCCTAATTGCATGCAAGGTCCTCAAAATGATGACGTGGATATCCGAACAGGATGAAGAAGAAGATGAATGATATTTAATTGTTGAAAAGTAGAGGTACGCAATGTTTTTGGTTAAATTAAATGCACTCACCATATGTTCATTTTGTTGATTAACTTGGTTATATTTGAAAATTAGTTTTCTAATCTAATTATGTTCTACATGTGCAGTAGCGTGGGTGTTCCTGGAGGTTGTAGTGTTAATGGTTTGAATCGAACATGTGTCGATTGAGCAAGATACACAATTGTGTTATAAGATTTATGTGTTATTTTTTGGGTTATTTCATAGTAGAACTCTACTAGACTCATTGGAAACATAAAAAACTTATTTTGAAAGGGCTTCTATCCTTGTTGGTCTTTCTAAGCTAGTTTTAATCTTGTTGATCGTTCATCACTATTTGTAAGTCCCCTTAATCAATAAACCACTTTTGTTTCGTGAGAACTAGATCTTGCATCATCTGATGATGTCTTTTCATGCAAATATGTCGACACTTGGATACACTTCATCGGAATCAAATTGTACACTTTTAGTTCATCTAGTACTATATCATTCTTCAATATCTACATCTCAATGGTCTAAACATCCCAATCGTTATGATCGAGTGCATCCTTGATCTCTATCCATATATTGAAATTCCTATTGGTATGCTAATTTTTAATTTTTAATTAGTATTGTTATTGATAAAATTGTTATATAAAACAAAAAAATTTATATAAAATTTTTATAGAATATGATTTTATTTTTAAAATACAAATGTCATGAGAACCTTTAACATTGTTGACCTTGGTGGGTTAAAAACAAAAACAAAAACATATGTTATGTTGGGTTTGATGTGATTACCTTTGGTCGTTTGCTAACTGTCTTTGTCCTCGAGCTTAACGAAAACGCTATGTTGCTCTCGTTCGACCGCACCAGCTAGTGCTTGCAACCGGCAACAATTCCATTTCCTCTTGCAACTCTCACCATGCAATTGCTACGAGGGGGGTTGAAGTTGGTTTTGTGTGCTCCAGCCGTTTCTGCAAATCCCCGCAAACCCTCAATGGCAACCGTAAGTGGATTATAATTCACTAGACTTGCAGTAATGGAACTCAAATTTGTCTAAGAAACAATGTTGGAGATAGAGCTAGTATTGGTAGACCCTAAATGGTTGCTTGTGTTGATTGTTGAGATAGGGTTTTTCGTCCTCTGCCAACTATTGATATATGTGTTGGAGATATGTCCAATCATGAATTGATTATGAATGCTATGGTAAATTTGATATGGCAATGAGTATTTTTACAGGTTATGTGTGGTCCTTTGTTACTCGTTATGCTTTGGTAGGGTTTCTGCTATGTTATTAAGGAGGTGCCATAACAATTATGCATTGGAATGTGAGTATGTGGAACCCTTTTTGATAAAATTGTTTGCAAGTAGGGAGGTAAATTTTGGGGTTGAGCTGGGAGGGTTTTGTGCAAGCATTCCCTCATAGATATTCCACCCCCTGCAACCGGCTCTTGGTCCATGACCTCCTTCATTGTGTGTGTTCCTTCAAGGGATTTTGAAACCTTCCTCTATTGAGTCGAATTTCTACATTTTTGGGTGCGAATTAGGTGTTGTTGATTTCATTTGTTAATTGAGTGGTTTTGATTTTATAACGAAACCAATAGACATGGAATGCTTGTTGTTGATTGATGTAAAGGCTATAGTTTTATTTAACACGGAAATAGTGATCCAAAGTTCATTGATATGGTTTTTGAAAACAGTTGCAAACCAGTTTCATATGGATATTTTCGTGCAAGTGGATTCTAGGAATATGAATTAGATATGTGCTCATTATCACATTTTGAGGGTGTTTATGCCTGCAATTTAATTTTGATTTTAAGCAGTTTTAAATCTCTCTGTCGGTAGCAACATTCTCTTTGGTTTGAGATGATGTAAGTTTGGAGCTTTGCTATAATCCTAATTTTGGTTTAAGCAGTTTTGTATCTCCGCCATTTGCCACATTCTCTTTATTTGAGCTGGTGAGAGTTTGAGGCTTTTCTGTTATCCTGCAAGCATTTCTTGGGTTGTTTGCCCATGATTCGAAGGCATAGTTTAAGCTTCGTGGCCATAGAAGAATGATTGTCTCAATGATATTGTATCTGGATTTTAGATTTTGGTTTTGGAATTTGAACCAGATAGCTTTCCAAGTTGTATGTGAAAATTTTAATAATTTTTTAAAATAAAACGCTATGTTTCTGGGTATCAATGCTTAGGATGTGAATTCTTATTTGGTCTGTTAAGCTAAGGTGGATTTATATGTAGATTTTGGATATGATAGTTGTTTTAATTGGTGATATTAATGTGATTGCTTCAAATGAGGTATTGAATTTCAACTTTTAGCCTTGAAAGTGCTCTGGATATCACTGCTTTGAACACCATAAATAGATTCCATAAGAAAACTTGAGTAAGATGTAAATTGTATTCCTTTTGATAGAAAATATGCACTTGTGTTCATTTTCCTCTAGAGATTAGGACGGGAAATGTTATTAAAAACAGACTCACATCAATTTCACCTGCTTGTAAATTACCTCTATGTTAGATTGTTCATGAAGTAGTCTAATGCTTCAAAAAAATTTCTTGGCATTAAGACTATTTTGTCACATAGACTACTTTGTCACCTTCTTCCGCAATCCCCGTCATTGTCTTCAGCAATCCCCTCCTTGGTGCCCACCTCGTCAGGGCATCACCTACTCTAGGTCTCTCATTAATTCACCATAGCGACGGTTTGGTAATTCCCAGTCCTGCCTACCCTGCTCCTTGTTCACTCTCACCTCTTCATTCGCCTATTTCAAATGACCCCCCTACATCTGCTGAGACATCTTGACAATGCCAAACTCTGCTCAAATTATCTCCTTTTACCCTTCGGTTTTTTTCTTTCCTGGGAGACTCACTTCATATTACTTGGTTGAAATAATAATTGATACAATGTGCATATTTATAGCACATAACAGGCCTCCTAGGCATCAATCATGGCTTGTCTTTCACAATCATCTGCACATAGTATTTAGACGATGCTCCCGAGTGTATAGTATTCCCCACACATTTGATTGCAACTACGAGGTACTATCCACAGTGATTTGACTCTAAATCTTGATTCACCTCGGGCTTAGATCTAAGGTGTTTTAATGTGTCAATGACTAATAAGAGAATATTTGATTCACAATGGTTACTAATAAGAGAATATTTGACACAGAAAAATGCTGTTAATTTTTAACAAGCGGGCCTGAAATAAGCTAGCATGGTGCAAGCGAGCCCGAGGCCCATGACCCACAAGTAAACATGGAAATCTCTGCTTGAACCAATGGAAAACATCAGATCTATACTATTGATGATAATATGATGTGGTTGGATTATATGCAAGACTGGAAACCTAGGTGGGAGTTGAGACATACTGAAGTGTTAGATGCTAACTTACAGGGATCTGACGCTTTTATTAGACTAGTGCCAGAACTTAGAAGAATGCCTATGGGATCCAGTGTTGTACCAGAGATGATATACAACAATTCCCTGAGAAAAGTAGCCGATGCAAGTATTTCGTTAACAAACCTATACCATGATCTTACCTTAATCTGGACAGAGGGCTCTACACATCACCCCGGGCTACGACTAGACCAACAGTATACTTAATTAACCGGATACGTTCTTTGGAAGCATGGCCACATAAAGATGCTAGTATCCGGTTTCCAAGTACTACACACACTTATAAAAAATATGAAAAATTATGGTGGAAATTCTTGAGAAAAGAAAATACAGATAGAACATATTATACCATGCTAAAGTTTGGACTTCAAATTCCACAAATCTATGAGGATCCTGCATTCTACATCCCTGATTGGATGAGACACTGGTGGCAATCATTCGACATCAACCTGGCAGCATTATCACCAACTGCTATTTATAATCTGAAATGGGGAGTTGGAGAGTCTCTCGAACAGGTCAAAGATATTTTGCAGACAAAGATTACTGAGGATCAAATCCTTGGGTACTAAATTAAATACAATCAACAATGGCTTGTCAAAACCCACATAGATGTCCACATGCATCATAATAGATGCGTGGTTCGGAGGTCTATTTACTCAAAGGCATGGTGCAATGAAGACAATGCCTATCGAGAAGTTTTTGGTCCACCATACTCCGATGATTTGTAAATATCTCAAAAGTATTTGGCTATGAGTGGGGCCTGTCCATTCAGATTGTCATGAAGATTGTAAAGAAAGTCATAAAAACTTTTAGATCTTACTATTGAAAGTCATAATAACTTTAATATGTTTTCCATAATGGTTAGTCATGGTTTGGTTGTTTCCAACACTTATATCTCTTGTTGATTTCACTTAAGTTAAGGCTTAAATTGTCAAGGATTTGAATGTGTGGTGTGTAAGGGTTGTTTGAGGGTCTTTCATAACATTCCCCACACATTTAATTGCAACTAACACATTGGTCCCGAATGTTGTTATTTAATTATTTATCCTAATGGTAATATCAATGACCTCTATGATTTTGACTATCAGGTGCTGAGGTGGCATCCTTCGGTTGTTTGCTTTCCTGGGAGACTAGAGTGCTCCCCTTATTTGGCATATCTTGTAGTTATTTGGAGGCATAGAAACCTTAATAACAATCTATTAAAAAGGTCATTGATACCATTAGGATAAATAAATAAATAACAACATTCAGGAGGAAATCAACCTTGGTACAATCAATTCAAAGTCTTCAATAGCTGATGTTATCCAATTCTATAGCATGAAACATTGGAGGTTTACTGTTTCTATGAGGTCCAAACTCCACTCAACACACCCATTATTTCTTCTCTTAGCCTTTCCATACCTCAAATTTTGCAAGCATCTCATGTTGTAAGAAGACATGGATAGTCTTAATTTGCAGTCAAAACTACCTCACATCCACAAAACTAGCCGAGAACTAAATGATGAGGTAGAAGGTGAAACGTGTCTACTAATGTTCAAAACATTACCCATATATGTTTAATTATTGTTGTAGCTTGTCATTATAGGGCCCAGAACTGCCCAGATGTGAGGTATAAATCATGTTCATTGCCTTCCATTGTCCACAGTTGGCATGGGATGCCCAAAATTCATTTTACAACTAATAAAAAGGAAAAATCAAACTTTAGACTCGTGAATTGAATTTGAAAGTACATTCTGGTAGCTGTTACAGGAAACTATTTTTCATTGGAAAACCCACCGTCAACTTGTTTTACAGCTTTAGGAGCAAGTGAATTTACCATAAATAGTTAAGAGAGAAATTTGTGGAAATTGACCATGGGAGCATATATGAATAGGTATCTTCATAGGGTATTGAATAACAAAACACTATAAGAAGATTTCATTAGTGATAAACCCAAGGTGTCACAGTACTGTTTTTTTGGTTGCTTTGTATATATTCATATTATCGAGGAGAAAAGGACTGAATTGAAATCATTTATTTCGAAGTGTGTTTTTGTTGGATATAGTGAGTACTCCAAGGCTTACAGAGTAAAAAACCAATGTTCAAAAGCTTCCTAAAACCAATATTTTTTCCTTGTCTACATTTGGCCTAGTTCTCTTGATGTTGTGTGTTACCCCCTTTTTGTGATTAATGTGTTTATCTTACATTACATGTCACTGAAAATTGTATTAGAATATTGAACTAACTGGTAGTGTTGAATTTTCTTCAGCACAGTGACCGACTAGGGGCTGCTCTCAGGTTGACATTTTTTTGGTTTGGTCCTCCTACTTGGTTGATGGATACGCTCATTCTTGATTGAAATTTATTATTTAAAAACAAAAAAAACAATATAGTCGGAATATCAATATACACATAATGTCTGGAAATAGTCTTTGAAAATCAAATTTCTCATGGCCTTTTGAGTGCCAATTTGCATGGATTTGAAATTTGCAACATGTCTAAGGTGTAATATTTCACCTAAGTTAGTTGATGTATTTTGCGTTCTTTGCTATAGTATTTTACAGATTATTTGGTTAAGATGTATTGACATGAAACAGTTACGAACACTACTGCAATGTACTCCTGAGTGGACCCTCTCACTGTAGTTATGGTTTGTTGGGATGATATAGTCAATTAATGTTTCTTAGTTGAGTGATTTTACCAAACAGTTCACTAACAAACAATTTTCATATGCATTAGCATAAAATACCAGCATGTAAATTTTAAAAATGAAGGGTAGGATTTCGAAAATATGCCCTTCAAAGAAAGAGGGTAGGTTGCCAATAATATGCCCAGCAGTGTTGGAAGGACCAAAACTGGGTGATATACTAGTTAACTTCCTACATCCACCGGGGTTAGGCATGTTCCTCCTAAGCCTCATATTTGAGGGAAGTAAATGTGTACTTTCAAAGAAGAGAGAAAGGACTGTCTTGTTTATTCTTGTTTTATGGATTGTAGGTACCACCAAATAGGTATCTGTCAGATCTATCTTCCTCAAGTGATGATGAAGATATACTCGGAGAAGTTGAAAGTGAGACGAGTTGTACTAGATCTACCGGTTTTATATCAACTAGATCTGAAAAGATAAGGAAAAAATTTCATAGACGCATGAAATATTTTATTGCCAATGGTGGGTCGTGTAATTATTTTCCATTGAGGTATAAACATCTAGTGCAACGATGGGTACCTAATATGCTACCTCAAGTGGACAAAGATTTCCTCATCAAAGGGAGGATGTATCACATCGCTCCTTCATCCTTACATGGATTGGGGATATTTTCCATGAATGGAATAATGGTCCGCTATGGCATTGTAACTGAATTGATGGAGTATGTAGGACCACTATACAGATACAATAACTGGATGATCTTGGTCCAATATACTCGAAGTATGCAGAGATACGGAGTTGCCGCGAATTATATTTAAATAGCAGAAAAAAATAAAAACAAAGGGGTGACTATGTATATTGATGGGAGACCAAAAGCGTCCAGAAATGTTGATGGATTTTTAAATAGTACATGACCAGTGACAACAAAAAAGCAACCAAATTGCGAATTTGAAGCACGCGAACATCATCGTATATTTGTATGTGCAATAAAAACAATACTTGCAGGTGAAGAGTTGTTGATCGATTACAACTTAAATAGAATAGATGTGGATTCCACAGTCTAGGGGAACCATGGACCATCTGAAAATAGGCCTCATAAGGTAAATGCTAAAAGTAGTAACTAAACATGACTACAATAACTAAATGTTTCGTTTTTTTCTGTTAACATTCGATTTCCACAGTTGCCATTCACTTTATTCATGCTTATTATGAATATTTCTATGTGATTACATGGTAATTACATTGCTATGAATATCTCATTTTTGTTTTTGATGCAATTATTGACTATTTAATTTTTTTTAGGGTGGCGGCAGTGGAAAAGCACATGCCTCTTCGACGGTCCAGGGTGACCGTGGAAGGTCAGCATCTACGCCTCGTCAGGTAAATGTTAAATATAGTAAATAAATATGACTACAATAACAAGATGTTCTGATTTTCACTGTTAGCATTCGTGTTTTCCGTGCTTATTGTTAATATTTCGATATGAAAGCATGCTTATTAAACTGTGGCAGGAGTTTTCTCATGGCCATGGAGCAGAACATGTATCTTCTACTTCTGAGGAAAAAATTAATATTAATGCAATATCTCATTTTTCTTTATGTTACAATTATTTAGTCTGAGGTAAACGTTTATTTATTGATTTATTGTGTCGGTGTGGAGCCATTGGAAAGGCACCTGCTGCTTCCACGGCGACGGTTCTTCATGGACACTCACTGGTCATAACATCGCGTCAAGTAAGTGTTAGTGCATAATAGTAACTTAATCTTCATTACAATATCAAAATTTGAATGATGTTAAAATTATATTGCTTAATTTAATTTATTGTTTGATGAATTTAGTCATGTGCACATGCTCTGGGTGATGAGGGGTTTGAGGAAGAGATTTTCTATTCCACTGACCCAATGCACACTTTTAGAGTAGCCTTGAAAAAGGCAAATTGTGAAATGCTTGCCTTGGCTCGCCAAAGGCCCTTGTCATAGGAGAACAAGGTAAAGATTCTAGAGATGCAAGAGCTTATAAAGTCTTATGGGGTAAGTGCCATCTTCACAATTGTTTTTAAGCTATATTGTGATTTCATATCTGATATTATGTTTTTTATCATTCCAAGTGATCTGATAAAGTAAATTTTATTGTTTGTAGGATTTTTTAAAACCCGTGACTACAGAACCTGCCGCGACGGGTATAGGTAGCAGTGATGGTCCAATGCAACAAAAAAGAAGCAATGTACCAATGAGGCTTTTTGGCACTACTTCAGTTGGCCTCAATTCCATTGATGACAGCACTGGTGAGAGAGAGCATGATGCCATGCCGGATCATGATGCCATGCCGGAGCATGATGAGACGGAGCCTAGGACTCCACATGACTCTGGAGATGAACGTACTGTAGACAACCAGGAAATGTTTCCTAGTGCAGCACGAGTTAAAAGCACCAGAAAACTAGATCTCACCTTTATGGTGGATGACTCTTGTGTTCATATCAAGATCCATAAAATTGCTGGTATTTATCCATTATTTTTTTTTATTTTAATCATGAAATTGAAATAGACATACGTTGAAATTATTATAAATTAATGGATTACATGTTTCTGCAGGAAACAATATCTTCTACAGGCATTTGAATGACAAAGCCTTGGAGCTGCTTGGCCCCACCATTCGCACACGGTGGAATAGCCAAGATAGCACTAAGAGAGATGAATTGATTGACCACATGGTCAACTTGTTCGGCAATACTTTCAACAGGAAAGTTGTTGCAAGGTTAGACGGTGAGAATTTGAAATATACCACGGCTCAATATAGGGAAAGATTGCAAGTTGACCTCAAGCATGAGTGCCCTCCCATGGTTCCTAAGAAAGAGTGGAAGGGGCTGATAAATGATGCAAAGGAGAACTTGAAAAAAAGACAAGGAAAACAACCACGGCTTGGTAAAGCAAGGTACAACATATATCATCTTTTTACTGAAATAAGCTCAATTGTTTTTTTCTTTTTTGTTTTAAGTAATATTTTTGATATCTAAGGTTTTGAAAAATTTTCATATATAGGCTACCTGACACCTCCAAAGCAACCAAGGCTAGAATGGAAAAGCACGGGCAACAGAGACTGGGCCAAGGTGGCTATAGAAAACTAAAAGCAAGAATTGTAAGTATTAAATGATTAATTGTTGGGAATATTTATTTAACAGTATTGAACAAATATTTGATTTTGATACTGGAAATTTTAAAATTTGTTATCATGCATTGTAGGGAAATACGTTCCAAGCTGCTGCCACCTACGAAGACCTAAAGCTTGGTTTCAAGTTTGGCTTTAAAAGTGTGGTTGAACATCGAAAAAGCTTGGGGCAAACTCCAATCTCCCCAATGATGCAAATGCAGGTATATCACCAATTGTAGTATACTATTAAAGTCTATTCAATACTTATGATTATATCACCCATAACTAAAAATTTATGTTTGTTTTTAAGCAACAATGCAACCGCAGCAATCAATCTAGCGGTACTCAGCAAGTACAAGTTGATGTTGGGGTGAACATGTCCCATGATAGTGTGGAGCATAGTGTCCATTCTGATATGTATGCTTTGGAAATAGAAAAGTATACTATTATTAGATATATATATTTCCTGACCTAAACTTATAAATTTTCTTCTTTCAATGGAAGACCATGCAGCTCAGGAGCATGAACTGTAAGGGTAAGCAACTATACCTTCAATTAGCAGCCCAGTTGTCACATCTACAGAGACTGGTAAAGAGAAATATTGTAATTTTAATCAAAATAATGAAATATTTATTTCAATAATAATTCAATGTCATATATATATGCACCTCATTTTCATTGTTGCAGTTCACACCCCTACAGAACTGCGTCCATGCCCTGCTCAGCGACGTACAAGAAGTGGCATAAATGAGGGCATGGAAACACAAACAATAATAGGAGATATCGCAGTAAATACTGTGCCAATTGATGATTGTGATACCATACCCCCAAGTTTTTTCAATGCAAAAAAACAGAAATCAATGAAAAAGTAGTTCATGACTTGTATTTTGATGGATATCGATGTTGTTAGTATGAAACATTGTTAGTATGTAACATAGATAACTTTTTTTTGGTTTAGTTATGAGGTACTTATCTTTTATGTGATGCTCTTAGCAACTTCCCCATTTATATCTTTTATTTTCGTAGAATTTGAATTTTAAATTTAAATGTCATCACAAGTCATTGTATGCTTGTTTATAATTATTTTGTATTTTAATACTCAAATTCTATGTTTTCTAACACAGCATCACTCCTGTATGTGCTGCATGTTGATATATTAGTTTGAAAAATTGATTCTCTTTATACTAGATATATTAGATATGTTCATCATGACTTCGATGATCATCACTCTTTATAATTTGATTATTGCCCAATACATCTCGAGGACCAACTTCAGCACAGGGACCACAGAGTAGTGCTAAAGTTTATAGAGATCATATTTATGTTGTAAAATATTTTACTGTTGCTTTAGCACTATTCAGAAATAGTACCACACTTCAGATCTGATTTTTTGTTAAATGTTGACGTGGAGATATTCAACTATACCTCTGTTATTATTATATGATCAATATGTTTATTTTATCAACTATTACTGAAAGAGATGAAAATTATGCTATAAAATCACTGCCCATTACATATCGAGGACCAACTATAGCACAAGGACCACAGAGGAGTGCTGAAGTTGATAGAGATCAAAATTATTTAATATTTTACTGTTGCTTTAGCACTATTAAGAAATAGTACCACACTTCAGATTTGATTTTTGGTTAAATGTTAACATGGAGATCTTAAACTATACCTCTCTTATTGTTATATGATAAATATGTTTATTTTATCAACTGTTACTGAAAGAGATGAAAATTATGTTATAAGATTACTGCCCATTACATCTCAAGGACCAACTTCAGCACAGGGACCACAGAGGAGTGTTGAAGTTGATAGAGATCAAAATTATGTTAACACATGTGGCTTTTATTTTTTATAGTACAAGGTACTTATCTGTTCTGTGATGCTTTCAGGATTGCATAGAGAGAAATGAGAGATATTTTTATTTGGCATCCCACGACCCTTCTTTATACTGTGATGATGAACTTTTAGGTTATATAGAACGGTTGTACATTTCAGAGAGATATGACTGGTTGTACCTTCCCCACCTTGATTGATTTATGATTGGTCATGTGGTACCTTATCTTTCACTGGTGTTTAATGGGGTCATTTAACCTCCTTGAGTAACTTTTTTAAAACCACCTTGTTGAAGTTTTGCTCTTATAGAGTACTATGGTTGTTTGGCCACATTTGGAGCATACCCTTGGTTCTAAGGGTCATGGGTCTTCTGCTACCCACACCTATGTTATGACCATCTTTTATATTTTCTTATTTTATGACCATTGTTTATATTTGTACCCACACTTCAGATCTCATTTTTGGTTTAATGTACCTTCCCCACCTTGATTGAGTTATTATTGGACTTTTGGTACCTTGTCTTTGACTTGTGGTTAATGCGGTCATTTACTCTCGTTCATTTTTTATATACCACCTCGTTGAATTTTTGGTCTTATAGAGAAGTTGACTTTGATCACCTGCAATCAGCTATGGTGTGTTGATAATCACTTCTCTTCCTCTGAGACTTGGTTGAAGTTTATAATTTGTGTAAATTTGTTTATGTTGAATTCATTGACCTAATCAACTCCAGTCATTTCTCTCTCTCTGGTTTGTACAAACCCTCTTGAAGGGTTAGCTAGTTCCTAGAGAAGACTGGCCTCTCTGAGGCACACACAGCCTTTTCTGAAAGTAACACTTATGAGTATATTTTCAAGAATGGTTTCACACCGAGGTTGGTATCTTCAACTAAATATCTCTTTTTGTTATATGATATATATGTTTATTTTATTACATGTTACTGAATATTGGTTTATCGTTTTAGTTTGATTGTCACTGTAACTCATTATAATTTGTTGATATGGAAGTTTTGAATTTACCAAAGAGCCTGTGTTAAGAACTTACTGGTTGTACATTTGGAGTTTGAAGGAAACATTAGCAGTCACCTGTGATGAACCTGCAATAAGTAATTAATGAAAACACACGAAATAGCAGAAATAGCAGAACTCAGAATCACTTTTATATTGATCGCAGGCCACTTCGAGGGGACAACCTCCTTTGAGCAAGCTCAATACAAATAACTTCACGGTACCTTCATTGGTCTCAACACAAACTTATATACTAAGTCTAGGCACCAACACCATGGGTCAATACCATGTGTCAATACAAACCATGGGCCAATACAAAATATGGATCAATAATTACTACAGGACTACTTACAAAGCATATGCGTCCAACAACAATAATACAAACTATGGATCAACAAATACTATGGGACGAATTACAAAGCATATGCATCCAACAACAATATACTAACAAAGTAAATAGAAGGGTTGACATGAGTTCCTAACATCCCCTCTCCCTTAGAAAAAGTTTTGTCCTCAAAGCTTTAGATGTGGAAATTGATGTAGAATCTGAAGGAGTGGTTCCCCTGTAGCATCCTCGGGTTGCAGTCCGGCCCACTGACGCCTGTTGAGTTTCAGGGAGGATTTCTTAGAAGGCTGTAGATGAAGAAGGACCATATCAGCTGCGTGAAAAGTGCGCTCAGAACGGTGCTGATCGGCTTGTTATTTTAGTCGAATTCTTGCCATGTAAAGATTGTCCTGCAGAATGAGAAGAATCTAATCATGGATTCGAAGAACCGAGTCAATTGCCTGAACTGGGGAGCTGCTGAGTGTGTATGGAAGAAGAAATGGCGATGCCTGTCCATAAACTGCTTCATATGGTGTCCTTTTAGATGTGGTATTGTACCACTGGAGTGCTTCTAGGAAACCCATAGAAATAGTTGTCCACATCTGTGTTGGGATGGGCAAGGGTTCGAGCAGTCTCGAAAGGAGTGTCGTTTCACCCTTGTTGACCTGGAAAGTATCACACTCAACCATCATCTGGTGAATTTTCATTTTCAGTCCCTGCTAAAAGAAGTTACATTGTTCTCGGTCATAGGTTTTGAGGAACCTAGAGTGCCTAGCCGATGAAGAAGCATGGATTTCATAGAAGAGATAGCCCTGTTGAATAGATTCAACCAATTTGGAACAAGCAAAGAAACAGCTGTAAGAGAAACTAGGTCGGAAAATTGGCGAGAAGGAGCATCTGCCACCATATTATCCTTACCCTTCTTGTAAGTGATCGCATAGTCATAACCCATGAGTTGGATAACGCATTTACGGTGTGTTGGTGAGGAGACCCGTTGTTCCAGAAAATGTTCCAGACTCTGGAGATCAGTCTTGAGGCAGAAATAATTTCGTAATAGGGATGGCTGCCACTTCTGTACTGCATGCAAAATAGCCATCATTTTCTGCTGAGATGTAAATGCGGCTAAATGCTTACTAGAAAGGTCTCTTAAAGGTGGCAAGCCCATAGGTGCAACAAAGACACCTGCATATCTATCTAAGGAAGTAGTGGAGACCATTGGTGGTTGCATCTAAATGGAATAGAGCTGAGCGATGACACCATGTGAATTCTTCTTAAGGATCTTTTCTAGGCAATGTGAACTGATGATGAGTAGAGGCCCTTGTTGTGATCCCATAAATTTGTGTTGTGTCCCATTGACTGAAAACTGCATCCAAATTTCAACAAAATCGCATAAGATGGGGCCAAGTGTGCGTAACCATTGAACACCCAAAACCACATCACATCCGCCTAGGGACAAGAAAAACATGTCAGAGCGCAGGTTATAATCTTCTAGAGAGATACGCACATTGTGACACTTCCCCTTGCAAGGTAAAGTGCCCCCATTGGAAACCATGACTTCAAAGTTGGAGCAAAGATGGACAAAACAATCAGCCTGTTTGGCGATCCGAGGGTTAATGAAGTTATGAGTGCTGCCAGAATCATTGAGTATTGTAAGAGGAAGCTTCTTGAAGTAACCCCTGACCCACATTGTTTGGGGGGTGGTGACACCAGATAAAGCATGGAGAGATATCTTTGGGTGGTCGTCTTGAGATGGAAGGTCAATAGGCGGCTCCTGAATGTCGACCTGATCATCCGATGTATCTGAAGCCTCTTAACCAACTTTAGATGTGGGCAGATAATCCATATCCAAGAGATAAAGCTTTTGTTGAACACATCTATGTCCCCGAGTGAATTTTTCATCACAATTATAGCAAAGCCCTTTTTCTCTGCGTGCATGCATCTCTGTTTTGGACAAATGCTTGATAGGAGTTAGTCGAGGAGCTAGTGGGATGGGAGGTCGTTGAGAACCCATATTTCAGAAGGGAAAAAAGTGGGTTTGGAGCGTTGTTGGGCAGCAATATTGTCTTCTTCCAACTTAACCAACCCGAGGGTTTCCATCATTGTGTTCGGACAAAACATTTTGACCTCTGGGTGGATTTCATCCTTAAGACCACTGATAAAAAAACTCCTGTAGAAGTCATCAGACAATCCTTTTGTGTGGTTGGCTAGTTTCTCAAATTCTATCTGATACTCTCTCACAATGCCAATTTGACGAAGTTTAGTGAGTGCTCCGGTGAAGTCATCAAAAGCTCTAGGACCAAATCGTTGCAAAATGAGTTGGAAAAAATCTGTCCATTTTGGCTCGTCATGAGCCTTGATGTACCAACGATACCATTGAAGGGATTCTTGTTCCAAATGAAAGGATGCAAGTGGAACTTTTTTGACATCAAAATTATTATGCAGACTGAAATACTGTTCTACACGATAGATCCATCCAGTCGGATCAGTACCATTGAAGCAAGGAAATTCAAACTTCGGACGAGGAAAAGTGTTGGAAGAAGAGAACCCATTGGCTGCAGAAGATTTGGGTTGTCAGTTATTGTTCATGGCTAAATACTGAAGATGGAGGCTGAGAAATATTTCATCCAGATCTTGGAGTTTGGTTTGGATGGCTGCAAGTGCTTCCTCCATGGTTTTTGCTCCTGCGCGGGTGACAACCATAACCAGGATTTTTTTCTTTTTTTTTTTTTAGGAATGGATAGAAAAACACAAACAAAAGCTTGTTTAGTAAAGGGAAATTTGGATTGGGGAAAAACTCGGATGGGTAATTGGGGTTTGACTACGTTTTGGACATTGTCGAAGGGATAGGGAAGCAGAAAAGGAGGATTTCAGAAGTGGGGTGAAAGAATGGGAAAATTTGGTAGAGAGGGACAAAGAAGCAGAATTAGGAAAGGAACTCTATGGTAAAATATGAAGGTGATTGGATAAAATCTGAGAAAGTTATGGAAAACCCTAAAAATAGAAAAATGTGGGATTTCGGGCTTTGGGAAGTGGAATTTGGGATAGGGTCCTCAGGAATGAAATATGTAGAATGGCATTACATGGGTTCCAGGGAAGTTTCAAGGGAAATAGAGTGAAAACAAGGGAGATATGGAGCTGCTACGGTGCGGAAGAGATCTGAAATAGATAGATCTGCAATAGCGCAGAAGTGATTGGAAACAGAGGGATCTAAAACGGCACTAAATGGATTGAAAACAGTTGGATATGAAATAGATCTGAAATAGCTAGATCTAGAACGACTTTTAGAATGGATCTAAAATGGTTGGATCTGAAATAGATCTGAAACAGCTGGATCTGGAATGACTTTCAGAATGGATCTAAAACGGCTGGATCTAAAATAGATCTGAAACAGATGTATCTAGAATGGCTTTCAGAATGGATCTAAAACAACTGGATCTGAAACGACGTGGCAGTGATCAGCAACAATTCAGCTGAAAATATATATCGACACCAGGTATGTGCGGCTTCTAAACAGTTCAGGGGTTTCACTCAGCCACCAATGCTATCTGACGGCTTGCGTATTGGGGCAGTACCCCTCACTCCACGGCTCAGGTAAAACTAATAACCATTTTTCCACAAACGACAGCTCTTGGTTTACCTCACGGGTGGGAACTAGTCAATCAGGTAGGGGTCATTTCCCTTTTCACTGGCAGGTCCTCTCAATGGGCCAGCTACTTTGGGGTTCCTGTGGTACTCCTCACAATGAGTTTTAGGGCTTATGCCCAAGTACTTCCCACAGTTAAGCGGATAGGGATTATTCCCAAATCTGAAGCTGCAACAGATGCGAAAAAAAAAATGGCAGAAATTCCACCCAACGAGCCCAAGAAAGTGCTCAGATACCAGATGTGATGAACCTGCAATAAGTAATTGATGACAACACATAAAATAGCAAAAATAACATAACTTAGAATCACTTTTATGTTGATCACAGGCGACTTCGAGGGGGCAACCTCCTTTGAGCAAGCTCAATACAAATAACTTCACGGTACCTTCATTGGTCTCAACACAGACTTATATACTAAGTCTAGGCGCCAATACCATGGGTCAATACCATGTGTCAATACAAACCATGGGCCAATACAAAATATGGATCAACAATTACTACGGGACAACTTACAAAGCATATGCGTCCAACAACAATAATACAAACTATGGATCAACAAATACTACGGGACGACTTACAAAGCATATGTGTCCAACAACAATATACTAACAAAGTAAATAGAATGGTTGACATGGGTTCCTAACATCACCTATAGGACTTATTCTACACAGTTGAGTATTCACTACTTCATTAATATTAAATTGTGGTCTTTTATGAACAATATGGGCATTGTGGTCTTTTACAAATTGCAAGCTACAGATTTTCGGGTACACAGGGTACTCCCAAAAGACCGAACACCTAGAGCAACCACTTCATGCAAACAGATCACATATCGATACACCGATGTTTTGACATGGTTTAAACCCTCATAAGGGAAACACTCCACGACCCCGGCCAAATAGATTCTATGGGACAATTTATTATGCAAAGAAAGAAAGTTACAAATGAGCTTCTCATAATCGATCAACTAAACAATGACCCTCCATGCTCTTTAAATAGAGATCATGGACCAATCGGGTGCTAAGCCACGGATCAAGGTTAGGTATGATCTAAGAGAAGTTGAGTTGTTGGATCACTCTATGTTGAAAACATATTGTGACCGTCGGATTAATTATTTACAAATACATATTAATGCATACTAAAGAAATACACTTTCTCTAACGTATATATTACACAAGTTGATCTTAACTAACTCCTAAGTGTCTAAATATCCTAACATCCCCCCTTAAGAACAACTTGGGATAGGATTGAAGGATTTACAAAAGTGACACTATTAGGAGAAGGAAGGAGACATTAGAGCCTATCCCCCCTTAATGACAAGTTCCTGAACTCCTAACATAGATCCAAGTTTAGAAAACTTCGCTTTTGTAAGAGACTTGGTGAAGATGTCTGCAACTTGATCATCTGTAGGGCAAAAGAGCACTTCGAGAACACGATCATGAACAAGATTTCTGATGAAGTGCATATGTAGCTCAATGTGTTTGCTGCGTTGATGTAGGACTGGATCTTTGGCAAGCTTGATGGCACTTTGATTGTCGCACCAGAGTGGAGTAGGCTACTGCTGCTCGAATCCAAACTCTAAAAGGATCTGTTGAAGCCATAAAGCTTCCTGACTAGCATTAACTACGACTTAATATTCTACCTCTGCTGAAGAAAGAGCAAGAGCTTGTTGTTTCTTGCAAGCCCAAGTGACAGGTCCAGATCCCAGACTGAAAACATAACCTGCTATATACTTTCGATCATCAGGATCTTCGGCCCAATCTGAATCAGTGAAACCAACCAACAAAGGTTTCCCCCCTATGCTGTAATAAATCCCAAACTGAATTGTACCTCGAATATATCAAAGTATTCTTTTAGCTTCTTTCATGGGGTGTTTGCATATAACGGGCAACACAACCAATGGCAAAGGAAAGGTCAAGACGGGAATGAGTCAAGTATAAGAGACTACCAACAAGCTGACGATACAAGATGGCATCTACTTCAGGTGAAGTACAAGTGGCAGAAAGTTTGACTCCAGACTGGAAGGGAGAAGGGGTTGGTGTGCAATCTTCCATGTGAAAGTGATGAAGAAGGTCACAAGCATACTTAGACTGTGAAAGAAAGATTCCTTCTTTGGTTTGTAGGACTTGGAGACCAAAAAAATAATACAAATGTCCTAAGTCTAACATTTCAAAATTTTGCTTAAGACTGGATTTCACATGGGTTATAAGCTTAGGGTCACTACCAGTAAGAATAAGGTCATCAACATATAGAACAAGTATGATGAGATGGTTTCCTACTTTCTTGGTATAGACATTGGGGTCAGAATGGCATCTAGAAAAACCAGTGTCAAGGAGAAAGCTATCCATTTTGGCATACCAAGCTCTAGGAGCTTGCTTAAGGCCATACAAGGATTTCTTAAGGCGGCAGACAAGGCAAGAGTTATTCTGAACATATCCAGGAGGTTGTTCCATGTAAATTTTCTCCTGTAAATCACCATGTAAGAAGGAAAACTTGACATCCATTTGATGGAATTCCCAGTTATGTAAGGCTGCAAGGGAAAGAACAAGGCAGATGGAGTTCATTTTTGCGACAGGAGCAAAGGTTTCATTTTAGTCAATTCCTTCAACTTGGGAAAAACCTTTAGCAACTAACCTTGCATTAAGTCTTTCAACACTTCCATCTGATACATACTTAGTTCTGTAGATCCATTTACATCTGACAAGTTTTCTTCCTTTTGGAAGAGGTACAAGATCCCAAGTATCGTTCGCCATTGAGGAACGATATTCTTCATCCATAGCTGCATCCCAATCTGGATTTCCTGAAGCTTCTACAAAAGTTTGTGGATCACGATTCTCGGAAACTTGAGCCAAAAGAGAAGAGGTTCACTGAAACTGAGAACATGTTCGATGCTGATATCTAGGATCACCGGCAAGATTACCAGCTGCTTCACATGTTGAACAGACCCATCGAGGAAGCACTTGTGCTGGTGCAACTGGAGGAACATGAGCAGGCGGAGGTGGATTTTCATCCTTACTGTCATCATCAGAAACTGGAGTTGGAAACCTGTCAAGGAAGTTGGAAGAAGAAGAAGAAGGCACAATCGCCGAATCGGGCTCGCAGGCCAAAGATGGAACAATCGCCGAGTTAGGCTCGCAGGCCAAGAGATTTTCATCAAATTTAACATCTTTTCTAATGATTATATCATGAGAATGTGGTTGAAGAAGTCTATAACCTTTTACATCTTCAGAATATCCAACAAATATGCACTTTTCACTTTTAGGATGCAATGCTTTCCATTTTTCATTCGGAATGTGAGCCCATGCTTCACTACCAAACACACGGAAGTGACTTACATCAGGTTTAGTTTTAATCCATGCTTCTTCTGGTGTGATACCTTGTAATGCTTTAGTGGGGATGCGATTAACTATGTAATTTGCACAATTAATGGCTTCAGCCCAAAATTGAAGACTTAGTCCTTTAGATTGGATTATACAGTTAGCCATTTCTTTTAAAGTGTGGTTCTTCCACTCAGCTACACCATTTTGTTGTGGTGTATATGGAACAGTGTGTTGTTGCTGGATGCCTTGTTCAGTGCAGAAAGTAGTGAGATTTTTATTAACATATTCTCCTCCATTGTCATATCTTAACTTAATAATTTGATGACCAAATTATTTTTCAACAAGGGCCTTGTAGGCCAAGAACATGTTAAATACTTCGCTCTTAAGTTTTAGGAAATAAACCCAAGTGCATCTAGTGTAATCATCAATGAAAGTTAAGAAATATTTGAAACCAGAAAAGGAAGCAGATGGAAGAGGACCACACAAGTCACTATGCACAAGCTCCAAGGGAACCAAGGCATGCCAAGAGGCACGTTTATAAAAACCGTCCCGATGATGTTTTCTGAGTACACAACCGGAACAAATACCATCCCTGAAAGATACCATCGGAAGACCTGTCACCATATTGTCTTTAAATAGTTGTTGCATTGAGCGATAATTTAAGTGACCAAATCGCTCATGCCAAAGTTTGCTCAAGTTATCACTATGAGCAACAAAAACTGAAGGAAAAGGTGATAACCCAAAGTTGTTAAACTTGTATAACCTGGTAATATCATCAACAATTCCGATAGCTAGGACCTGTTGAGGATCTTTAAAATCCTTGATTACAACTTGGTGAGGTGTAAACGTCACAGTTTTACCTTCACCAGAATGAGTGATCTGATAGACTAATAACAAATTGCAAGAAATTCTTGGAACACATAGTACATCACTGAAATGACAATTATCTACTGGAACTGTTCCATCTCCTACAACACTTAGAGATCTATCATCACCAATGAATATTTTTTTTGTGTTACATGTATGCATATTAGAAAAGATGGCTTGATCCTTAGCCATATGATAAGATGTTCCAAAATCAATGAATCATTCATTTGAAGTAGAAGAATAAGATGCATTATAAAAATAACTAGAAGCACAAAGTGCACGTCCATGAGAGGTAGATTCTGAAGGAGAATCTAGGATGATGTGGTGCTTCTTCATTGCTTCTTCCAAGGCTTCCATCTTCTTGAAACACTTAGATTAATCATGATTATCTTTCCCACAATAGTTGCAATGACGCTCAGTCTTCTTACCTTTTGGCTTGGATCCTTTGTCATTTTTTAAAGAAGGAGCTGACCGAGAGGGTTTGGGACCCTTGTTTGACTTTTTATTGCAAAAATTTTGTTTCTTGGGAGGCTTGGACTTTTCTTTCTGTTGGGACAATAAGGCTTTCCCAGATGTATCTGCATTGTTGATTATTCCAAGATGAATGAGTTTATCTTGCTCTCTAATCAAGGAATCACAAAAGGATTCAAGACTAGACTCTTAATAACTAGCTGTATTCAAGGATTCTTTCATGGAGTAAAATGTAGATACAAAAACAGAATATGTAGGTCCAAGTTTTGAAAGAATATGATACATGCATTGTTTGTCTTCTCTCTTAATCTTACATTCTGCACATAACAGTTTAAGAGTTTTGTACTTAGATAAATAATATTGAATGCATGAAAAATCACTTGGATTTAAAGAAATCAACTCATTTTCAAGTTGATGACTTCGAATTTCATTGTGTTTACCAAACACAGATTCCAACTTGTCCCAAGCAGCATCAGGTTCATCAATTCCAGATATGTGGAATCACAAATCAGTAGAGATTAACATCCCAATAAATTCATGAGCTTCGTCACATCTATTTGCCCATTTGATTTTCTTATCATCATCAGTAGGTTTTTTTTCTTTCCCTGAGGTAATTCTGAAAAGTCCCCTACTTCGTAGAACATCCTCTATACGAGATTTCCATGAGAAATAGTTGGAACTGGTAAGTAGAATATCACAAGGGGCGGCCATATTTATAAATTAATAGTTGTAAAAGCAGAAACCAATAGTCTGGATGTGAAGAACTCGAAAAAATAGGTGGTTTAAAAAAAAACAGCACTGAAAACTGACTTCGGATGATGAAGTTATGCTTGAACAAAGAAAATGTTGAAGATGTCTCAAATAGTGACATGGCAGATAGAGAATTTCCAACTAAAAAAAGAAGCCCCCCCTTTCCAAGATGAACCTTTTAACAATCACAGTACAAGAAAGTTGCTCTAAGTGAATCACTTTTGTAAAATAAGTGATTTCACTTTTACAATGATATTACTTTTAAATAATGCAATAATAAAAAAGAACTTAAGTGACTCACTTTTTATTTTTATTTTTATTATTTAAGTGAGATGCACTTTTACAATAAAATAACTTGAAAATAGAAATTGCATGCACTTTGCCTTTTAAAAGTAACTTCCTAAGACTTGAACTCAAGACCTATTAAGGAATAAAGCAACTTTGAACCAAGTAAGCTAGATTAAAAGGTATGTAAAATATGGGAATGAGGAAGGGGGCTTTTTTTTTTTTTTTTTTTACTCTTCTTGCTCAGTTTCCATGCTTGTGTTTTTTTCCTGCAAATCACATCACAACAAAAAAACTTTTCCACACTTGTGGAGTTAGATCTCGTTAGCTTGCCCGGAAAATTTATGTTTTCTCTCTATTTCTGATTTGCCGAGATCGCTCAAGGTGCACGGCAAATAACATACCCAGACAGGGAAAGCAACAATCCGAAACTAAAAAAATTCTAATAGTAAAAACTAGTAAAATATGAGAAATTTTTTTCTTTTAAAAATAGAAAATAAAATGTGTCACTCTAACATTATACCTTTATATCTAATGAAATACGTGTTTCTGAAGCAACCGAAAACCATTTTCGATCAAACGAAAACTATTTCCAAATGGAAACGGCGCTCCGGACGCAATGGAACACCTTCCATAGCTTAGAAATGCACATAAATACCAAAACCAGAAACCCTTTCGAGTTTCGGCAATAATAGTTCAAGATCTAGATCATAACCGGAAGCGGTTCTTCATAAAAGCTCTGATACCATGTTTGGGTACACAGGGTACTCCCAAAAGACCAAACACCTAGAGCAACCACTTTACAAAAACAGATCACAAATCGATACATCGATTTTTTGACGTGGTTTAAACCCTTGTAAGGGAAACACTCCACGGCCCCGGCCAAATAGCTTCTACGGGACAATTTATTATGCAAAGAAAGAAAGTTACAAATGAGCTTCTCATAATCGATCAACTAAACAATGACCCTCCATTCTCTTTAAATAGAGATCATGGACCAATCGGGTGTTAAGCCATGGATCAAGGTTAGGTATGATCTAAGAGAAGTTGAGCCGTCGGATCACTCTATGTCGGAAACATATCATGACCATTGAATTAAGTATTTACAAATGCATACTAATGCATAATAAAGAAACACACTTTCCCTAACGGATATATTACACAAGTTGATCTTAACTAACTCCTAAGTGTCTAAATATCCTAACAACAGAAATTATGATGGTTACCGAAAGTTGGAGTTTCGATGGCGATTGGAAAACCCAAAGTTGGAATGTGGCACACTCCAACTTTGGCACCTTAATTTAGACAAGCCTCGAAAGATAGTATAGAAGCCTTCACACACCAAAAATCACAACATGAAACCCTAGTTGCTCAAGAAGAGAGGTGCACACCACTTTTTATCAAGTAGCTTATCCTAATTAACAAAAGGACTTCGAAACCAATAGATCTCATTTTTGGTTTAATGTACCTTCCCCACCTTGATTGAGTTATTATTGGACTTGTGGTACCTTGTCTTTGACTTGTGGTTAATACGGTCATTTACCCTCCTTTATTTTTTATATACCACCTTGTTGAATTTTTGGTATTATAGAGAAGTTGACTTTGATCACCTGCGATCAGTTGTGGTGTGTTGATAATCACTTCTCTTCTGCTGAGACTTGGTTGAAGTTTATAATTTTTGTAACTTTTTTTATGTTGACTTCATTGACCTAATCAACTCCAGTCATTTCTCTCTCTCTGGTTTATACAAACCCTCTTGAAGGGTCAGCTGGTTCCTAGAGAAGACTGGCCTCTCCGAGGCACACACAGTCTTTTCTGAAAGTAACACTTCTAAGTATATTTTCAAGAATGGTTTCACACCGAGGTTGGTATCTTCAACTAAATCTCTCTTTTTTTTATATGATATATATGTTTATTTTATTACATGTTACTGAATATTAGTTTATCGTTTTAGTTTGCTTGTCACTGTAACTCATTATAATCTGTTGATATGGAAATTTTGAATTTACCAAAGAGCCTATGTTAAGAACTTACTGGTTGAACATTTGGAGTTTGAAGGAGACATTAGCAGTCACCTACTGGACTTATTCTACACAGTTGAGTATTCACTACTTCATTAATATCAAATTGTGGTCTTTTATGAACAATCTGGGCATTGTGGTCTTTTACAAATTGCAAGCTACAGAAATTCTAGTGGTTACCGAAAGTTGGAGTTTCAATGGCGATTGGGAAACCCAAAGCTGGAATGTGGCACACTCCAACTTTGGCACCTTCCTTTAGACAAGCCTCGTAAGATAATATAGAAGCCTTCACACACCAAAAATCACCACATGAAACCCTAGTTGCCCAGGAAGAGAGGTGTACACCACTTTTTGTCAAGTAGCTTATCCTAATTAACAAAAGGACTTCGAAACCAATAGATAGTGTTATCCCATCAAGGCCATTAACACGCCCTCGATTAACAGCATATCAATACATTTAATGTTGTATGGATTTGAACGGAGTGTACTGTGGTAACATGTAAAATGGGTATGAGGACGTAGTTTCCTCAATGTTTTCTACATACTAAATTTATTTTCGGCATGGATTTCTGTGTAGATGATTCAATCATCCAACGCCTATTTTTCTGGTGATTTTGGGATAAAAGTTGGTTAAATTTCTTGCTAGAAATTGTTATTTTCACAATTTTGTAATTTTTGCAATCGGTATTTTCTATTCTAAATTAATTGCCCAATTTTAAAACTACCCAGACCATCGAAATTGCGATCTGAACACTTCAAATGGCGATTTTGGCTAGATTTACTCTACCAAATTCTGGGGATTCGGGGCATTTTGGTTAGCCCTTATACAGCTCTGATATATGACTAGTGGAACTCTCGATAAGTTATAGGTTATAGCCCTTGCAGAGGTTCCATAGATTCGCTAACTGTAGGGGGGTTTTAGTGATATTATACGATGCCCAAACAATGGTTTAAATGCACTTCTCACATCAATGAGGGTTTTTATTGTTTTACCCTAAGCTTCATTTTTTAGAATTCCCTTTGGCTCTCTAACTGGTTCTTCCTTCTCCTTGTAGCTCTATTACAGTAGGGTTCCTCTAGTCATTTTTCTACTTAGATTGATCATTAGGGATGAGAGAAACATCTCATCACTTCCTTGGTTCTGTCAACCAAATCATAAGTTCTGTCAACCAAAGCAGGGTTCTGGGGGTTGATGCAGCATCTTCCCCGCTTCAAAGGTAAGGAACAATGTGTCTCCTCATGGATGTTAACTGTGATGAGGTATTCGTGGCTTTATTAATTTCTTTCTGTTTGGTTTGTAGGATGGCTTTTCCATTTTGTTCCTATAGGTTTTTATTTTTACAATATGTTAGTTATCTTGATTGGACTTCTTGTTTCAATGATGGTTCCCTTTTGTGTGTGAGGGAACCCATCAGATGGAGCAGCCAAGATCACCCCGACTTCTCCATTCAAGTTTTTCTCAACCTATGCTACAGTCCATAGGTAATACTTTTCGGCTTCGACTATGAATACACTCTTAGACTCTTCATACTTTGATAGACTTGATATGGATTGGATAATTTTCTCTTTACAAGTGTTAGATTTATTGCATGGTACTTGGTATATCTTGGTCAAGTTGGTCTCTCGACATCTTGCTCATAGGTGATAATGGATTCTCCCAATGTTCTAGTTCTAAGGTATTTTTGTCAAATCCTCTTACATAAAGTGCACTTGACAGTGAAAATTTATGCAACTCATCAAAATTTGCAATTGGGATCTTTATTTGTTTTCGTTTTTGTTGGGTTGGTGCATTCATTGGATTAGGTGGCCTCTAACATGAAAGCTAAGTTGGGCTCTTCTATTGTGCCCTAGCTCAAGTATTTTGCAAGTTTGTTATCTTGTGGCGTTATGTAGTTTTGGGGTTCTGCATTCAACCTACACATGCCTTCTCTGTGCATTCTTTTTGGTGCGTTGCTTCCCACCTTTTTCATATCCACACAAGTTAGAATTTATTTTGGTTGGATTCCTTTGTTGTAACTTAAATAATTGTTTGTTGCTACATGCTTAGTGTGCTTCTAGGAGACTTGGTAAACAAGGGCTTTGGTAAAGGTAACATTGATTATATCAATTGACTTCAAAGTTTATTTAGAAATATTTTCAACCATTGGTTCCACTCTATTTATTTTCTATTCAATAAGCCTACAAAGAGTTGCTTGTTCAAAAATGCAGTGAGTGTTGAGAATAGAAAACCGTATCATTGCAAACTTCAAATGATAGAATTTGTGGAACAATTGTTTCCTATAGGGTATTCATGACAAGTAGAATTGTGATCTTATTTCCTTGTAGGGGTTTAAAGTAAAACTTTATCATGTCATTGCTTTAATGCAAGATACTGGGGCTTACAATTCAATTGCTATCCACATGTGCTTAAGACTGGAGCTTAGAATTCTTCATGTTTATACATTTAGTTCAAGTTCTTGATATATCTATCTAGGATTGTGTTTGTTGTTTACAAGCTCATGAAAAGTTTGATGATAAATGACTCTGAGAAAGTTTTATTAAGCATCTAAATATATACCATTATAGAAGCATATAGACATTCTTAAGAAGTGAATAGATCTAAGGTATAATTCTTTGTAAGACCGAGCTCATACATTGCAAAATGTTGTTTAAGCCTTGTGATTATTCAAAGGACACAAGGATTTGAAATCTGAGCTTGAAGAAGAAAAATTTGCAAAGCATTGAAACATATTGATAGCATATTTGAAGGACTTGTGTTATAACTTGGAGACTGAGCATATTCTTTGTGACCAAATTGAAGTTGAGTTTGAATAGTGTTATGGGAGAACATCAGTTATAACTTGAAGACCGATCCTATTCTTTGTGACCAAATTGAGTTTGAGTTTGAATATTTGTGCCATTAAAAGACAAAAGTTGAAGTTGAAGAATTGATCATTGAAAAGGGATAAGTATGAAAACTAATTGAACAAATTTTATTTGTGTTACTGCTTATCATATAGACTTGGTAACTACTTTAAGGAATACAATGCAAGATTATTTGTTTGATGAAGTTTGATGGAATTGGAAACCATCATTAAGCAGACTTGTTTGTAGATCTGAAAGGAATCATTGATAAGGATTTGATTGTATATGTAAGAGCTAGTTCATGAGAAGTGGTTTTAGTCTATCTGAAGCAAATCTATGACTATATCGTTGCATTCAAAAAAAAAAATTAACACTTCTAGGTATCGTCTCTATATCGACGAACATCAATGTAGGGTATAGAAAATGTTTCCACACAGTTGCTGAACCTACCACAAAATTTTGTGAATGCCTATGTGGATACTGCGATGATGATTCATGATGTTAAGTCAATAAATTTTTCTACATTTTTAGTTTTTCCTCTCCAAATTTTGGTTTGTTTTTTGAGTTTACCTTATTTAATTGTTGGTTTTCAATTTTGGTTTTTCCCCTTCTTAAGAATCTTATGATTGCTTGAATAAAGTTTGATCCCAGTCCTTTCAGATTTCAGTTGATTTTGGTCATTTTTATATTGAAAGTGGGTCAATGTGAGTTATATATTCAAAAGGAGAATCAATAATGACTTTAGAGAGTAGCTAAACTAGTGTCCTAAACCAAATAGCTGCCAAAATCTCCGACAAATTGGCAAAAAGTTAGAAAATTTGCTAAATTTTGGTTTAAAGATATTCTTGTAGCGCTACACCAAAGTTTAACACAGAGTGCGCTACAGGAATATCGTGGAATGAGTTTTTGTAAAATCTCGATCTTATTTCAATCATCATGAAGAGTGTGAGTATCTAATCGCATTGTGTGAAGTGTTTAACACGTGTATGCAGCATTTTGAGCATGATGTTAATTGGTTGATAATCACGAAGAGGAGACAAGGGCATCATTACAGGTTATGCAGGTTCAGTTGCACAGAGCCAATTCTGGATTCAGCTGTCAAGTTTCCCTCGACACACGCATCATCACTGAGGAGTTAGTGTTTGAAGAGGAGACTTCACTGGGAAACGTTGGATTACGTTATTATGGAAGAAGACAGCTGTGATTCCGGCGCCAGCAGAAATTAGGGCTTTTGAATTCGTTCACCTACAGCCAAAGAAGCGTTAGGAGGACACCTGTGCTCGAAGAAGAACGTTATTGACACCTCAATTTGAAGACATTACGCCACGATGCAGGAGTAATTGACAGGTATTACGTATAACCCTCATAGCTGGAGAATTTGGGTTTTTGCTGCTGCGTGTTCTTCTGAAAAAATTGGTTGCTGAGAAAGGTGTAATAGAATGAAAGGATGAAGAATTCATCACTGAAATGGTTAGCTGAAGCATGATAGGAGGAACTAGCATGACTGTTTCTTTTATGACCTAATCAGAATAGGGCGTTGAAAAAACTCACAGAATTGCCTGTAGAATTCAGTTTGTTTACACAGAGGGAAGTCTGCTAGTTTGATACAGGTATTACACAGGGAGGTTTGTAGATTTGTGCAGGGGTTAAATTGTTATAACCTGCAGTACTATTTGCCCAGAAAACAGCTTATAAGACACTTCTGAAACCTAAAACTAGACTGTTCCAGTTCCTTGAAAAGAAAGAGATGGGAAAAAACAGTAAAAGTGGTAAGATTAATAGGGCTGAACCCACAGACTTGACATGGATCCAAAAACTTCCAGATTGTGTAGAGCTGTTCCAACAGGCAGGATGGTTGAAATTCTTCAAGAAGATAGATGGCTTTAATGCCCAAGTATCATGCAATTTTGCCAAAGGACTTAAAAATGAGATGATCATAATGGATCCTTTAAGATTCAAATTGACTGTAGATTTAATTTCAGAAGCCACTGAAATTGATAATGAGGGCGAGCTCTGGTTTAAGAAGTCTCCTTTTGAGTTTGATCCTCAAAGATACTTATTGCCCAATGTTGTTCCTGACTGGAACAAAGGTATTATCATTCATAATTTCAAGAGGGAATGGATTGAACCTATAAGGATTCTTCATAGCTATATAACTTGTGAAGGGAGGTACTCATTAGTGTTCAAATACCATCTCAGGTTCTTGCAGCACATGGCAGGGGTGTCAAAAATGAATTTGCCATTCTTTTTCTTCAAAAGCTTGCAGAAAATGTCTAGCAAAATTAAACAGCAGGATGATCATACTTCTCAATCATTGTTTCATCATGGTCTCATCAAGTTAATCATTTCTACAGTGTTGCAGAAGGAAGAAAAAACTTGGGACTTCTTTTTGTTTTGGTCAGGGATTCATTCTAAAGGAGAAGACCAACAACCCAAAAGGCAAACTGATAAGGGAAAAGTGATGGTACAAAAGTTGGGGTATTCAGCTAAACCTGCAAACAAACATGGCATTAAAGCTAAAAAGGAAACAAAGCAGGTAGCAGATGAAGGACAGACTGATAGTCATCCTCAGGAAATTCCACAGCACAGTAAAGTCAAATTTTCATTATTCGATGACAAAAAGGAAAAGGAAATTCTTGAAAAGAAGTCATCATCTATAACAGTGGTTCAAGAAGAGAGGAAAATTGATATCAAGGTTATCCCTGTAGCAAAAGAGGAAGTCCAGAATCAGCCCAAAAGCCCTATCACAGTCCTCTCAGATGATGAGGGCTATATGTTAGAGGAAGAGCAGTTTATTCCTGAGATCAAGGTTAAAGCTGAGATTAAAGAAAATCAAGCTATAGAGGATAAAACTACCAAGCCTAAAAAGAAGATAAAAAAGCTAGAAGTGGTAGAGTTAGCATCTATCCAATATCAAGGGAAGACACTAAAAATGATGGGAGAGCCAGCTTCTTTATGGAGACCTAAAACTAGGTCTAAAAACAAATTAAGATTAAATATGAAAAAGTTGTTGAATCCGAAATTGAAGACTGATAAGGTAAACATCTCTGATGAAGAATCCATGGAGGAGCAGTCAAAGAAAAATGAATTGCATTCAGTTAAAAAAGAAGATTTTGGGTCTGTACAGGTAACAGGTGAAGAGAGCTCTCAATCCATTGTTGAAAACAATTCTAAAAAATTGTTAACAGAAGAGATTAAATCAGCACAGGAAATAGGTGTTTCAAACCCTATCATTGAAGATATTGCTGTAAAGCCATTGACAGAGGAATTAATGTTTAAGAAGTTTAATATGTTTTGGAAACCAAGTGAAGATCAGGATGCTGCAATAGAAAACCTGGTTAATTATGACAGGGAGAATTTGAAAAAGGTGGTCAAACAGTACAAGCATCAAATGAACTACATGCAAGAAGTTAATGATGGTCTAATGCTGGCAAATAGGAGATTGAGAGAAGATCTTCAAGATACTCATGATAATTTTCAGGAGTTGGTGATTGATGCTAAAGAGGCACTCAGAAGAAAAAGGGTTGCTGACAGGAATTGCTCAGAATTAGAAAAGACAGTTCAAACCTTGCAACTTGAAAATGAACACCTACACAAAAGGATAGATGAGCTGGAGCAAAAGCACAAAAGAGTGAAGAAAAGATCTTCAAGTCCAGATGGCATAGCTTTGCTAGTGGAGGCATCGAAAGAGATCTAGGGCAGTTAGGTTCATTTAAAGCTTTTTGTTAAGGATTTGCTATTTTTAGCAAAATTGTAATTTGTAAAAATGTAAATGTTATTTTCCCTAATCTAGTCATTCGATGGAGGATTAGTAGGAGATACCCTAACTGTTTTTGGGGGATGAAAAACTATTTAGAGAGGGAGAAAAGACATTGTAAGGGTTCAAATTTTTGGAGAGCTAGAGGAGGTCTGCAAACTGTGTTTTCATCCAGACTTGTTCACTGCTAAGTATTGCAAACTCTCATATTACATTTTTGATGAAACTATGAATATATGACTCCTTATTCTACTTTTGATATGTGTTGGCTTCATTTTAAACTTATACAGTTTCTTGATTGACAATTTCATTTCTGGTTTTAGGTATAATTTCCAGTGGTGCTTGTCTTTTATTGAATGAACTTCATTGCAATCTTTTGTTGAATTTCTGAGATATATATGCATCTTCATGGATATATGTATGTGAATTAGTTTTTACTTATTTGTTGAATGTATTCCCTTATGCTCTTGAAGTTTTCTTACCAAAACCTACAAAACAAAACCCTAAAAACCTAGTTTGGATTGATTTTATTCTTGAGATTGTGTTGGCTTGTTACCCTAGCCTTAGTAACAATTTCTGACACAAACATCTTTGGCGCCGTTGCCGGGGACGAAGCTGAAGCATATCTTCCCTGGGATATTCATCATTTTTCCTGGTTTAAGAGGTGGACTTGAACCAGCATTTTTGAAGGCTATTTTCACCAAAAAAGTCACACTGGCTTCTAAAGGGATTGGGACCAGGAATAAGCCTGTTTCTCCATTAAATCTGGGTGTGACAAACCCTGAGCAGATTTTGAAAACAGCAAACAAACTCAGAAAATCTCAATCTTTGCCAACTTTCTGTGATTTTCATCAGTTGGGTGAATCACTAGACCCAGCTGACATTTCACCGTGTATAAAACCTATCCTCTCTGAGAGCAGTTTTCAGGTTTTCACTAATCCCAAAAGTTTCTTGAAGGCTAAAACCTCTTCTCCTGATAAAATACCAATATTTCAGCTGAAACTAGGAAAGAATACCTTTCAAAAAGGACCGAGTCAAATTCCTTCCTTTTCAAACCCAAATTTGAAACTTCAGTCTAAACTTCAGTCCACAATGGCAGCTCAAAATCCACCTATGGATATGATGGACAGAATGGTAGCAGCTAGGTATGCACCATTAGTTTTACCTCAGCCTCTACATCCTTTGCCCGGAGGTGATTATCAGAAATATATGCCTAGATTTAATGGTCAAGGGGAAAATATTGTTGAGGAACATTGGGAGGCTTTTATGAGTTATGCTGACAATCAGAATATTGAAATTAAAGATGTGTGGATGAGGGTTTTTGTTCAGAGTCTAGATGGGGATGTAAGAAAATGGTTTAGGGAGTTGCCTGCTAACTCCATTACTATTATTGAAGAACTCCATCAGCTTTTCATGAGACAGTGGGGAGACACTAAAGATCACACATACTATATAACTGAGTTTGGAGCTCTCAGAAGAAAGAAAGATGAGACTGTTGCAAATTTTTCCAAGAGGTTTAATAAGATGTACAGTAGAATTCCAGCAGAAATTAAGCCCACTGAAACATCAGCTAAGTTGACATACGCCAATGCTTTTGATCATGAATTTTCTTTATTACTCAGAGAGAGGAGACCTATCACCCTGTTGAACATGCAAGATGCATCCCTAGAGGTAGAGTCTAATTTGTTAGCTTCAAATAGACTTAAGAATGAAACATCTCAGCAGCTGTATGAAAGAAAAGGAAAGAAAGAAGCTGTCACAGCAGGCTCTGCTTCTCAATCTGCTGAGGCCAAGATAGATGAGATGGCCAAAATGGTTAAGATCCTTACTGCAAAGTTGAACAAACTAGAGCTGGAAAAGAATTCTGCTAAACCTGCTCCAGAAGCTCCGAGAAATCCAAATAACCAAAATCAGTTTAGAAGACAATTTGCACCTAGATTCATGCCAAGGGAGCGAAGAAATAATGACATCCAGCAAGAAAGGAGAGAAAATGAAGATCAAAAAGTGCCCCCACCTTTTCAAAATAATTTGGTTGATGAGGAAGAAATTGATCAGCAGCTGCTTTTTGAAGAAACTGAAACTGATCAGGACATGAATCACATTGGAGATAAAATGTTTACAGGCTTTGTTACTGAAGAAGATTTTCTAAATTCTGAATATTATGATGCTGATTTATATGAGATTGAAGATGATTTGGAATGTGAAAAAACTGCTGTAAATGCTGCTACCAATCAGAATGGAGTCAAGAAAGTTATTAATCTCAGAACTGGACCAAAACAAGTAGTTCAAGCTCCTAAGAAGAAAGCTGCTGTTCCTGCTCCAGTTATTCTTGATAAACCAACTGTTGATCCTGTAGCAGAAAAGAAGCAACCTGCAGAAAAACCCAAGAAAAATACAGAAATTGAAGAGGTAAACAAGTCAGGTCAACATTTTAGTTTGGAAAATGAATTAGGAAAACTCAAAATTCCTGTCCCATTTTCTGAGCTTATAAAAAATCCATCATACAAGAATATAGTTTTGAAGGTAATGAATATGCAAAATAATCAGCCAGTTTCAGATACAGTGAACCTTCAAGAAGAAAACCCTAGAATTTTTATTGGATCAGCTTTAGCTGAGAAGACTGAAAATGAAGCTGGTGCTTCTCCTCCATTTTATATAACTCTGACGGTACATGAGCAGATGATTCATAACTGTCTGTTAGATTCAGGAGCATCCCATAATTTGATGCCAAAATCTGTGATGGAAGCCTTGGGCCTTAATGTCACTAAGCCTTACCATGATCTATATGCTTTTGACTCCCGAGCTGTAAAATGTCTAGGAGTGATAAAAGATATGGTTGTCAATCTTACTCAGTTACCCATGAAAAGTGTAATAATGGATGTTGTGGTAGCTGACATTACACCAAAATTTGGCTTACTTCTGTCTAGGTCATGGGCTAAGAAAGTTGGAGGAACATTACAGATGGATCTCTCTTATGCAACTATTCCTGTCTTTGGTGGAGAAAACAGGAGACTTTATAGAGAGTTACAGTTGGCTTACATAGTTACAGATGAGAAAAACCCTACAAATCACCCAATGTATTCTGTGGATAAAGACCTTGGTTCATGCATACTACAGTTTAGTGAAGAAGAGAATTCTGCTGGTGTGTTACAAGTACAAAAAGATCAGCCTGTAAAACACAGTCAAGAAGAGCAGGATGTATTATGGCAGTTGTATTTTGATGGGTCTTCATGCAAAGAAGGTGCTGGAGCTGGAGTTTTATTGATTTCTCCTGGAGGTGAAATGGTGAAACTTATGTATAAGTTAGAATTTGCCACCACCAACAATACTGCTGAGTATGAGGCCCTGCTATTGGGATTGAAGGCTGCAAAAGATTTAGGAATTCAACAGATTTCTGCATTTGGCGACTCCGAACTAATTGTTCAACAAGTGAAGAACAAATATCAAGTAAAGCAGGGTTTGTTGAAAGTATATCGAAATGAGGTATGGGATATGCTTGAAAATTATTTTATTGCATTTAATATCACTCATATTCCCAGAAATCATAATGAAACTGCAGATTCTTTAGCCTTGGCTGCCACACATTTCAGAATTCCAAAAACTACTCAATTAAGGTATCCAATAGAAGTGAGATATAGGCCATGTGTTCCAGATAATGTGAAACATTGGAGGGTTTTTGAAGATGACATTGAAATAAAAAAAATTCTTGAGCTGGTAGATGAATTTTCAAACAATCAAATTGATCAAGAAATGGATGAAAAGGATGAACAGTTGGATGAATTTACTGCAGAAGAGATTGCTGGACACAAGATTATTGAATTGAAGAGTAATTTCATTCCGAAAGGCCTAGTACCTTTGGAGAGAATATTTACTAAGGATGATACACCTTCCAGACCAGTAATCCAGTCTTCAGAAGACAATGTAGAGGATTACAATATTGGCTCAGCAGAACAGCCCAGAATAGTAAAATTGTCTAAAAACCTAACAGCTGAGCAAAGGAGCAGATATATTAGGCTGTTGAAGAAATATATAGATACATTTGCTTGGTCTTACAAGGAGCTGAAAACCTATGACACAGCAGTTATTCAGCATAAAGTTCCTTTGAAACCTAATGTTAAACCTTTCAGGCAAAAATTAAGAAGAATTAATCCAGCACTGTTCCCAGTAATTGAAAAAGAATTAAAGAAGTTGTTGGATGCAAAAATAATAGTGCCTCTTAGGTATTCTTCTTGGGTGGCAAATTTGGTTCCGGTTAGAAAGAAGAATGGAGAGATTCGATTATGTGTTGATTTCAGAAATTTGAATCGATCATCATTAAAAGACAATTATCCTCTCCCCAAGATTGAACAGGTTTTGCAGCAGGTGGTTGGAGCTCAAAGGATTTCAATGCTAGATGGTTTCTCAGGGTATAATCAGATTGCTATGCACCCTGATGATAAAGAAAAAACAGCTTTTACAACCCCCTGGGGGACATTTATGTATGACAAGATGCCTTTTGGCTTAATGAATGCTGGAGCAACCTTTCAGAGAGCCATGGATATTGCATTCGTGGGTAAAAAAGATAAGTTTGTGGTGATTTATCTGGATGATATTACAGTTTTCTCCAAATCTGATGATGAACATTTGAAACATTTGGAGCAAACCTTCATAAAGTGCAGAAAATTTGGCTTATCCGTAAACCCTAAAAAATCACATTTTGCTGTACAGGAAGGTAAGTTGCTTGGTCACTTGGTATCAGCTGATGGTATCAGAATTGACCCTGAGAGAGTCAAAGCAATACTAAAAATTAGCTTGCCTAGGAGTAAAAAGGATGTGCAATCATTTATTGGCAAAATCAATTTTCTGCGATGGTTTATTCCTAATTTTGCTGAGACCATTAAGCAAATTACAGGCATGTTAAAAAAGGATCAAGAAGTCAAATGGACTATGGAAGCAAAGACAGCTTTTGAAAAGATTAAAGTGGCTCTAACTGAAGCACCTGTTCTGGTGAGTCCAAATTTTGACAAAGAATTTCTTACATTTTCTTTTGCTTCATAGGACACCATTGCTGCTGTATTACTTCAGAAGAATGAAGAAGGATTGGAACAACCAATTGCCTTTTTCAGCAAAACACTTAGAGATTCCGAGCTAAAATACAGTATCTTGGAGAAACAAGCCTATGCCCTGGTAAAGGCTTTAAAATTTTTCAGAATTTATATTTTACACTCCAAGGTTGTTTCATTTGTTCCAAATGCTGCAGTGAAGGATGTTTTGACACAGCCTGATAGTGAAGGAAAGAGGGGAAAGTGGATCGCCAAAATTATGGAATATGAAGTGGAAATCAGACCTACAAAGCTGGTCAAAGGACAAGGATTGGCCAAACTGCTGGCTAACTCAAACTGTCAGGCATTAGGGTTACATGCTATGATAGAAGAATCAGCACCTGAAGAAAATCAAGTAATACTGGAAAAAGAAAGAATCATGGATTCTTATTCATCTTCAGATTGGTATGCTGACATTGTCCATTTTTTGTTATTTTTGCAATGTCCAGAACATTTAGACAGAAAAGCTGCCAGGTCCTTGAAATTGAAAACTACTAAATACTGCCTGATAGAAGGTCAATTGTTTTGGAAAGATCCAGCAGGAATATTATTAAGGTGTTTAGACCAAGGTGAAATAAAGGAAGTGATTTCTGAATCACATGAAGGAGCTTGTGGAGGACATAAATATTGGAAAACAACAGCTTATAAAATTTTAAGAGCTGGTTACTATTGGCCCTCACTTTTCACATATGTTTATCAAACTGTAAGAGCTTGCATACCTTGTCAAAAGTTTGCAGGAAAACAGAAGTTGCTGTCTTTACCTTTGAAGCCTATTGTAGTCAATGCCCCTTTTCAGCAGTGGGGACTGGATTTTATTGGAGAGATAAACCCAGCATCTTCAGGCCAGCATCACTGGATTTTGACTGCCACAGATTTCTTTACAAAGTGGGTGGAGGCTATCCCCACAAGAAATGCCACAGATAAGGTAATAATGGATTTCATAGAAAATAATATTCTGAGCAGGTTTGGTTGTCCACAAAGATTGATTACTGATAATGCCAAAGCATTCAAATCCAAGGCAATGGTGGCCTTTTGTGAGAAAAATGGTATTATGCTAAAACATTCAACTCCCTATTATCCTCAGGGAAATGGTCAGGCTGAATCATCTAACAAAAATATCATTCAGTGCATCAAGAAATTGCTCAAACAAAATAAAAAATCCTAGGATTCAATGTTGAAATATGCATTATGGGCAGATAGGATTACTGTAAAACAAGCCATTGGTACTTCACCCTTTCAGCTGGTTTATGGAACAGAAGCAGTATTTCCAGTACAATTGGGAATCCCTGTAATGAAGTTCCTCCAAAATTCTCAAGAGGAACCAGATGATTTGCAAAGGAGAATTTTTGAAATGATTGAGTTACAGCAGAACAGAGAGAAGGTAGACAAAGAAGCCCAGCTGTATAGAACTAAAATGAAAACCAGGTTTGACAGAAATATCAAAGATCACATTTTTTCAGAAGGTGAGATGGTTTTAAGATGGGATGCAAGAAAGGAGCAGAAGGGGAAACATGGAAAATTTGATAATTTATGGTTTGGCCCTTTTCTCATAGCTAAGGTTTTGGAAAATAATACTTTCATATTGCAGTCTTTGGAAGGAGAGGAATTGCTCAGCCCTGTTAATGGGCGATTCCTCAAGCATTTCTACAGTTAAATGAAGATCATGGTCACTTTTCATTGTATATACCGGTGTGAGTGAGATTGAATAAAGACTCCATAGCCCAATGGAAGACTGAAGGCACTAGTCTACAGGTTCTTGAAGCCTCACAGGGAGGACTTCATCCCGCAGCTGGAGCCAGATGTTAAGTCAATAAATTTTTCTACATTTTTAGTTTTTCCTCTCCAAATTTTGGTTTGTTTTTTGAGTTTACCTTAGTTAATTGTTGGTTTTTCCCCTTCTTAAGAATCTTATGATTGCTTGAATAAAGTTTGAGCCCAGTCCTTTCAGATTTCAGTTGATTTTGGTCATTTTTATATTGAAAGTGGGTCAATGTGAGTTATATATTCAAAAGGAGAATCAATAATGACTTTAGAGAGTAGCTAAACTAGTGTCCTAAACCAAATAGCTGCCAAAATCTTCGACAAATTGGCAAAAAGTTAGAAAATTTGCTAAATTTTGGTTTAAAGATATTCTTGTAGCGCTACACCAAAGTTTAACACAGAGTGTGCTACAGGAATATCGTGGCATGAGTTTTTGTAAAATCTCGATCTGATTTCAATCATCATGAAGAGTGTGAGTATCTAATCGCATTGTGTGAAGTGTTTAACACGTGTATGCAACATTTTGAGCATGATGTTAATTGGTTGATAATCACGAAGAGGAGACAAGGGCATCATTACAGGTTATGCGGGTTCAGTTGCACAGAGCCAATTCTGGATTCAGCTGTCAAGTTTCCCTCAACACACGCATCATCACTGAGGAGTTAGTGTTTGAAGAGGAGACTTCACTGGGAAACGTTGGATTACGTTATTATGGAAGAAGACAGCTGTGATTCCGGCGCCAGCAGAAATTAGGGCTTTTGAATTCGTTCACCTGCAGCCAAAGAAGCGTTAGGAGGACACCTGTGCTCGAAGAAGAACGTTATTGACACCTCAATTTGAATACATTACGCCACGATGCAGGAGTAATTGACAGGTATTACGTATAACCCTCATAGCTGGAGAATTTGGGTTTTTGCTGCTGCGTGTTCTTCTGAAAAAATTGGTTGCTGAGAAAGGTGTAATAGAATGAAAGGATGAAGAATTCATCACTGAAATGGTTAGCTGAAGCATGATAGGAGGAATTAGCATGACTGTTTCTTTTATGACCTAATCAGAATAGGGCGTTGAAAAAACTCACAAAATTGCCTGTAGAATTCAGTTTGTTTACACAGAGGGAAGTCTGCTAGTTTGATACATGTATTACACAGGGAGGTTTGTAGATTTGTGCAGGGGTTAAATTGTTATAACCTGCAGTACTATTTGCCCAGAAAACAGCTTATAAGACACTTCTGAAACCTAAAACTAGACTGTTCCAGTTCCTTGAAAAGAAAGAGATGGGAAAAAACAGTAAAAGTGGTAAGATTAATAGGGCTGAACCCACAGACTTGACATGGATCCAAAAACTTCCAGATTGTGCAGAGCTGTTCCAACAGGCAGGATGGTTGAAATTCTTCAAGAAGATAGATGGCTTTAATGCCCAAGTATCATGCAATTTTGCCAAAGGACTTAAAAATGAGATGATCATAATGGATCCTTTAAGATTCAAATTGACTGTAGATTTAATTTCAGAAGCCACTGAAATTGATAATGAGGGCGAGCTCTGGTTTAAGAAGTCTCCTTTTGAGTTTGATCCTCAAAGATACTTATTGCCCAATGTTGTTCCTGACTGGAACAAAGGTATTATCATTCATAATTTCAAGAGGGAATGGATTGAACCTATAAGGATTCTTCAGAGCTATATAACTTGTGAAGGGAGGTACTCATTAGTGTTCAAATACCATCTCAGGTTCTTGCAGCACATGGCAGGGGTGTCAAAAATGAATTTGCCATTCTTTTTCTTCAAAAGCTTGCAGAAAATGTCTAGCAAAATTAAACAGCAGGATGATCATACTTCTCAATCATTGTTTCATCATGGTCTCATCAAGTTAATCATTTCTACAGTGTTGCAGAAGGAGGAAAAAACTTGGGACTTCTTTTTGTTTTGGTCAGGGATTCATTCTAAAGGAGAAGACCAACAACCCAAAAGGAAAACTGATAAGGGAAAAGTGATGGTACAAAAGTTGGGGTATTCAGCTAAACCTGCAAACAAACATGGCATTAAAGCTAAAAAGGAAACAAAGCAGGTAGCAGATGAAGGACAGACTGATAGTCATCCTCAGGAAATTCCACAGCACAGTAAAGTCAAATTTTCATTATTCGATGACAAAAAGGAAAAGGAAATTCTTGAAAAGAAGTCATCATCTATAACAGTGGTTCAAGAAGAGAGGAAAATTGATATCAAGGTTATCCCTGTAGCAAAAGAGGAAGTCCAGAATCAGCCCAAAAGCCCTATCACAGTCCTCTCAGATGATGAGGGCTATATGTTAGAGGAAGAGCAGTTTATTCCTGAGATCAAGGTTAAAGCTGAGATTAAAGAAAATCAAGCTATAGAGGATAAAACTACCAAGCCTAAAAAGAAGATAAAAAAGCTAGAAGTGGTAGAGTTAGCATCTATCCAATATCAAGGGAAGACACTAAAAATGATGGGAGAGCCAGCTTCTTTATGGAGACCTAAAACTAGGTCTAAAAACAAATTAAGATTAAATATGAAAAAGTTGTTGAATCCGAAATTGAAGACTGATAAGGTAAACATCTCTGATGAAGAATCCATGGAGGAGCAGTCAAAGAAAAATGAATTGCATTCAGTTAAAAAAGAAGATTTTGGGTCTGTACAGGTAACAGGTGAAGAGAGCTCTCAATCCATTGTTGAAAACAATTCTAAAAAATTGTTAACAGAAGAGATTAAATCAGCACAGGAAATAGGTGTTTCAAACCCTATCATTGAAGATATTGCTGTAAAGCCATTGACAGAGGAATTAATGTTTAAGAAGTTTAATATGTTTTGGAAACCAAGTGAAGATCAGGATGCTGCAATAGAAAAACTGGTTAATTCTGACAGGGAGAATTTGAAGAAGGTGGTCAAACAGTACAAGCATCAAATGAACTACATGCAAGAAGTTAATGATGGTCTAATGCTGGCAAATAGGAGATTGAGAGAAGATCTTCAAGATACTCATGATAATTTTCAGGAGTTGGTGATTGATGCTAAAGAGGCACTCAGAAGAAAAAGGGTTGCTGACAGGAATTGCTCAGAATTAGAAAAGACAGTTCAAACCTTGCAACTTGAAAATGAACACCTACACAAAAGGATAGCTGAGCTGGAGAAAAAGCACAAAAGAGTGAATAAAAGATCTTCAATTCCAGATGGCATAGCTTTGCTAGTGGAGGCATCGAAAGAGATCTAGGGCAGTTAGGTTCATTTAAAGCTTTTTGTTAAGGATTTTCTATTTTTAGCAAAATTGTAATTTGTAAAAATGTAAATGTTATTTTCCCTAATCTAGTCATTCGATGGAGGATTAGTAGGAGATACCCTAACTGTTTTTGGGGGATGAAAAACTATTTAGAGAGGGAGAAAAGACATTGTAAGGGTTTGAATTTTTGGAGAGCTAGAGGAGGTCTGCAAACTGTGTTTTCATCCAGACTTGTTCACTGCTAAGTATTGCAAACTCTCATATTACATTTTTGATGAAACTATGAATATATGACTCCTTATTCTACTTTTGATATGTGTTGGCTTCATTTTAAACTTATATAGTTTCTTGATTGACAATTTCATTTCTGGTTTTAGGTATAATTTCCAGTGGTGCTTGTCTTTTATTGAATGAACTTCATTGCAATCTTTTGTTGAATTTCTGAGATATATATGCATCTTCATGGATATATGTATGTGAATTAGTTTTTACTTATTTGTTGAATGTATTCCCTTATGCTCTTGAAGTTTTCTTACCAAAACCTACAAAACAAAACCCTAAAAACCTAGTTTGGATTGATTTTATTCTTGAGATTGTGTTGGCTTGTTACCCTAGCCTTAGTAACAATTTCTGACACAAACACATGGAACTATAAAATATCTTCCACGCAGGTGCTGAACCTGCCACGAACGTTTGGGAATCTATGCGTGGCTACTGCAACGATGATTCATGGAACTATAAAATATCTTCCACGCAATTGTTGAACCTACCACGAAAGTTTGGGAATCCATGCATGGCTACCACGATGATAATTCGTGGAACTATAAAAGATCTTCCACGCAAGTGCTGAACCTACCATGAAAGTTTGGGAATCCATGCGTGGCTACTGCAATGATGATTCGTGGAAGCTTTAGCACCTAGGTGGAAATTTATAGGAGTTGTGCGTCACTATAGCGACGAAATTGCGTGGCAGGATTCATTTTCCGTAGATATGAGAACTGTTGTGTTGTTCACACGTGGCAACAACGAAGCGTTTCTATTGCCACAACGTGGAATTTTTCTCCCTATATCCACAAATCACTTTCCACGAAAAAAAAACCCCAATCGTTGCAAGAGGGACAAAAATTCATGGCTATTACAACGATATTTCATGGAAAATTAGACCATATGTAGTAGTGATAGATATAATAGAGACCTTCATAGATCTACCGACCATACCCCTTTTCATGTGTGCCTAGGATTCCAACCATTGGCCCAAATTGATGCAGCTCCACCCATTGAAACCACACAGGAGGAATCTGCATATACTCAAACTAAAGTTGATAAGGCCACCATATTTGTTGAACAAATCTAGCACATCCACCAACAAGTTAATGACATTTTGGAAAAATGCAATACCAAGTACAAGCAGCTACATGACCAACATTGGGTTCCACACAAGTTCCAGGTGGGTGATAATTTTTGGTTGCATTTGCAGAAAGAGAGGCTCTCCTGAACCCATTGCTATCTTCATCCAATTTGATATGGGTCATACACCATCACCAAGACAGTTGGTGAGAAATCCTTCGAATTAAGCATTCCTCCATTCCTTGGCCTACAACCAATATTTAATGTGGAGCTCTTCACCCATATTTCCCACCATTATTGGACACATCAAAGGTGGCAGAGCAATTGACACCTACAAATATTAACCCTTACTGCATGGAACATGAAACCAATGATTGGATCATGGACACATAGGATAAGGGAACCCTCTAGAAGAATATCCAACTATATCGAGTTGTCAAAGCAGGGCAGCTACTCTACTAAGGAAAGTGGTTCACCAGGAGTAAAGTTCAACAAAAGTTTCCCCATTTAATGGGGGAACTCAACACAATGGAGACCATTTCTTCCTAAGGGAGGAGGACTAATCATAATGGATATTGGTGGCCACCCACCTATTGGCTCAAAACAATTTCCATGTTGACAATTTTCTAGTAATTTTTCTACGGTTCTTTGGGTCCTGAACTTCCGGGGCCGTTTTGAAGCCCTGGATTTCTTTTTTGGTCTCGTAGCAGTGTAGATGATAGCCATAGGCTCTCATCTAGGCCCGATCCACTATTGTAATCCGTGGATATATCTTTCCAATGGACTACTGAGCGCCCCAAAAAGAGATCGTATGCAAAGGTTATGACCCTAGAAAATTGATTGTTCAATTAACCACCTTCGGACCACAAACTTTATGATGAATCATCTCCTAAGGTTAGTTTTTTGGATTTTTAGGGTTCTTTCCCTCATGATTATGATAAAAAGGCCCTTTCGGCCTCGTTTTGTATTCATCTTGTCATGAATGAGCATAGTCATCACAACTCCTCTTGGAGATAAGCTACCACCATTCTAGCTGCTTGATTTTACAATCTTTTTTGTTTTCGACATTTAATAGAATTCGTGTTTACTGTATCAATGTGTTCTTTGCAATATATATGTGTCTGTGTTTCTATATATGTTATTTCATTTCATTCTCACATAAATCTGGATAGTATCCTAGGAGAACATGCTTCATAGTTCTTAGTTGTTTTTTCTACCAGGGTCGCAGGGAGATTATAAGGTGTTTGATGGTGCAAAGAGTGGTCCACTATAGAAAGTACAACCTATTGAAGCACCTATTTTTTCATTATATGAAATAAAGGAAGCAACTTATAAATTTGGAACAAAGAATTTGATTGGGGAGGGGTCCTATGGAAGAGTTTACTATGAAACGTTTAGAGGTGGTCAACCTGTAACAATCAATAATTTGGATGTCGGCAGCTAGCTAGAGGCAAATTCCAAAGTTTTAGCTCAGGTGTAATACCCCAGTTGTTAAGCACCATAATTATGGTATTTTATTTTACTATGGAATTTTGTTCTATTTGATAATATTACAATGGAATTATGATCATTTTTTTTATGATGTGATTATGAACTTTGGAATTAGTATTATTAATGTTAATGTTGTTATTGTCATTGTTGTTATCATTGAATGTTGTTGCTATTAATTAAATAAAAAACTGGCTCAACAAAGGAAACTAAAAGAGTATGGGAGACCATAAATCTCACGGTGTGAGGGGGAATGGGGGACATCCCTAGCACCTTAGAATTGTTATTGAATATTATTTTTCCATCCTAGTTCATTTTGTGCCTTGGTGAATTAGTAGTGTTGGTCACCCAAACATTGTACAACATACCCCATTTTTTATTTTTAAGGACTATGGAGTTATTATTGCCCCTTTTGCATACCTTAGTGGTCACCTCTTACCTAGTGCTCCCTAATTGGGATAAAATACCTCCTATTTATGTGTTTTTTTCATTTATGAGCCCTCACCCTAGATTCTAGGAGCTGTAAGCTAGAATTTAGCTTCCACCTCCTTGATTTGTGCCTCCACCTCCACAAGTGTGCCCCACTCCTCCATTCATCCCTAATTTTGTGCTTCTATGATAGTTATGACCCTATTGGATCCCCTCTCTAACTTAATGTGCCCTCCTTCATGTTTTGTATCCCCCCTTATGCATTAGTGCGCCTCCTTGTGCTCTTCATGGCTCCGCTCCTTGGTTTTTGGCAACTCCTACTCATGGTGCTAATCCGGGAAAGGGAATATCCTAAATAGGACACCACTCCACTAATTTGAGTTAAGTCTCCATGATGAATCCAATCCACACTCAAACCAATTCTATTTGTCCACCTTGGGTTCGAATTTCCCTCCTTGAGCTATTTATACATGTGCTCTCTCGTTGTTGAAGCTAATCCTGAGCTTTGGATCACTTGACCTGTTCTATATCACCGTGTTGGTAATGTTGATAGTATTGAGAGTGTTTCGAGACTTAGATTTAGTCTATTTGTTTCCATTTTCTTCCATTATATCACTCTACTAGTCCAGGTTCTCGCTCGGGAATTCAGGAAATGGGTCGGTGAGATCAGTCACATCCAATAGGTAGTGGAGACAGACAGGAAACTATTAGTGGGAAGCATTGTGGTCATTGGAAGAGGTAGTTCTGAGAGATACTAGAATAATTGTGCCTCTACTTGTGGATCCATGGTCTTAGCTCAGGGGTGACCTATTCAATCGAGGAAGGCTTGATTGTGTCTATGGATGGGAGGAAAGTTGTCCTGCTGCATCCAGTTGTCATTAAAGATAAGCATTTGTTTGTATACTTATTTATGTTATTTTATTATGTTTATGTGTCATGGAGGATGAAATGAATTTGGAATTGTTTATGGATTATGTGTCAGTATTCATATGCAGGATGGATGGATCTTGATACTTTGTATTGGAAATCCTATACTTTCTATTCTTTCTCCCCTCCTTCATGGTTTACGAATGTAACTCTCATAGTGATGAGAGGGGCAGAAACATAGGTTCTATTTTTCCCATTTTTGTTCATTTATTGGTTCTATAACCTGTTCCATTATGTCTGGAGAAACGATTCCAGTAAGAAACACCTTTTGTTTCACTGGAAAAGCTTTTCGGATGACAAATTTATGACTATTTTGGCCGGCAGTGTTTTCGACACTGAAGGGAATGCACCCTGTCTTCTGATTGGGAGCACCCTTGTTGCAGATTTGATTGTAATATTGCATATATGATTATGTTTATGTTGATATTCCTATTATATGGTAAATATGATATGTAATGGGGATTGATGGCTGGAGGGAAGGAAACCATTTAATCTAAGTTATACTAATGAAAGTTGGTTGTAGGGGACATCCACGGGATTGATTTAAGAGGCTGTAGTTGGAAGCCTGTTCCTTGCCTTGATTTGGTTGTGTGCATGTGACTATGATTTGATTCTATTCTTATTATTTCTTAACCACTTCTATCATCACACACTTCATGGAACTAAAGAGTAACCCTCATACGAAAGATAATTGTTTTGTGTGCAAGTGTTAACTACAATATTTACCACTCAAGTTCATTCTAGTTTCACAAATTGATACTTACTATGAATTACTTGAGATAATTACATCATACGGAATATTATAAATACCATGCATTCATTTTATGAAATACATTATCATTATGTCTATTAAGTATGTACATTGGGAATTGTAATATTTAAATTTCATGAGGCTAAGTTCGAGTTGAATGGCCTAACCTTAGGAATCTATATTTAGATGTGTAAGATTTAATTTATCCTTTTTCTGAAGTCTCTAGTTCCTTTGGCCTTATTTTTGGGTTGGGGACACTACAAAGTGGTATCAGAGCTAAATGTTTCAACACTACGGCTATTGGGCCTTCTGCAAGTCAATTTGTAATTATGCATTAGCATTAACTAAATTATGTACATGCACCTTAATATAGTTTCACATATTATTTAGTTCAGCAAACTGTTATCCTTGGAAGGATATGGACTTGATGTCCAGCCAGTAAGGAGAAATCTTGGAAGGATTTCTCTCCCCCTTGTCCAATTAGGCAGATTGTAACTTAGAGAAGTTGGCTAGTTACTTTATAAACAAGAAAAAAAGTAGTTTGAATGATAATGAACTTATACCAATGTGTAGTTTACTAACAAAAGGTTGATAATGAACACATTGTAGTTCCCAGTGAATGATTGAGCAAGCAGTGGGACAACTAAACCGAGATCTTAATCAAACTTGTGAAGACTAGAGATTCAACAAGTACAAGTTCAGCAGTAGGAAGTCAAAGATTGGAGAAGGATTTTGAGGAAGGACAAAGACTATATAGTCATAAAGAGCAGTTTGTTGAGGGAAGAAGGTAAAATAGGCATAAGAGGAGCAGTGAACCATTAAGCTTAGAGTATAACGAAAGGATAATTCATATCCAGGAGAAGATTATGAATGATCTGAAATCATTGAAGACCATCCAAAGATTCACTAAAAAGAGTCATAGAAGAGGTTATGTGAGGTCTAGATCATCTTCAAGGAGACCTCATCACTCAGAGAGGAGGAAGGGGTATGCATCAAGTAGTACATAAGTATTCTTGAAATATCTCTGGTGAGATACAAGAAGGGGAGGTCTACCTGGGATGAACTAGTAGGAGAGCTAAGAAGAATCAAGCCCACAACTTTTGATGGAGAAGTAAAGCATGGAGAAGATGTTGAAGCATGGTTGTTAGGACTCAGGAATTTCTTCCAGTTGCACAAGTACACACCTAATATGGAAGCACAAGTAGACATATACCATCTGCAGGGTAAGGCATCTATCTAGTGGGATCAGCTAGTTAAGCTAAAAGACATCGATGAAGACATAATCTCTTGGAAGAAATTTAAGAAGTACTTCCAGAAGGAATACCTCTCTGAGCATTACTATGACAAAAAGATGGAACAGTTCTTTGAGCTCAAATTGGGAAGCATGACTATAGAGGCCTATAGGAATAAGTTTCTAGAACTTTTGAAGTGTGTGGAATTTATCAAAGATGAGAAGGTAAAGATTCAAAGGTTCCTAAGTGGTCTTCCTTAATCTTATAGAGACAAAATACAGTATGATAGACCAAAGAACCTTAAGGATGCCATCTGGAAGGAAAAACAATTATATGCACAAAATAAGAGTAAGGCTTCATATCAAAAGAATTGGAAGGATAAGAAGAAGAACAAATAGGAGTAGAGAAATAAAGGTTTCCAACCTTCCAAATTTAGAAACAATAATTCTTATCAACAAATATAGCCAAGGGAAGAGCCTTCAAGGAAAAGACGACCTGTGGAATGTTGGATATGCAAGGAAAATCAATTTTCCATTCATTTCCCGCATAAGAGAAATAACCTTCACAACATTCAATAGGATTCAATTATTAGAGATGTAGGTGGAAGTGTTTATAGGATCTATGCATCCCTGGATGGGCAGCAAGCTGGAAACCAGTCCCAAATGATTGAGGTAGCAGGTAATATTGTTAATAAAACCATAACTATTTTGATTGATTCTGTAGCTAGAAATAGTTACATTGCACCTCATCTAGATGAGAAATGTCGTTTGAAGAAAAGTAAACTTTAAACAACAAGTCTAGTATAGTTAGCTACAGGAGCCAAGTGGAAAATCACAAAATTTTACAAATTTTGTCCTTTAGAAATGAATGGATTGAAAACCTTTGTAGACTTAAACATCATACCCTTGGGGTGATATGATGCATTGATTGGCATGGATTGGATGGATGCACACCATGACATACTTGATTGTCATAATAAAACGTGTACTTGTTTGGATGAAAAAGGAAATCGAGTGATAGTCAAAGGTATACCTAGATCCATTTCCCCGAGGTAGATCACAACTCTACAATTGAAAAAATGTCTCAAAAAGGGATTCCAGTTAGATGCAATTCATGTGGAAGAGTCAAAGAAGGAAAAGATCCAAAACTACAGGATTATCCAATACTACAAGAGTTTGCACATATATTTCAAGAACTGCCAGGAATGCCTCCTAAGAGGGACATTGATTTTTCTATCGACTTGGTGCCATGAGCAGTACCTTCATCTAAAGCACCTTATATAATGATTACTCCAAAGTTAAAAGAATTACAGATGAAATTAGAGGAGCTACCAAAGAAAGTTTAAATAAGACCCTATGTTTCACCTTGGGGATCCCCTTTGTTATTTGTAAAGAAGAAGGATGGAAATCTAAGAATATGTATAGATTATAGACAATTGAACAAAGCAATGGTGAAAAACAAGTACCCCTTACGAAGAATTGACGACTTGTTTGATCAGTCGAGAGGAGTCGAGGTGTTTTCAGAAATAGATTTGAGGTCAAGATACCACCAAATTAAAATTAAGATTGAGGATATCAGTAAGACAACATTCAAAACAAGGTATGGAAATTATGAGTTCATAGTGGTACCTTTTGGTTTAACAAATGCACCAGCATTATTCATGTGTTTAAATAATGGAGTCTTCATAAAGTACTTAGGTAAGTTTGTGATTGTATTCTTGGATGACATCCTTGTCTATTCCAAGACAGAATAAGAGCATGAAGAACAAATAAGGTTAGTAATGAAAATTCTTAGAGAACAATAGTTGTATGCCAAGCTAAGAAATTGTTCTTTTCATCAAGGAATAATTCACTACCTAGGGCATATCATATCTAAATAAGGTGTTTCGGTAGATCCTGAAAAGATAAGAGCCATTATGGAATGGATAACACCTAAGAATGTATCAAAAGTAAGATATTTCATGGGATTAGATGGTACTACAGAAGGTTCATCGAAATTATCTCATCCTATTGCATCTTTGTAGAAGAAGGGTGTGAAGTTCGACTAGACTCCTAAGTGTGAAGAGATTTTTCAAAGACTTAAGGAAATGCTTATTAGTGCACTTGTCATAAAGATTGCAGATCGTGAAGGAAACTTTGTTGTGTGCACAGATGCATGTAAACAAGGCATTCATGGATTATTGATGCAGGATGGACATGTGATCAATTATGAATATATAAAGTTGAAGGAACATGAGCAGAACTATGCCACCCATGACTTAGAGCTTGCAGCTATCATCCATGCTTTGAAGATGTGGAGACATTATCTATTAGGTAAAAATTTTGAGTTAAGAATTGATCATGATGGGTTAAAATACTTGTTTGAGTAGCCTAATTTGAATGCAAGACAGAGGATATGGATGGAGTTATTATGTGAATATGACTTTGACATCAAGCATATCAAAGGTAGGGAAAATAAAGTAGCTAATTCACTTAGTAGAAAGATACATGTGATGCATGTAGCAACTATCAACACTGGTACATTAGATTTAAAGGATAATATCATAGAAGCCAGTGTTACATATGAACTTTATCAACATGTAAAAGAAGGATTGCAACAACAGAAAATTCCATGGAAATTTGATAAGTATAAGTTGGAAGAAAATGGGATCCTCATGCACAAAGATAGATTTTATGTGCCCAATGCTAGAGATATAAGGAAGATGGTTATGAAGGAAATGCATGATGTTCCTTATGCCAGACATTCGATTTATCATAAAATAGTAGCAGTAGTAAGGAAACAACACTATTGGACAGGGATGAAGAATGATGTTGTAGAATATATAGCTAGGTGCATGGAATATCAAAAAGTTAAAATTGAGCATCGGCATCCAGTGGGATTGTTGCAGCCCTTGCCAATACCAGAATGGAAATGTGATGTAGTGACGATGGATTTCATCACCAAGTTTCCTAAGACGGGATTGAAAAATGATGCTAGTTGTGGTAGATAAGTTGACTAAGGAAACACACTTCATTCCAGCAAAGAAAACTCACAAAGCAACTAACATTGCAGATATTTACATGAAATAAGTAGTCAAATTGCATGCTATTTCCAAGGCTATAGTATCAAACAAAGATTCAAAATTTACTTCTAACTTTTGGAAAGGATTGTTCGATGGGTTTGGCACAAGTTTAAAAATGAGTAAAACATACCACCCTCAGACAGACGGATAGGAAGAAAGAGTTAACCAAGTGATTAAAGATATGTTAAAGATGTATGTGATGGATCATCCATCTAAGTGGGAATATTATTTACACTTGGTGGAATTTTCTTATAATAATGGATATCATTCCTCTTTAAAGATGAGTCCTTTTGAGGCCATGTATGGAAGCAAGTGCAATACTCCCTTTAGTTGGGATAACCCAACAGAAATAGTCATTGTTGGACCAGAATTATTAAAGGATATGGAGGATCAGATGGTTAATATAAAGCAGAATCTAAAGGAATCTCAAGACAGGAATAAAATCCATGCAAATCATAATAGGACTGTCAAATAGTTTCAAGTTGTGGATCTTGTGTTTTTGAAAGTTAGACCCAAGAAGAGTTCCTTAAACTTGGGTAATTGCTCCAAGCAAGTTGCCAGATACTATGGACCTTTTGAGGTCTTAGAAAATATAGGATCTATTTCTTATGAGTTGGATCTACCCACTTGCATTAGAGTACATAATGTGTTTCATGTGTCTTTATTGAAAAAGCATATACTCTATGCTAACCATGTAATTGATTGGAATGTGATCCAGGAAATTACAGCGATTTTATTTTCTTTATTGATATATATACATGTATGTTCATGGTACTAATCGTGTCATAGAATGGATTATGATCCCGGTGGAATCGAAAGGGGATTTTTTGGTACAACCTGTTTCCATTTTGGGCAGCAAGGTCAACCAACTTCGAAATAGAGAAATCAGGCAGGTAAAGGTCCAATGGACCCATTACAACCCTGAGAATGCAACTTGGGAGATGGAAGATGCTATGAGGGAGGTATACCTTCATATTTTTTTTTCATGTTTGTTGTTTATGGCATGTATGTAATAAATATGCATCGAGGACGATGCATTGTTTAAGGAGGAGGGGGATATAATACCCCAATTGTTAAGCCCCATAATTATGGTCTTTTATTTGACTATCGACTTATGTTTTATTTGATAATATAACTATGGACTTATGATCATTTGGTTGATTATGTGATTATGGACTTTGGAATTAGTATTAATAATGTTAATGTCGTTATTGTCATTGTTGTTATCATTGAATGTTGTTGTGATTAATTAAATAAACAACTGGCTGAGCAAAGGAATCTAAAAGAGTATGGGAGACCATGAATCTCATGGTGTGAGGGGGAATGGGGGAAAACGCTAGCACCTTAGAACTTGTTGGATGGTATTTTTCCATCCTAGTTCATTTTGTGCCATAGTGACTTTAGTAGTGTTGGTCACCCAAACATTATACAACAGACCCCATTTTTTATTTTTATGGACTATGGAGTTATTATTGCCCCATATGCATACCTTAGTGGTCCCTTATTTCCTAGTGTGCCTCCATCCTTGAGAGAAATTCCCTCCAATTTATGTGTTTTTGTCATTTATGAGCCCTCTCCCTAGATTCTAGGAGTTGTAGGCTAGAATTTAGATTCCACCTCCTTGATTTGTGCCTCAGCCTCCACAAGTGTGCCCCACTCATCCATTCATCCTTATTTGTGTGCTTCTATGATATTTATAACCCTATTGGATCCCCTCTCTCACCTAATGTTCCCTCCATGTTTTGTAACCCCCCTTATGCATTAGTGTGCCTCCTTGTGCTCTTCATGGCTCCACTTCTTGGTTTTTGGTAACTCCTCCTCATGGCGCTAATCCGGGAAAAGGAATCTCCTAACTAGGCCACCACTCCACTAACTGGACTTAAGTATCCATGACGAAGCAAAACCACACTGAAACCAATTCTAGTTGGCCATGTTGGGTTTGAATTTCCCTCATTGATCTATTTATACATGTTCTCTCTCCTTGTTGAAGCTAATCTTGAGCTTTGGATCACTGGACTTGTGCTATCTCACCGTGTTGGGATTGTTGATAGTATTGAGACTTAGATTTAGTCTAGTTTTTTTCCTTTGCTTCTATTATATCACTCTACTAGTCCAAGTTCTCACCTAGGAAGCCAAGAAATGGGTTGGTGACATGAGTCACATCCCATAAGCAGTGGAGACGGATAGGAAAGTAGTAGTGGGAAGCATTGTGGTTCTAGAAAGAGGTGGTTACGATATTTGCTAGACTAAGTGTGCCTCTACCTATGGATCCATGGTATTAGCTCAGGGGTGACCTGTTGAAGCTAGGAAGGCTTGACTGTGTCTACGACTAGGAGGAAGTTTGTTCTGTTGCAGCCAATTGTCATTAAAGATTTAAGTATTTGTTCATATACTTATTTATGTTATTTTATTTTGTTTATGTGCCATGGAGGCTTAAATGAATTTGGAATTGTTTATGGATGATGTGACAATATTTATATGCAGGATGGAATATGGCTCTTAATACTTTGTATTGGAACTCATATACTTTCTATTCTTTCTCCCCTCCTTCATGGTTTATGAATGTAACTCTCATGGCGATGAGAGGGGTGCAACCATAGGTTCTAGTTCTCCAATGTATATTCATTTATTGGTTCTATAGCCTATTCCATTATGTCTGAAGTGTTGATTCCAATAAGAAACACTTTTTTTCACTGGAAAAGCTTTCCGGATGACAAAGTTATGACTATTTTTTTCGGCAGTGTTTCCGACACTGATGGGAATGCACCATGTCTTCTAATTGGGAGCACCCTTGTTGTAGATTTGATTGTAATATTGCAGATATGATTATGTTGCTATAGATCTGCCTATGCTATGGTGAATCTGATATGTAATGGCGATTGATGGCTAGAGGGAAGGAAATCATTTAATCTAATTTATACTAGTGAAAGTTGGGGTAGGGGATAGCCACAAGATTGATTTCAGAGGCTGTAGTTGGAAGCATGTGCCTTGCCTTGATTTGGTTGTGTGGTTGTGACTATAATTTGATGCTATTTTTATTTATTTATTAACCACTTCTACCAGCACACACATCACAGAACTGAAGAGTAACCCTCATATGAAAGATAATTGTTTTGCATGAAAATGCTAGCTACAATATTTATCACTCAAGTTCATTCTAGTTTTACAAACTGATACTTACTATGAATTACTTGAAATAATTACATCATAAAGAAGATTCTAAATACGATGCATTCATTTTATGAAATACATTATCATTATGTCTATTAAGTATGTACATTGGGAATTGTAATTTTTAATTTTCATGAAGCTAAGTTCGGGTCTAATGGCCCGATGGCCTAACCTTAGGACTCTATATTGAGATGTGTAATATTTGTAGTGTCCTAAACCAAGAATAAGGACAAAGGCATTAGAGACTTAGGGAAAAGGCTAAACTAAATATTACAATATAAATTTATATGTGCCTTAGTGCCACGAAGTATTATTGTGTAAATTCGGGCAACTCCAGGTTGCAATATAAAATCTGACTGATTTCCTTCAACAAATTCAGTCTACCGAATTTGCATGCTTTGATCGGAAGAACTAGCCAGGTTGAATACACATAATATTGCTTCAAATTACAACTAATTACATGAATTTTTCAGGCGATCTTTTATATAGAGGGGATAGAAGCAATTTGCGGTACAAAACTAGTGTGTTTTAATGGTATACTCAGATATACTTGTTGATGCAAAGATTTCCTCAATATAGTGTGGTCATTTCTCTAATATAAATATTGACGGTTATGTTGGCTACCCGAGGGAGATGGCACATCGAGGTGGTGGGGCACTGGCACATCAAGGTGGTGGAAGTGCCTGGACCCATAGAAAAAGAAACATTGAGAAAAAAATGAAACATAGCATGTTTCAAATTAATGTTAAACCACCCATAGCATTAATCCAATCAAAACAAAGTCATGGATTTAAAACTTAGACAAATCATTCTATTAATAAAAATATGTCCGCCTAGAAAAGAGGCCAAATAAGAGGTCAAATGTTTTAATTGGTGGATAAAACAAAATAGCTCACATGATTGGTTAAATAAAGCTATTCATTTTGGTTTTTAATGAATACATAGGGTAAAATGTTTTGATTTCGGTGTCGATCAATACAAAAAATGGTAAGCCCATTCATAGAGTTCCCACTAGCCAAAGGAAGGGACTAATAAGGGGCACTCCCATATGTATATAACAATATTGAGTGTTTTTGGGAGAAGTGTTCAAGTCTAAAGGATCCATACTTGAAGTTAATTTAGAATAGGTTTTCTATGTAACGTAGACATAAATCTTATTTTTGTATATTTTAGGGCCCATGCTACATATACAAAGAAAAATTCTCTCTGCATGATTTGAATCATGGATCCCTTGATGTCCAACATAAATGGATGTAGGAAATAATGTTAGATGCGGTTCCATAGAGGCAACAATGATGGTTTGGACCTCCATCGTTGCTACTAGAGATTTTTGTATGTGTGAGCAAGAGTGGAGGAGATCAGGTTTCTCCATAAGGCGCTCTTCACTTATGTTGTGATGGCTCTTTTCTTCCTTTACACATGAAAATGAAAATGAAGCAGTTACACATATAGTAGCCTTCAAAATAGTACTATTAGATGTCCAATTCAAGACAATGGAAAAAGCCTTCAATATCTCATGCTAAAATCATTTTCTAGAATCATTAAAGATTGATATTATATGAGAATAATGATTTATAGTCATATAAAATGATAATATATAGTATATTATGATTCTCTGTATAAATTTTTCCTTTATTATATCGATAGGTGTTTATATCTTATAATTTGGGGTGGACTAACACCTATGATTTTCTTAGATTGCACCAAAGTGACACAAATGTACTCTCTAGATTGATTTTAAGCCATTCATCCCAAATTCAAAATAAACAATTATAAAGAAAAAATAATATTAGAAATAACTTGTAGTTGATGCATGGATAATTAGTAGTTGATGCATGGATAAATCACAATCGATGCATGGATAACAAACAGTTCATGGCTCCCGGATGTGGGTGCTAGCTCCACGCAAAGGATAGATGGGCACAACCTCGTGACACCTGGCCACGCGTCTACTACATGCACCCATGCTGATGTCACCCATATGACTCCAAGAAGAGAGGCCATTTAATAAGCCTATCCTCAACGTCGTCTCAGCCTCTCTGGCCACCACGATGATGGATTTGCTGCATGTGAACCACAGGCTCTTGGCTCCAGGCACCGATCCCCTTTCTTCTTGTTAGATGAGGCTCACTTTCTAGGTTATGCTCTAGGTTCTTCATGCTCCCAGCTATACGCTCGTTGTGCTCCAAGATCTCTGCGCGCTCAACTTCCTGCACTCGCACCCTTGTGTCTACATCACCCCCCTGCACTCGCACTCCTCCATCTATATCACCTCCCCAATGACCATTATGGGAAGGACTAAGGGGGCCAAGACCGAGAACAAAAAGGACGAGAACACTCCAGAGGAAATTCCAATGAGGAAGGGATATGGACCTGAGGTCTTCATTCCAATTCATTTGCTGCTGGATAACTGGGAGGTCAGGATCATAGCAGAATTCATGGCAACTGGAAATTTGGAGCAGCATTGGGATCCATATTGGCACGTTAAGAATATGATGGCGCAACTAATGGAATATATGCAGTTGAATTGGGCCTCCGCGCACCATGCCACCCAATCCCTACTTGCAACTCTACCTAATTAGGTGTCCACTCTCGTCACCCTGAACAACACGCACTGTTGGGACTCTTATGCTCCCACCAAAACCTTCAGCTGTGACTTACGCTCAGGGTGCACCACCCCTGGAGCTACCTCGTCGGTTGCTGTCCTGACTACTACACTTGGCTTGGATAGGCTCAACCCCGGTGGCAGCTCTGTGGCCATGACACGCAGCAAGGAATAGTTGAAAGGTCAAGAGAGGTATCAAACCTCCTTCCCCATTCCCAGCACCTTGGGTCCCATCTTGGCGAAACATACTCGTAATGAGCAGTCTGCTTTTGCCCCTGTTCTGCCTAGAAAGACCACTCCATTACCCGTCAAGCACTTGGCTCCTGTCAAGCCTGTGACCATTCCTGGGACTTATGGTTCTATGCTAGAGAATGCTACTCTGATTTCAGCTAAGGCATGGAAGGACAACGCAACATATAGTTTCCCAATTCTGGAGGAGACTCCGTCGGCAACTGACTGAGCAGGTTTCTTTGTTGTCTTCTGTTTATTTTTTTGTCTTTCTAGATATGCATAGTCTGCAGAATGCTACTAAGGCCATGAACTCTTTGAATTTTCATCTGGTTCTCCCCTCAGTAGACAAGGGTTTTTTGTACTGTAATATTTTGATTCTCATCAACTCTCTTAATAGACATGGATGGCACCTTTGGGCAAGACCATCATGGACTGTAATCTATTTTGTACTTCTATTAAACTAATATAATCTACAGCTATTACAAAACAAAACAAGCAGTTCATGGTAGACAACCCGTTTAATTAGAAGAATGATAACTTATTTGTGGAACTTAACCTGTAGCCTATCTCTATTCACCAACCACAAGTGGTTATGTTAGTACAAAGATTGTAATGAGTTTTTAAAGAATGATATAAATATTATTGAGATTAAGTTTTTAAATAATAACATTTTATTATTGTGATTAAGATTTTAATTAATATTATTTTTTTAATGATTTGACACTTGTAATTAACCTTAAAAAATAAACAACATTATAATGTAATAATATTAACATAAAAACATTCAATAATATTTAATTTAAAATTATTTAAAAACTATAAATGAAATTAATAAAAAAATTTATAAACACAATAATAATATTATAAAATTAGTATTATTTCGAAATAACCCTTATAATGTATACACAACTTTGTTAAATATGACATGCTTTTGCTATTTTTTTATTGCACCATTTGTTATTTTGTTGTGACTTACACCATATACACATGCATTAAATATTTATATTTATGCATCTATATTAATTTTAATTTTCATGTTTTGCACCACAAAATTTCAATTTATATCGGATTAGCTTTCATGTTTTGCGCCACAAAATTTAAATCCACTTAGGACTGGTTTTGGTAGTTTGCACCATACACCGTGGAATGCCACATATTCATTTAACACCAAACCTAACATCTTTTACAAACTCCACTTTTGCAGCAGAAAGATTAGCACCACTTGCATATCCCCACATTATCTCCATTTCCTTACCACTATTTGAAAATTGAGGATTTTCTAAATCCTTCACAAATGTGGGATCCCAAGCCTCCATATGAAAAAGGTGGGATTCAAAATCCAACTACTTCTCCTCCCCAACCTGATTCATCAATGATGGATCACATATTTTTTTCTTGGTCAACTTACAACCGGAATGTCTTGATCCTTACAAAAAAGCATCCACTATTTTGGTCTAGTCTCATCGCTACTTCCCAAAGAACGGTTTGAGCCCCTTCCTCAAACATGCCAAGTCACCTTTCAAAGCTCAACCATTTCTACAAGGAACTCCTACATGAGAACCTCATTTTCCTACAGTTCTACACAATCGACTATAAACTACCTCAACTGACATTGTTTTCCTAGAAGAGAATGTCTTCTCACCATTTCACCTTTCATCCTTCCGACGAAAGACTCCTCCATGTTCAACATTTCATTAAATTGCGCACTTATACTGCTACCCACGACTCCACTACTTGCACCGAAGCAGTCACAACCATCTATGGAATTTTCTTGTGCAAGGAGGATGGTAGGTGATTGCCAAGGAAAAATCCATTATCTATAATGATACTCTACCTAGAATCCACCACAGGTTTCACCATTGCATATTGTTGTTTCATCATGAACTTTCCCAAACTTGATATTAAGGTACCCATTAATCTCAATACTTTCTTTGTACTTGGAATGCTCCAGAGACTTCTAGCTTTGCAACCGATGCAGGCTACACTTAAACCTCTTCCAAGCCTTCCAGTTCTTCCTTCAAATACAAGCAATACAAACATGGTCCTAGTTACAATGAGACTAAAAAACATGCCATACCTATGTTTATCGGAAACTAATATTACATGCATGTTGTAATGTTGGACACCTCCTTGCAGAAGGAATCCACCCACAGTGCCTAGGCTTCCACTTGGTTCGTCACAATCTGTAATTTCTAAGTTGAAGACTTAAGCCTTACACTAGTCCTCTCTAAGTGCATCACATGTTTCTAGCACATCTCACGAATTTCCCAATCTTTATATGCCCATTACATGGTTGTGGCTTTCCCCTCGGTCTCCCATGTGTCTTTCCATGTAGCAACACAACAATGGTTCAAACCTTTCTGACACCACTGGAATGTCTACCCAAGCCTCAGGACTTTGTACACTTGCTGCCTCAGACCAGCTCTTGTCCACCTCCATTACGTACCAATGAAGTTTCAACTTCTACCCAAGTCCCGGTGAAACGCATGACTTCACAAGTCTATACCGACAGCATTAAGGAATTATACCAAAAATCTTTTCCCTATGTCCCTGTCGTGCTCAACCACCAGCCAACAATTCGGTTCAGACCTCTATGGTTAGTGCAAGTTTAAACAATCATAAAAACTTAGGGCTTGGAAATCATATGTACGACTTGAGTGAGATACGAATAATGATCTAAATGGGAATTTGATCACCAGCAATTCTCACTAAATGAATGTTCATCGAGGCACTAATTCTAGCCGGCAACTCCTTTAGATGCGAGACTGCGAAAGACAATAAAGAAGACATTGATATAACTCACCAAGTCGAAGAACTGGTCATTTAAGAATCAAGTTTAAACGTTTATTTTGTTCTTGTTTCACTATTTTTGGAGGGACACTTTTGTCCTTTTCTTTAGATTTTGGATTTGTTTGATTTCGAGACCTCTCGTTTTAGAGGTTTTAGTGAAAAAAAAATTCGGATCTGGTTTTGAATCTCGCATTTAGTTTAGTTCTCACGCCTCGGGGTCGTAAACGTGAAATAGAAAGTAGATTGATATCACTTTGAACTTTCTAATTTGCATTTTAACAATTTTAACCTGTTATAAATTGTAAAATTTTTACTAATCATATTAAATATACTAACATTACATTTGTGAGTCCGAAGCTATTCATTGCACTAAAAGGTATTTTGTACACTAAATATCATGTAGAAATAACTTAAAAGGTATTTTGTACACTAAATATCATGTAGAAATAACTTGTGATCTTTTCATGATCAAGATATTGGGATAAGATTAAATTTCAATATAATGAAAAATTCAAGAATTTTAACATTAGTATAGCTATTTAACTTGTGGTTTGTGAATAATGATAAGTCACAAGTTAAGTGCCACAAACACGTTATTTGTTATCATGAGTAATTGCAAAAGTGCCTATCAATCATGCATCAATTACGAGTTATTTATGCATCACTATTGATTTTTCATGCATAGGTATTAGTTATTTTTTATGTTATTTCCTTTTATAATTGTTTATTTTGAATTTGGAACGAATGCCATAAAATCAATTTGGACAATACACTTGTTTCATCCTTGTGCAATCTAGGAAAAGCATAGGTGCTAGTCCACCTCAAATTCTAAGATATAAACACCCTATAATAAATATTATGTAGGTTTACAATTAAAATTGGAAAAAGATATTAAATTTTCTAAACATAAATATAATCATTAAATATATTCATATTAATTTCTACAACTCTTGTCTACGTAATGTTGAGAGAAATTAAATCCATTAAAGTGCAAATCTTTCCTTAAATTAAAAGTAACTTCCAAAATAAATGATAAACAATTTAAAAGAAAAAAATAATCATTATCACAAAATAAAGAAGCATAAATCCATTTTAATTACCACCAAGTATAAAGAGAAAACTTCAAGAGAGATCTCTTAATATGCAAACCTTCCTCACTTTTATAACTTCAAGAGAGATCTCTTAATATGCAAACCTTCCTCACTTTTATAGTTAAAACATGTTTGTATAAAGATCCTTTAATGTGCAAACTTTCCTCACTTTTATACTTTAAAACGAGTCTGTACCTAAAATATTTGTTCCCTGTAATTTCCTAAATAAACTTAAGAGTTAGAAACATAAGTTTAATAGTTTAAATATAAAAAAATAAAGTGTACACGCATAGGTTATATCAATTGATAATAGAACCATGCATTAAAAACAAATATAAAGAATCAACTATCCCTTTGTTTCCTTATTTCCTATTTACTTATAGATTCATATAACTAAATTATCCCTTACACTCACAAGCATGAAATTCTCAGTGTTTAAATCATTATTTCAACGATCTACGTAGACTGTGCACTTTCACATGTAGGGTGATGCCAGTTATCGCATACAGAAAAGAACTACCGATTTTAAAACGGAATTTAATCTTCATATAATGATTCGCGTCACATAGACCCATTGATAAAAACTGAAGGGCGACGTTACTTGGGTTTTCTGACTTCCTTGGTTGAAAAGTCTCGTTGGATAACACCATGTAAATGGTTTTTTCAAAAAGAGGAAAACATTGCGGGAAAGACGTTTATGTGGACTTTGGTCATTGAAAAGTATAGTTGGATGTTATCGGAAATATTTTTTGCGTGGGAGGTCCTTGCAATCAAATCAAATTTGTCAATTTTTTCGTCTGACGTCGCTGCAATAAAATCCAATTGATTGGTGCGCTCATAAAATTTGTGACTCAGTAGCATTGACAAATACGATTAACATAACACATCGTCCTCGTTATTCTTTGACATATACATAAAAACCCAAAATTATACCGACAAAAGTCGATAGCCGTAAAAGTTTGACATGTAGGGACCCAATGTCTTGGGAATATGCTACTCCTTTCAGGTTACCCTTCCCTTCATCAACTTAAAGTTATGGAGTGAGAAGCAGTTCATGTACCAAATATAATTAATACAGAGAATACTCTCATCATCTGTGGGCAATCGGAATATAAAAGAATTGCACTGTCGGCGGTGCATACCACGAACCTGGATACATTTCGATAAATGCATAAATTTGAGCAATAAAATCACACCAACTTTAATCCAAACATTATATAAAAGCATCCCTGCCAAACAGAAAATACGCAACTTTTTTGTTGTGAACACAGCCCTGAAAAGAGGGCGACTACAATGTGTTGGGCTGCAGTCAATACTCAAAGTGAAAGTCGTTCCTTTATGTACCATGCTGGCCCACATCTTACAAAATCTCGGGACCCATGGATTGTAATGTCAAACAGCCATAACCTTTTCATCATCTCCGATTCTCCACCGCCTCCCACTCCGATAGGCAGTTGTCTTGTCTATATAAACCCTCTACTCCACTCTCCCTTCCCATAGCATTCCATTCCATTCTCATCACTTGCATTTCCATTGGATTTTGCAGAGATGGCAGGGACGCTTCCTAATTGTCTTCCTCATCTCCTCCTCGTAGTTTTCTCAATAATTTGCTCATACGCATACTCTGACCCACATTCTCCATCTGCCGGCCTTCCTTTCCATCACAATGGTAAGCCATTGCCGGGGAATAATCCTTCGTTACCCCCCACTCACACGATAAGCCTTCTCCCATGCCTATTCATAAACCTCCCCACGACCACAAGAAGCCCCCTGCTTCTCCCCCACACCCTCTGGATCATCCCCACCTTTCGCCACTGAGTCCCAGACCCCACCCTCCTCCTCTCATTGAGAAGCATCAGCCCCCCAAGCCGGTACACGTTGAACGCCACCCTTCTCCCGGTACACCCCGTTATCCCGTTAAACCTCCACCCCGTGTAGGCAATAGAAATAACGTCCATCAGCCCTAAGTTGTCCACATGATTCCCCCGGTTGCTCCTCATGATCAGCACCCAAAGCCCACGCCCTACAAATCTCTGCAACCTCCCACTCCCATTGATGAGCACAGACCGCCATCTCCTCTCAATCCCAAAACTCCCCTTCACAAGATGCAGATAGCTACTCCCTTCAACCACAACACCAAGAAGCCCACTCATCATGGTATACCTCTCCCCTCCTCAAACTCTCCCCACTTCTACAAATCTCCACGCCCTCACAATCGCCATGGTGGCATCTACACGGCCCCTCCTTTTCCCCACTAATCACCGTAAGTTCTATTGTCTCCTATACTTCTACACACCAAAGAATCATATTGTTCTCTTGCATACTGTAACTTTCTTGGTGTGTACAATATTCAAGTAAAAATCTTTGATCTAAATTGCTTCATTTCGTTTATTGTATTGCAGGAAGAACATCAGAGACCAGTGTGTACAATATATAGAATACTAGCAAGCCATATTAATAATTAATATGGCTTATATACGTCGATCGGCATATATCAACCATGGACACACATTTAAATGTGGTTGATATACGCCTAACGACGTATATAAGCCATATTAATTATTAATATGGCTTGCTAGTTGATGGTCGACCTGCTGGTGAATTATTATTATTATAATAATAATTAAAAATAATATTATGGCTACACAATTAATAATATTAATTGAATAATAATAAATATAATAATTAAATATAACGGTTAACCATGGTTGGTTGACTATGGTTGACCATGCTTGAACTTGGTTGACCATGCTTGAACTTGGTTAACTATGGTTGACTTTGGTTGATCATTGTTGACAATAGTTGAACATCGTTGACTTTGGATGTTCATGGTTGACTATGGTTGAACATCCTTGACCAAAGTTGACTTTGGTTGACCTTAGTTGAATTTCGTTAAGCATGTTTGATTATAGTCAACCATGGTTGACTTTGCTTTACCATGGTTGGTTTTGGTTGACCATGGTTGACTATGGTTGACCATGGTTGATTTTGGTTGACCATCATTGACCATGGGTAACTTTGGTCAACCATGATTGACCATCGCTGACCATGGGTAACTTTGGTAAACCATTGTTTACTTTGATTAATCATGGTTAACTTTGGTTGACCATGGGTTTTTATGGTTGGCTATGGTTGATCATGGTCAACCGTGCTTTACTATGGTTGGCAATGGTCAGCCATTGGTTTGCTATGGTTGAGAATGGTTAACCATGGTTTCCCATGTGTTATTATATTTGATCATGGTTGACTTTGGTTGACTATGGTTAACCATGGTTGACTTTCGACAACCATCGTTGAATTTTGTTCATGATGGTTGACTTCGCTTGAACATGGTTAACTTTAGTTGGACATGGTTGACTTTGGACGACCAAAGTTGAGTTTGGTTGACCTTTGTTGAATTTTGGTTGACTTTGGTTAATCATGGTTGAATTTGGATGGCCATGGCTGGCTTTAGTTAACTTTTGGTTGACTTTAAAAGACAAAGGTTGACTTTAGTTAACCATGGTTAACCATGACACAACATGGCTGACTTTGGTTGACATTTGGTTTACAATGATTGACCATAGTTGACTTTGTTTTACTTTGGTTTTCCATAGTTGACTTTGGAAAACCATGGTTGACTTTCATTGAATTTGGTTGACCATGGATGACTTTGGTTGACCATGGTTGACTCTGGTTAACTTTTTCTTAACCATGGGTAACCTTGGCAGACCATGGTTGACTTTATGGTTGACCATGGTTTACTTTGGTTGACCATCATTAGTTTTGGTTGAGCTTGGTAGACTTTTAGTTAGTCATTGTTGACTTTGGTTTATTTTTAGTTGACTTTGGTTGACCATGGTTTATTATGGTTGGTTTTGTTTGTCCATGGTTGACTTTTGGTTGACTTTGATAGACAAAGGTTAACTTTGGTTGACCATGGTTAACCATGACAGAACATGATTAACCATTGTTGACTTTTGGTTGACATTTGGTTTACTTTGGTCTACAATGGTTGACCATGGTTGAATTTACTTTACTTTGGTTGACCATAGTTTTCTTTGGTTGATTATGGTTGACTTTGATTAACTTTTGGTTGACTTTTTAGTTGATCATGATTGACTTTTGGTACACCATGGTTATTTTGGCTAAGCATGGTTGACTTTTGGTTGACTATGGCTGATAATGGTGGACAATGGTTGACTTTTTTTACCATGGTTGACTTTCATTCACCATCGTTTACTTTTGGTTAACTTTGATTGACTATGGTTGTCCATGGTTGACTAATATAGACCATGGTTAACTTAGGTGGACCATGGTTAACCATGGTAGACTTTTACTTGACTTGTGGTTAACCATGGTTGAATTTTGAACTGTTGGTTGACTTTGGTTAACTATGGATGAATTTGGTTGACGATAGTTGACTTTGGTTGGCTTTGATTGACTATGGTTGACGATGGTTGAATTTTGATTGGATTTGGTTTATTATGGTTGACTATGGTTGACCATGGTTGAGTTTGGTTGGCTTTAGTTGACCATGGTTGAATTTGGTTGACCATGGGTGACTTTGGTTGACTATGGTTGACCTTGATTAACCATAGTTTAATTTTGTAGACCATGTTTGACTATGGCTGACCATGGTTCACTTTGGTTGATTGTGGTTGACCATGGTTGAGAATGGTTGACTTTGGTTAGCCATGGTTTACTATGGTTGACTTTCGTTAATCATGGTTGATTATGGTTGACTTGGGTTAACCATGGTTTAGTATGGTTGATTTTGGTTGACCATGGTTGACTATGGTTGTTTATGTTTGACCATGCTCAATGATAATTGACCATGGTTGACTATATTTTTTCATGATTGACTATTGTTGATGGTGGTTATTCATCGCTGACTATAGTTAATTATGGTTGTTCATGGATGAGCATGATTATTCATGTTTAACTATGGTTATTCATAGTTGACTATGGTTGACTATAGGGCTGGTGCAAGGTAATGATACCCAATTATGACACGTTAGTTGCAATGACATTCTGGAAAAACATAAATATTGTCATTAAAATCAATTATTAGAGGTACCTACAAAACTTTTTCCGATTAGGTGTAAAAAGATGAAACGTAGAAAAACGGATGACCTTCAAGAATATATAATTTTTATTTATGGAAAAGTGGTATAACCACCCCAAAATGTCATTATTCGAAGATTGGTATGTTATTTTTTTTCTAAAACATAATGCACATGTTTTTTTTGAGCCACCTGTTTGCTATGTAAATTTTCAATTTACGAGAAAAACAATATGTAGAGGCGTAGGCAACAGAGAAATCTTATGTGGCGCTATTTTTCCAAAATTTTAAAAGTCAATTTTATATTTTTTTTTAAATTACTGAAGTCAGTGAAGCCCTAAAACGACATTGTCAAGTTTTAATCCACCATATCATGGTCTAAAATTAATCAAAATGCATTTTTTTTTAGGTTGTAGGTATTTTCGTGCTCTTACATGGGTTCTTTTCCATTTTCGAAATAGGTAAGCCAATCAAAAGTTATAGGCCAAATAAACGACCTATGTTTTTTACGAATTTGACATGAGTGCAGTCTAAAATGAATTAAAAATAGAGAACAACAACAGATCTATTCAAAAATTATATATTTGGAATCTGCACACAGAGCTCGACAAGTTTGTGCAATTTTATCTGCAGTGCACTCGTGGAGCTTATGTAGAACTAGCTGTGAAAAACATAAAGTTGTAGCGTTTGATATTTTCTGCTATAAATCGAGGATAAATCAGACCGAACCTAAAAGTACAATCCGAAGCTAATTCCAACCTGCAAGGGTGCCAAAAACAATTTGAATTCAAACACGCGCACGTGCAAACACGCACACACGTGTTTGAAAGCGCGCACGCGTTAATAACAGCACGCACACGTCCTTGCACATACGCGCTATTGTATGCCTTTGTATGGTTTATATAATTTCCTTTGTCAAGGGGATACATGAAATTGATGAAGATGTGATGATGAAGAAGATGACGATAATGGAGATGTTGATGAGGAAGGGGGAGATGACAATAATATTGAAGATGTTGATGATGATGCTAATGATGATGAGATGATGGTGATGGTGATGATGATGATGATGACAATGGTGATGAAGATGACGATGAGGATGATGGTGATGATGATGAGATGATGGTGATGGTGATGATGATGATGGCAATGGTGATGAAGATGATGATGAGGATGATGGTGACAAGGATGATCTGATCATGATAATGATGAAGATGATCATGATCATGATGGATATGATCATCATCATCATCATCATCATCATCACCATCATCATCAACATCTTCATCATCATTGTCATATCCCCCTTCCTCATCAACATCTCCACGATCGTCATCTTCTTCATCATCATCATCTTTATCACCATCCTCATCAACATCAACATCATCTCCATCATCATTATCTTCTTCATCCTCATCACCATCATCATCATCATCTTTGTCATCATCATCATTGTCATCATCAACACCATCATCATCATCGTCCTTCTTCCTCATCTTCATCAACATCTAGGTCATCATCTTCATCGTCAACGTCATCATCATCATCATCCACCACCATCATCATCATATCATCATCATCATCCTCATCCTCATCCTCACAATGATGATGATGATGAAGATGATGATGATGATGATAGTGATGATGATCATCATGTTGTTGATGATGATGAAGATGATGATGATTATGAGAATGATGTGCTGCATATTCATCATCTTCATCATCATCATCATCTATATTAGTCATCATCATCATCACCATCTTCATCATCATCATCATCGTCGTCATCATCATCATCATCATCATAAGGATGATGGTGACGACGAGTATGATGAGGATGATGAAGATGACTGTTATGATGACGATCATCATCATCATCATCATCATATTATCATCATCTTCATCATCCTCATCATCATCCGCATCCTCACAATGATGATGATGATGATGAGAAAGTTGATGATGATGTGTTGCATATTCCTCGTCATCTTCATCATCATCATCATCACCATCATCATCATCATCTCCAAATTAGTCATCATCATCATCATACTCATATTCATAATCATCCACCATCATCATCATCATCATCATCATTATCATCATCATATCATCACGACGAAGACAATGATGATGTGTTGCATATTCGTCATCATCTCCAACAACATCTTCGTCATCTTCATCATCATCGTCATCATCATCATCCTCATGCTCGTCCTCACAATTATGATGATGACGATGATGATGACGACGATGATGATGATCATGCTGTGGATCATGTTGTGGATGATGATGATGTGTTGCATATTCGCCATCATCTTCATCATCATCTCCATTAGCCATCATCATCATCAACATCATCATCATCATCATCTTCATCATCATCATGTGTTGCATAGTCATCATCATCATCATCATCTCCATTAGTCATCATCATCATCATCATCATCATCAACATCATCATCATCAGCATCATCATCATCTTCATCATCATCATCATCACCATCGTCGTCATCATCATCATCATCATCATCATCATCATGAAGATGGTGATGATGATGATGATGACTACTGTAGATGATGATGATGTTGATGATGAAGATTATGACGAATATGTTGCACATCATCCTCATCATACTTTTCATAGCCATCTTCATCATCATCATCATCATGAAGATGATGATGATGATGAAGATGGCTATGAAAAGTATGATGAGGATGATGAAGATGCCGATTATGATGATGAAGACAATGATCATCGTGACCATGATCATATGATGATGATGGTGATGGTGAGGATGATGAAGATGATGATGACTAATGAAGATGATTACGACGAATATGATGATTTTGATGATGATGATCATATTCATCATCATCATCATCATCTTCATCATCGTACTCATATTCATCATCATCCACCACCATCATCATCATCATCATCACCATCCTCGTCCTCACAATGATGATGATGATGATGATGATGGTGGTGGATGATGATGAATATGAGTACGATGATGAATATGAGTACGATGATGAAGATGATGATGATGATGAGGATGATGTGCTGCATATTCGTCATCATCTTCATCATCAACATCATCATCATCTCCATTAGTCATCATCTTCATCATCATCGTCGTCATCATCATCATCATCCGCATGCTCTTCCTCACAATGATGATGATGACGACGATGATGAAGATGATGATGATGATCATGCTATGGATCATGTTGTGGATGATGATGAAGATAATGATGATGTGCTACATATTCGTCATCATCTTCATCATCAACATCATCATCATCATCAATCATCATCGTCATCATCATATCTTCATCATCATCATGATCTTCATCACCATCGTCATCATCATCATCATCATCGTACTCATATTCATCATCATCCACTACCATCATCATCATCATCATTATCATCATCCTCGTCCTCACAATGACGTTGATGATGACGATGATGATGGTGATGATGATGGTCATGTTGTTGATGATGATGAAGAAGATGATGATGATAAGGATGATGACGTTGATGATGAAGATGATGACGAATATGAAACACATCTTCATCATCTCCATTAGTCATCTTCATCATCATCATCATCTTTGTCATGATCTTCATCACCATCATCATCAGATCATCATGACGAAAAACCTTATTTTATTGCAATTGTGATTCCACTTACAGCAGATGAACACTATTCATAAAATCTTCCACGATGAGAAGGCCCTCCATGACTACTTGATTAGATGTTATACATCTCATCATCTTCATTCTACACTAAGACAAAAAATAACAGGTGCCTTAGATTTTGATTAATACAGCAATGTAAAGAAGAGTGCTCTGCATATTCCATAAAGCCAAGCTTAAATACCTTGTGTGCTATGCTTTTCCAACCTTCCATAGTGGTAGGAGTATCAAGACTGTTATCCTCCCCCATAAATTAACAGGGAAAATATTTCCCAGCAAATAAAACTAACCATCAAAGTGCATTTTTTCACATCTGCATCGCCCTAAGAGAATAAAATCTGATGGTAATTATGAACAAATTTGACATACTGTGATCTCACAATAATCGCACCTCCGAGCAGTCTTTATACAACATTAATATATATCTACTATGTATTTAATTATTCTTGATGTAATACATATGTTTCTAACTGAAAATTAAATTAATGTTTTGAAATCAAAATACATAAATTTGTAAATATACCCTTAAACCCCCAAACATCTAGAAGCACTTAAATGCACTTAGGGATTATGGGTTAGAAACTTAGAAGAGGTCCTAAAGGCCTTTATGGGGGAGGGGCTCTAGGCATAACCCAACACATTTATATCTGTTGGGCAATAAATACAATGAACGTTACCCACCAACCATTGCAATGTTCAGCAAGGACGCGCACGCGCTAGATGTGCGCACGCGCCAGAGGCGCGTGCATGGCAGAGGTGCGTGCGCATCCCTATTGAACATAAAATTTAGAAAATCATCCGCGTTCTTTCTCATGCATTTTTTTCTCATTCATTGCGTTCTGTTCGCTGGTTCCATGCACGATCCAATAAGCATTTTCATGGTATATTGAATTCATACACCATTTGAATAAAATACACAATATTTGGGGCTCTATTTGGCTCTTTGTATTGAATACACACCTATTGGGATCTATTTGGATCAATTGAGTGAATACACAACAGTTGGACTCTATTTGGCACCTTGGATTGAATTCTCATGCTACTTGGATACACATGAAGTCTTCTTACATATAGTGGACACATCAAAAGAGCATTTGACATTTGAAGCAAAGAGCAATCATAATCCTTGAGGTATGGTGAAAATTTGATCTTGTTAAATGTAATTTAGTCTTCATTCACTTGTTTGAATGGCATCTATTTTGGTTTTTCCTCATGAATTGTATGATAGATCTATTCTAGTCTTCTTAATCTTCAACATAGACAATAAAAACATCCTACCAAAAAAAAACTACAACATGCACCAAGCAATGCTTTCAAACTTTCATTAAGATAATAAAAAAAATTACTTGCATCACCACCAATAACATTTCATAATCACATTCCTCCATCTAGTAGACAAACATATGTTGAATTCCTCATGGTTTCACTACAACAACTCACACAAACACCTAAACAATTGAAAACTCTTAGTCTTTTAGGGCTATTTCCCTCATCCACACCATGAAAATGAAGTCAATATGAGCTTCTATCTTGTAGGGAATTTGTTGGACTACTAACATCCCATACCACCATCCAATACCATCCTACTGAGTTCCTAGATGTGATGTTGTAACTTTATATGTAGGGCATTCCCAATAGCTTTTAAGATTATATGAAAACATTATCACTAGATGTTGTTGTACATAATCAATTGCTACATCGAGCTTTAATAATCATGCACATCGAGTTTTAATATCTTGTTTGTTGTTCATTCTTGCAGGGGTCATATTTTCATTTTTCCAAAAGCGCATTGAATATGGGCAACAGGTGTAATAATAAAAAAAAGTCTAGAAGGAGGCCGTTGCCCCCTGAAAAGGCTCATGAGATAAGAGAAAATGTCAGGTTGTACATGTAAAATCGTAAAAATCAAAATGTTAGTGCCTTAGATCCATCAACAAGCAATGACGAAGTGGTTGAAGTCAATCAAATCTTGCCTGATGTCGAGTATGAAGGGATGGATGTTGAACAAGTTCTTAACTGGCAACCACCCCAAGAAGAGCACCCACTTGGAGAACACACTCCATTGCAGGACCAATTACTAAACGAAGGGCCACAACAAACCGTCGACGAGACTCGTACTTCCTTGCCGACTCCCTTGCCTCAACTATCAACCGGATGACGAAGAACTCCCGGACGTATTGATGTGGATGAAAGTTCATTTTCAGGACTTGAAGGTAAGATGCCAAAACGCACTATTGATTTCCATTGTAACAAGATAATCAAATTTTTTTTGAATCCAAAACCGATATAGCAAAATGTCAATTGTTTCTTGCTTTGTTAAAATCACATTGTCTAGTTGATGTTAGGAGAATTTTTTGCATAAAGGTAGTTAGAAGTTCAGAGGCCAACAATCATGTTATTAGAAATATACAATCTGCATTTAATTTGATTGGAAAAACTTCTCGCACAAAATATTTTAATGCGACCCGTCGTGTACTGTCAGAATCGATTGTAGACAAATCCATAAGGCAACATCGCCTACTATCACACACGTGTAAAATATTTAAAGTAGATAGAAAGACTCTTCAAAAGTATTATTCCATTAGAGAAAAACTTGAGACCCCAGGCCAAAAATATTGTTGGGCCTTTGTTGGTAGGTTACCTCGTTCAGACATGAAGCTCATTGATGCTGTTAAAGAACTAGTGCAAACGTTTTGGCATGATAACACTAGGCCGTCATCGAATCAAAGAGATGTTTTAAAGTTGAGAAAAGGTGTTAGTGGGGGTGAACCCCATGTCAAGCACTTCCTTGACACCACACAAACAGAACTCTATGAGAGGTTCAATAATGAGCACACACAATTAAACTTGGGCCAAAGGTCATTCGAAAAATGCAAACCGTGGTATGTTAGAATTTGCATTGATCGCAGTACATATTGTTGTAGATACCATGTAGAATTTGAGTACTATTATGATACATATAGACATATATTTTGTGGTTTGCATACTAAAATTGTGCAGGATTGTCCTTCGTTACAACCACCGAATGCATCCAGAGAATTTATACATAGCATAATGTGTCGAAGGCCTGAAGGACAAAAATATTACAAAAGATCATGTTTATATGGGATGTGTCCCAGTTGAAGTGGATTTGCATTATTGAGCCGCTGCATCCACGCAACCGCGGAGCATGAATTTGGGAGGATGTCAGTAGAAATGCAGAACTTCCATTACATAACATATCAAGTAGATAGTTCAAAGGAAAGCAAAAAAATTGCATTGGTGAAGTCACAGGTAATCTAAGTTTGCATGCTTTCATATTGTACATGTTGAATTTGTACATATATATTCATATTGAAAATGTCACGTTGTATTAATGCCCTTGGTTTTGTGGCGCCAGGTACAAATTTGTGATTTCATGAAGGAATTCTACCAAAAGACCGAGCATTATGTACAACACGTCCATGTAACACGATGGTAGGATGAACAGTATAGACAGTGTAGGGACACCTTTCCCAAGGGCACAATATTGTTGGTTGTGGAGTTTGCGGAAAACTATACCCTACAGCCACAGAATGAGATTCAAAGTCAATACTACCATTCAAACCAAGTTAGCATAATGGTCCATATCATGTATAGGCACGCGCCAGAGAGAAGAAAGTACATGAGGATAATATTGAAAGAGACCAACTTCTACATCAGTGACGACAGGTGCCACGACCTACATTATGTGCACCATTGCTTCAAAATTTTCTATGATCAGCTGAAGGAGAGAGGGATACATATGGATCAGCATTGGATATGGTCAGATGGTTGTGCAGGCCAGTTCAAAAATGCATGTGTTTTTCAGTCGTTGAGTATGTTGCACAAGACTTATGATGTGACGCATGTATGGAACTATTTTGAGACCGGGCATGGAAAGAGAGAGCACGATGGGGCTAGAGCATGTCTCAAAACTGCCCTACGAAGGGAGGAGATGAGGTGCATGGGAGGCCCTCATATTCAGAATGCCAAATCTACAGTTCGATGGTGCAAAGAAAAAATGTCAGATTGAACCACGGAGCAACACATACCAACAAGTAGAGGACATGTTGTCAGAAATTTCTGGAATGTAGTTGATATAGATCGATCGCGTTCTTATAGTTGTAGTACTGTGCAAGGCACTCATGGATTCCATTCGGTTCGAAGCTCAAACAATCCTTTATTTGAAATATGGATGCGAAAACTTGCTTGCTTTTGTGGGTCTTGCAGCAGTTGTGAGTGGGATGAGTGCGAATCAATGGATTGGGTTGATGAATGGGATCATGTATCACTTGTAGTGGACCCACGTGCAGTTGCTGAAACAATCCAATTAGAGGAAGGCCAATCCTCTATTTCGAATGAATGTGTTAAATTTTGAGCATTAATTCACAATACTCTAGGATCTTCACTGAGAGAATAACATGTACAGTATACCAATGCATAACAATCACAATAACCATGACAAGCATCACAAGAATCAAAAGCATGAGAGACAAGAGACACAGAGTTTCCGTGGAGAAAAACCTAAGGTGAAAAACCCCACAACTTCCTCAGAGATAGAGAGAGCAATGGCTCAACCAAAGTACAACCAAAATACACTGAGATAGTCTCCTAGTAGCAAGTGATCCTCCTCCTCACTAGTGCGCCACTTTCTGAATGAGAGAGATATACTTTTTCGAATGATCTAAATAGAGATCACCTGATCTCTATTTATAATAATTTGTTTTCCCAGTGACCTTATGGGGCCGACTTGTCTAGCTAGGTACATCCACATTATAATATATATATTTCAGGGCCGACCCCACACATGATGGTCTAATAACCCATCGGCAAGTACACACACTTGCGACACTTGTCAATCCACATGACGACACTTCCTTATAGAGGAATAACACATCTCTAATAAGGGTACAATAAATATATATGAAATGCATAGATGAAATACATTCCGAAGTTACATATACATCAACACTCCCTCTTAACTAGGAAGGTATTTCTCAACACAGATCTACTAGACAAGTCTTCTTCTCAGGATCATCGTCATCGATGCATCGTCATCATCATCATCACTGCTGCTGCTATCTCAACCAATCTCTGACTCTACTCGTCATAGCAAGTTCTACAGAGCCAGTCCTTTTTCATACTGGATGTAGGCCCACCACCTGCAGGTCTTCATCATCACTGGCCATACTGTGGAATCCTCAGGACTTATTACGTGCGTCACAAAACCTTGAAAGAGCATCCCAGGTTGTTACGAGCACACGGATCTACCTATAGGATCTCCTAGGGCCATATTATATGTGACCTCACCACAAAACCTCGCAAGAGCATCCCAGGTTGTTACGAGCACACAGATCTACCTATAGGATCTCCCAGGGACAAATTATATGTGGTCACAACAAAACCTCGCAAGATCATACCAGGCTGTTACGAGCACACAGCTCTACCTATAGGATCTTCCAAGGACAAATTATATGTGGTTATGGAAAAACCTCGCAAGAGCATCCCAGGACTTATTGCGGGCACACAGCCCAACCTATCGAATCTCCCAGGGACATATTATATGCCATAGGACAAAACCTCGAAAGAGCATCTGCCAAATATCCCAGGGCCAGATTATATGCTATAGGAAAAACCTCGAAAGACTATCTGCAGATCTCCTAGGGCCAAATTATATGTCCTCCCAGATCAAAACCTAGAAAGAGCATTTGCCAGATATCCCAGGGCCAAATTATATGCCATAGGCAAAACCTCGAAAGCCTATCTGCAAATCTCCCAGGGCCAAATTATATGCACATCTGCACAAACTGATCCACGGCCATAGAGTATCAACCTGATACTCACCATATATCATCCTAATGTACACATGATCATCCTGATCATCATCACTGCAAAATCCTGCTGCATGTCATCTGGAGCAACATCCTGAAGCTCGTCATCCATGATCATTCTGATCATACAATGCATCTACCTGATGCATACCAAGTATCTACCTGATACATATCATCATACATGATCCACCTGATCATACAGTGTATCCACCTGATACAAATACAAATACATGATACATATCACCATACATGATCCACCTGATACATATACAGATACATGGTCCAAGCATCCAACATGATGCATATACAAAATACATACAAATGATCCTACTGGTCATATCCAGCATCCAAGATGATGCGTACATACATATAAATGATCCAACTAATCATATCCAACATCCAACATGATGCGTACATACATATATAAATGATCCAACTGATCATATCCAGCAGAAACCAGAACATCATCTTGATGCTCATCATCCAACGCTTACATCCACAACCATGTGAAGGATCCTCCTTCCAACATGCTTGGAATGGCTTCAGCAAATGTGTCCATCACTTCTTCCTCAAAGTGTCATCAATCTGAAGAACACCAAGCCTCTCTCTGAAGTACTCGAACTTCACCCTGGCTAGTGGCTTCGTCAACACATCAGCAATCTGCTCTTTCGTCGCAACATACAGGAGCTTCACAGCTCCTCTCTGCACCATATCCCTGATATAGTGATATTTGATCTCTATGTGTTTCGACCTATCATGAAACACTGGGTTCTCAGACAGCTTCACGCAACTCTGGTTATCACAGAAGATACCAGTAGCATCCAACGGGAGATCAAATAACTCAGACATTAGCTTCCGTAGACATATTGCCTCACAACTAGCTGAACAGGCTACAACATACTCTGCCTCAGCTGTACTCAATGCTACGTAGGACTACTTCCTACTAAACCAAGAGATCACACCTGATCCCATACTGAAGCAGCACCCAGATGTGCTCTTCCTATCTGCAACACTGCTTGCCCAATCTAAATCAACATAACCCTGCAAGTTAAAATTTTGATTCGCTTCATTCTTGATCCCATAATCCACTGTACCCTTCAGGTACCTCAGAACATGCTTTACAGCAACCAGGTGAACACTCCTCGGATCCGTCAGGAACTGGCTCAATGTGTTCACAGTAAAGCAAATATCTGGTCTCGTGTTCATCAGGTACATCAAGGACCCAATCATCTAACGATACATAGAGACATCAACCGGCTCAGATGAAGCATCACATAGAAGCTTCAGATTCGATGACATAGGTGTGGCCATGGCCTTGCAATCCATCATCCCGAATCTCTTCAGGATATCTACTGTGTAATTTCCTTGACCAAGGAAGATCCCACCTGCACTCTGCCACACTTCCATAGCTAGGAATTAATGCATCATTCCCAAATCTTTCATATCAAACTCGGCAACACACTTCCTCTTAGTATCTGCAATCAATCTGTCATCTCCTGTTACAAATAAGTCATCCACATACAGGAGTAGAATCACAGGATTCCCTTCTTCAACCTTGTAGTAAAGGTTGGAATCCGCTTTACTCTTGGTAAAGCCCAAACTAGATAGGAAACTGTCCATCCTACCATACCAAGTTCTGAGAGCTTGTTTCAAGCCATACAAGGCTTTCTTCAATCTGCACATATGTGACTCCCTGTCAGGTCTTGGGACTGCATCCCAAACATCATCTTCATGATCGACAGATCATGGCATTCTATTTCTTCATCCCAGATCCTGAGAACTTCAATAACTTCAATAGATATCTTTGTTGCTGGAACAAATGTTGTAGTTCTTTTTGTAAGTGAAGATATACGGTCTTTCCTACAAAACAAGTTAAATTTCATGATTAGAAACATCTCATAATTTTCAGAACAAATTCTTTATACATAAAGAAATATGTCATGCAGTCATGCAGTTATCTTAGCCAATGCTTCAATACAACATTTATCCATGTTCCACAACTTTCTAGATGCCTTCCAGTCTCTACCAGAACATTGTTAAGAGTTTGCACTACTCCCAACATGTCAGCAAAGAGGTTTCATTCTAGATAAGCAACACTGGAATGTTGTACAGTGCCATAGGACACTTACCCATCACATGCATAATAGTAGTATATTGTTCATTAATGCAATCATTCTAATATGCACAATACATCTCCTAAGTCTAGGAACATAAGCATAATATTATTTAAACAAACAAAATATGAAAGAAATGATAATTGAAATGCTTATCTTTGTTTGTTTGTTGGGTGGACTCCCTCTGAGTCTTTGCTTCCTGGCAAGAGCTGCTGAAGTAGCTTCTTTTACACCTTTCTGTTGTGGAATGTAGGAAGATGGTAAACTCCCTCTGAAAATCTGCATCCTTGTAGGAGCTGCTAGAGTGTGCTCCCTCTTGATCTTTGCTTCCTGGATTACCTGTCCTTGAACTTATATTCATCCTTACTGACATCAATCTTCTTGAACCCTGGAAAGTATATTCTGTAAGCCTTCGAGCTTTCACTGTAACCCACAAAGATACCCTTCTTCCCTAAAGGATCTAGTTTAGTCCTCTTTTCCTTTGGGACATGAGTGTATACTAGACAACCAAATATTCTGAGATAGTTGACTTCAGGTTTCTTACCAGAAAAGACCTCTTCTGGTGTCTTGTTGTCCAATATCTTGTGGGGTGTTCTGTTCTACACATATACAGTTGTTCTAGCTGCTTCTGCCCATAGATTCATAGGTAGATCCTGGTCATGCAGCATTGCCCTTGCTGCTTCCATGATAGTTATGTTCTTCCTTTCTCCAACTCCATTTTGTTGAGGATTATAAGGTGCAGTCAACTCCCTCTTAATCCCTGAATCACTACAAATCTTCTTGAAGTCACCTGAGGTGAATTCTCCACCATTGTCGGATCTGAATGTTTTGATCTTCTTGTCAGTTTGATTCTCCATCAAGGTTTTGAATTCCTTGAACTTATAAAACACCTCATATTTGTTCTTCAAGAAGTAAACCCAAGTCTTCCTGGAGAAGTCATCAATAAATGAGACATAGTAAACATACCCACTAAGAGAACTAGATGACATAGGACCACATACATCTGAGTGGATGATTTTCAGGATATCTTTGGCCTTGCTTTCACTGCTTGGGAAAGCCTTCTTAATGTTCTTACCTTTTGCACATATTTTGCAAACACCTTCATGTTTGGTCTTGATTTCAGGAAGACCTTCTACAGCCTTGCTTGCAATTGGAAGTGCCCTATAGTGCATATGAGAAAGTCTTCTATGCCGAAGTTCACTTGGCTCCATGGATTCATGCACCATGGCATGTTCAGGTTGTCCCTTCAATTTATACAATCCTCCCTCTTGCTCTCCAATCACTACTGCATCATCTATGGTCTTTCCCTTTGGACACATTAGGACTTGGCCATCCACAAATGCAACCCTCATACCTTTTGCATCCAATGCAGAGATGAAGAGTAAGTTATTCTTGAGCCCAGGTACATAAAGGACTTCTTTCATCTTCAAAGATTTTCCAGAATCTAGGTTGTAGGAGGCTTCACCACTTCCTTTGATTGGGTATTGATAATCATCCCCAAGATTCACCTTATGGGGTGATTCATGTTCAGATAGATTCACAAAATATTCCTTAAACCCAGTCATGTATTTGGAGGCCCCACTATCAATCAACCAATCATTACAACCATGGGAGATAGTACCTGTGAGAGCATAGATTAGAACATACTCTTCTTCACTTGATGAGTCATCGTCACTATTATCACTTTCTGCCCTAGCCTTCTTCTTTGGAGGTTCATCATCCTCGGCAGCATGAGCATGGAACTTTCTTTTGCTGCCCTTCTTCTTCTTGCTGGAGTTGTTGTTATTATCCCTTTTGTTCTTGGGACAATCTGAAGCAAAGTGACCCTTCTCATTGCATGTGAAGCATCTTAAATCCTTCTTATTCTTTTGATAGGATCTCTTGTAGAGAGAGTGCTCCTTCTTGGGCTTGCTTTTTTTGGTGTGAGCTACAAGAGCTTGATATTCACCTCCCATCTTTTCCTCACGAGATACAAGTCTAGCTTCTTCTTGAGAGCATTCCTCCCATAGTTTACTGAAAGAGATCAATTTCTTTCTTGCATAGATTTCTTGAATAAAGGAGTCCCATGACCTAAGTAGGCCATTCAGAGTGGTCATAACAACTTCACCATTTTCCACTACTTCATCCACAGCTTCAAGTTGCTCCTTGATCTGAGAGACCTTGGAGAAGTAAGATTGAATGGTTTCTCCATTCAACATCTTGACCCCTTTCAATTGATTCCGCAGAGTCATCTTCCGATTTATGTTCTTCTCTTCAAATAGCTTGGTCAAAGAGTCAAACATCTCCTTGGGTGTCTTTAGAGAAGACACATGGGGTATGAGATGTTCTTTGATAGAATCAGCAATGATTCTCTTTGCCTTGACCAAGTTCTTCTTATGCAATACCTTGGCCTCTTCATCCTCTGGGATAGGGATGTCTTCTTTTATATATGAGTCCAACTCATTCTCTTCCAGGATTAACCCAATCCTATACTTCCAAGCTCGGAAGTTATCAGCCCCTTCAAGCTTATCCTCAATCTTGGTGTTGTGAGACATCTTAAAGAGTAATTCAAATGGGAATAAAAAAGAATTAGGTCTTACCACTTGAAATGCTGAAAACTGGATCTGGTCCCCGATTAAGGTTTGTCGGAAAAACCCTAAAACTTCAAAATGTGAATTTCAAATTTCTGAAAGGATATAAAGATGTGCCTTGATGAGATGATCAACCTGGTGCATTCATAATTTGAGATCAGCAAAGTTTTACCCTTCAGATTTGTCTTTTTGTCCTCCTGGGTTCACTTGGGGAGAGCCCTGAATTAGGGTTTGAGTTTACCGGAGATCTACCCATCCAAAAATCTCGATCCAAAGCTCTAAACTTCGATTTTTTCAAGGAGCTTCCAGCTATGTCTTTAGATTTCAGAAATTCCTATTTTTGTGGAAACCCTAATTTTTAGGGCCAAATCTGAAAATGCTCAGAATTGAATTCTGATTGGACAGATAGATTCTCCTTGATGAGTAGAGTCAATCTACTATACTGCTTTTCCAAAATCTATGGAGAGAAACCCAATAAACAAGAAACTCAAGTTTCCGTCACTGTAAAATGTCTTCTTCTCAGGTTAGCTCTGATACCATGTTAAATTTTGAGCATTAATTCACAATACTCTAGGATCTTTACTGAGAGAATAACATGTACAATATATCAGTGCATAACAATCACAATAAGCATGACAAGCATCACAAGAATCAAAAGCATGAGAGACAAGAGACACAGAGTTTCTGTGGGGAAAACCCTAAGGTGAAAAACCCCACAACTTCCTCAGAGATAGAGAGAGCAATGGCTCAACCAAAGTACAACCAAAATACACTGAGATAGTCTCCTAGTAGCAGATGATCATCCTCTTCACTAGTGCACCACTTTTTGAGTGAGAGAGATATATTTTTCCGAATGATCTAAATAGAGATCACCTGATCTCTATTTATAATAATTTGTTTGCCTAGTGACCTTATGGGGCCGACTTGTCTAGCTAGGTACATCAACATTATAATATATATATTTCAGGGCCGACCCCACACATGATGGTCTAATAACCCATCGGCAAGTACACACACTTGTGACACTTTTCAATCCACATGATGACACTTCCTTATAGAGGAATAACACATCTCTAATAAGGGTACAATAAATATATATGAAATACATAGATGAAATACATTCTGAAGTTACATATACATCAACAATATGATCATATATCTGATCTTGTACAACCACGTAAACATTTCTACATGCATATCCCGGTTCCCTCCTTTTTTTTGTAATTATCCAAGTTATCAAACCACAGCTTGTTGGAATATGACCTTAAAATGCATTTTTGCAAGACACATCTACGCAGTTGTCACCCCGACAGACAGTGCAATTGGGACGAATTATTGGTTGGAACTATGCATCCAAGGGAAGCAAACCCTCCTCGCATCATTAATGGATAGTGAAGGCATTACCTTTCCGACTAGCTCAATGGTTGTTCAGGCGGAATATCTTATAGTGGATGGAAAGGGACCAAAGAGCAATGGCTACACATACACAGATTATAGACCAGGGTCGCGGGTGTATCACTTTATGCACTTAATCGTGGGTACAAACATCCAACTACAGACAATGTCAACGAAGTCATCAAACAAGGTACGCTACTTACTAACTCATGCGGAGCATGAGAGGTTGTTAGAGACAATAAAAAACCGAGAGGATCCAGATGGCCTAATTGACTGAGGTACATAGTATAGCCATGTGATTGTTTATTCATGCACGGTTAATGTTATTCATGTTAGATGGTTTATTTGATATCGTTATCTTATATCGTTTATTTGATGTCTGAGTTATGATTAAGTTATGATTTATAGCCATGTGATTGTTTATTCATGTATGATTAACCCTAGAAGCACTAAAATAACCCTACAAACATAATCTATCCCTAGAAATGCTAGAAAGCTAAACTAACCCTAGAAACACTAATCTAACCCTCAGAAACTAATCTAGAATCCTAGAAACATAGTCTAGCCCTAGAAATCCTAGAAAGCTGAACTAACCCTAGAAACACTAATCTAACCCTCTGAAACTAATATAGAATCCTAGAAACATAATCTAGCCCTAGAAATCCTAGAAAGCTAAACTAACCCTAGAAACACTAATCTAACCCTAGAAACTAATCTAGAATCCTAGAAACCTAATGTAGCCCTATTAACCTAATCTAGCCCTAGAATCCGTGACCCACCACACGTACCCTCAATAGGGGGTATTTGGACTCCAAGTGGGATAGGATCACTGTTAGAAGGGTTTGTTACCCAATCTATTAAGGGCCCAAGTCACATTGAGTCATTTCCAATCTTATATAGCCTATATGCCGCCAATCAAATGCCAAAAAATCCAGCTAGGAGAACACTTGTTATCTTACACACTCTAATTAACCTCTAGGCAAAGCAACGGCCATTGCTCTGCAACCTGTGAAGGTTGTGCAAGAAAAAAACTAAGTGCTACTAATCAGAGGAGGGTAGTTGTCACTAGATTGGGAGTAGTCACTTTTTTTGGTCATGATCCAGGTACTTTATAGGGAAATCTTCTCCACGGACATAGTGGTATCGGTGATATTGAGAGATTTGATTGCTCTGATTTTGCAAGTGTAATTGGCATCAATGAGATTCATTTGCTTCCTCTCATTTACACCTCTTTTGAATTTTTCTACTTGACTTGTAAATGTGGAATAGTCCACCAAGTCAAAGGGTTTTTTCTCATCATGATCTCACCAAGAGCCACATACACAAAACCCCCCCATCTATTACAGTTATTCTTCACAGGTGCAAAAATTGCACACTCCGTCACTAAGCAAAACCCTAGTTTCCAAGATAGACGTACAAGACGAGGGTGGGGCCACCGGGTTGGACGGGAGGGGCACCCCTAGCACTATCCCGATGTGCTGGATCCAATGGAGTCGACGGTTTGTTGATCCGAGCCACGGTCTCCATTCTATGGCTCGTCTCATCTTGCTGCCAAAAGGCCTTCAGGGACCCCTAGCCCTATTAACCTAATCTAGCCCTAGAATCCGTGACCCACCACACGTACCCTCAATAGGGGGTATTTGGATTCCAAGTGGGATAGGATCACTATTAGAATGGTTTGTTACCCAATCTATTAAGGGACCAAGTCACATTGAGTCATTTCCAGTCTTATATAGCCTATATGCCGCCAATCAAATGCCAAAAAATCCGGTTGGGAGAACACTTGTTATCTTACACACTCTAATTAACCTCTAGGAAAAGCAATGGCCATTGCTCTGCAACCTGTGAAGGCTACGCAAGAAAAAAACTAAGTGCTACTAATCAGAGGAGGGTAGTTATCATTGGATTGGGAGTTGTCACTTCCTTTGGTCACGATCCAGGTAATTTATAGGGAAATCTTCTTCAGGGACAGAGTGGTATCAATGATATTGAGAGCTTTGATTGCTCTGATTTTGCAAGTGTAATTGGCATCAATGCGATTCATTTGCTTCCTCTCATTTACACCTCTTTTGAATTTTTCTACTTGACTTGTAAATGTGGAATAGTCCACCAAGTCAAAGGGTTTCAGCTCATCATGATCTCACCAAGAGCCACATACACAAAACCCCCCCATCTATTACAGTTATTCTTCACAGGTACAAAAATTGCACACTCCCTCACTGAGCAAAACCCTAGTTTCCAAGATGGACATACAAGACAAGGACGGGGCCACTGTGCCGGAGGGGAGGGGCACCCATAGCACTATTTCGGCATGCTGAATCCAACAGAGTTGACGGTTCGTTGATCCGAGCCACGGTCTTCATTCTATGGCTCGTCCCATCTCACTGGCAGAAGGCCTTTAGGGACCCCTAGCCCTATTAACCTAATCTAGCCCTAGAATCCGTGACCCACCACACGTACCCTCAATAGGGGGTATTTGGACTCCAAGTGGGATAGGATCACTATTAGAAGGGTTTGTTACCCAATCTATTAAGGGCCCAAGTCACATTGAGTCATTTCTAGTTTTATATAGCCTATATGCTACCAATCAAAGGCCAAAAAATCCGACTGGGAGAACACTTGTTATCTTACACACTCTAACTAACCTCTAGGCAAAGCAACGGCCATTGCTCTACAACCTATGAAGGCTGCGCAAGAAAAAAACTAAGTGCAACTAATCAGACGAGGGTAGTTGTCACTGGATTGGGAGGAGTCACTTCCTTTGGTCATGATCCAGGTACTTTATAGGGAAATCTTCTTCAGGGACAGAGTGGTATCGGTGATATTGAGAGCTTTGATTGCTCTGATTTTGTAAGTGTAATTGGCATCAATGCAATTCATTTGCTTCCTCTCATTTACACCTCTTTTGAATTTTTCTACTTGACTTGTAAATGTGGAATAGTCCACCAAGTCAAAGGGTTTTTTCTCATCATGATCTCACCAAGAGCCACATACACAAAAACCCCCCCATCTATTACAGTTATTCTTCACAGGTGCAAAAATTGCACACTCCCTCACTGAGCAAAACCCTAGTTTCCAAGATGGACGTACAAGACGAGGGCGGGGGCCACCGGGCCGGAGGGGAGGGGCACCCGTAGCACTATCCCGACGTGCTGGATCCAACGGAGTTGACGGTTCGTCGATTTGAGCCACGGTCTCCATTCTATGGCTCGTCCCGTCTCGCATCCAAAAGGACTTCAGGGACACCTGCTGGATACCTACCGGGGTTGTAGAACTCCAACCGTGTAACAAAACTGGGTTCTGGGGATTCCTGCAGGTGTGTCTAAGCAGGTTACAGCCGGGAACGCTAGCCACAAGTTCCCGGTGGCTTATTTTCCAGAGTTAACCCTCATGTGCAAAAATTGCACACTCCCTCACTAAGCAATACCCTAGTTTCCAAGATGGACGTACAAGACGAGGGCGAGGCCACCGGGATGGAGGGGAGGGGCACCCCTAGCACTCTGTCGGCATGCTGGATCCAACGGAGTCGACGGTTCGTCGATCCGAGCCACAGTCTCCATTCTATGGCTCGTCCCATCTCGCATCCAAAAGGCCTTCAAGGACACTTGCGGGGTCGTAGAACTACAACCGCACAACAAAACCGGGTTCTGGGGAGACCTGCAGGTGTGTCTAGGCAGGTTCCGACCGGGAACGCTAGCCACAAGTGCTCGGTGGGTGATTTTCAAGAGTTGACCCCAGTGTGAAGGCCATGCCAAATTCACTAAAGGGGGCCATTTCTAGACCGGAGCCCCCCTGGTGTGCGTGGCCACTGTGGATAGGTCCGCAATGGCCAGGTGGACCTATGGGAGGTGACGGAATCCAAGTCCTCTCGCCGGTTTGGGTTGTGTGGCCCTCGGTCAAATCCTCAAAGTGTCCCTAAACGACCCCAGGGTGCCTGACTAGAATGCCCGTAGCACCCGAACCGTGGCTCGGTCCATGAATCCGTCGATTCCGGTGGGTCCAGGATAACGGGTTTAAGCTAGGGGACCCCCCACAGTGTCCCCCGAAGACCCAGAAGCGGTGCCAATGGGCCATCTTCGGAGCTAGGGTTTTTCTCAGTGAAGGCCATGCCAAATTCGCTAAAAGGGGCCATTTCTCGACCGGAGGCCCCCGGGCGTGCGTGGCCATCGTGGACAGGTCCGCAATGGTTAGGTGGACCTATGGGAGGTGATGGAATCCAAGTCCTCTCGCCGGTTTGGGTTGCATGGCCTTGGGTCAAATCCTCCAAGTGTCCTTAAACAGCCCCGGGGTGCCCGACTAGAATTCCCGTAGCACCCGAACAGTGGCTCGGTTCATGAATTCGTCAATTCGGGTGGGTCCAAGACGGTGGGTTTCAGCTAGGGGACCCCCCAAAACATCCCCTAAAGACATAGAAGTGGTGCCAATGGGCCATCTCTAGAGCTAGGGTTTTGCTCAGTGAAGGCCATGCCAAATTCGCTAAAGGGGGCCATTTCTCGACCGGAGGCCCCTAGGCATGCGCGGTCACCGTGGACAGGTCTGCAATGGCCAGGTGGACCTGTGGGAGGCGACGAAATCCAAGTCCTCTCGCCCGTTTGGGTTGCGTGGCCCCGGGTCAAATCCTCCAAGTGTCCCTGAACGGCCCCGAGGTGCCTGACTAGAATGCCCGTAGCACTCGAACCGTGGCTCGATTCATGAATCCATCGATTTTGGTGGGTCTAGGATGGCAATTTTCAACTAGGGGACCCCCCACAGCGTCCCACGAAGACCCAGAAGTGGTGCCAATGGGCCATCTCCTGAGCTAGGGTTTTGCTCAGTGAAGGCCATGCCAAATTCACTAAAGGGGGCCATTTCTCGACCGGAGGACCCCGGGTGTGCATGGCCACCGTGGACGGGTTCGCAATGGCCAGGTGGACCTATGGGAGATGACGGAATCCATGTCTTCTCATCGGTTTGGGTTGCGTGGCCCCGAGTCAAATCCTCCAAGTGTCCCTGAATGACCCCAAGGTGCCCGACTAGAATGCCAGTAGCACCCGAACTGTGGCTCGGTTCATGAATCCGTTGATTTCGGTGGGTCTAGGATGGATGGTTTCACCTAGGGGCCCCCCCACAGTGTCCCTCGAATACCCAGAAGCGGTGCCAACGTGCCATCTCCGGAGCTAGTGTTTTTCTCAGTGAGGGCCATTCCAAATTCGTTCAAGGGGGCCATTTCTTGTCCGGAGGCCCCCGGGCATGCGTGTCCACTATGGACAAGTACACTATGGCCACGTGGACCTGTGGGAGCCGACGAAATCCAATTTTACTCTCCGATTTCAGTTCCGTGGCCGCGAAGCAAATGCCCAAAGTGTCCCTGAATGGCCCCAGGGTGCTTGACTAGAATTCCTGTAGCACCCGAACCGTGGTTCTGTTGGTGAATCCGTCAATTTCGATGGGTTTGGGATGCCATTTTTCAGTTAGGGGACCCCCCACAGTGTGCCTCGAAGACCCAGAAGTAGTGCCAATGGGCCATCCTCGGAGCTAGGGTTTTGCTAAGTGAAGGCCATTCCAAATTTGCTCAAGGGGGTTATTTCTCATCCGGAGGCCCCCATGCATGCATGGCCACCGTGGACAGGTCCACTATGGCCACGTGGACCTGTGGGAGCCGACGGAATCCAAGTCCGCTAGCCGGTTTGGGTTCCATGGCCGCAGAGCAAATGCCCAAAGTGTCCCTGAATGGCCCCGGGGAACCCGACTAGAATGCCCGTATCACCCGAACCGTAGCTCCGTTAGAGAATCCGTCGACTCCAGTGGGTCTGGGACACTGGGTTTCAGCTAGGGGACACCCCAAAGTGTGCCTTGAAGGCCCGAAAGCGGTGCCAATGGGCCATCTCCGGAGCTAGGGTTTTGCTCAATGATGACCATTCTGAATTCCCTAAAGGGGTGCGTTTCTCATACGGAGGCCTCCAGGCGTGTGTGGCCACCGTGGACAGGTCCACTATGGCCACATCGACCTGTGGGGGCTGACAAAATCAAAGTCCGCTCGTCGTTTTGGGTTCTGTGGCCGTGGAGCAAATGCCCAAAGTGTCCCTGAATGGCCCCGGGGTGCCCGACTAGGATGCCCGCAGCACCCGAACCGTGGCTCCGTTCGTAAATCTGTCGAGTCCGGTGGGTCCAGGACATCGGGTTTCAGTTGGGGGACCCTCCAGAGCATGCCTTGAAGGCCCGAAAGCGGTGCCAATGGGCCATCCCTGGAGCTAGGGTTTTTCTCAGTGAGGGCCATTCCAAATTCGCTCAAGGGGGGCATTTCTCATCCGGAGGCCCCCAGGCGTGCATGGCCACAGTGGATAGGTCCACAATGGCCACGTGGACCTATGGGAGCCGATGGAATCCAAGTTCGCTCACCGGTTTCGGTTCCATGGCCATGGAGCAAATGCCCAAAGTGTCCCTAAATGGCCCCGGGGTGCCTAATTAGAATGCCCATAGCACCTTAACCGTGGCCCCATTAGTGAATCCGTCGACTCCAGTGGGTCCGGGACACCGGGTTTCAACTAGGGGACCCCCCAAAGCATTCCTTGAAGGTCCAGAAGCAGTTCCAATGGACCATCTCTGGAGATAGGGTTTTGCTCAGTGATGGCCATTCCAAATTCCCTAAAGGGGTGCATTTCTCATCCGGAGGCCCTTGGGTGTGCATGGCCACCGTGGACAAGTCTACAATGGACATGTGGACCTCTGGGAGCCGATGGAATCCAATTCCACTCACCGGTTTTGGTTTCGTGGCCTCAGAGCAAACCCCCAAAGTGTCCCTGAATGGCCATCACTGAGAAAAACCCTAGCTCCAGAGATGGCCCATTGACACCGCTTCTGGGTCTTAAAGGCATGCTGTGGGGGGTCCCCTAGGTGAAACCCGACATCCTGGACCCATCAAAGTCGACGGATTCATGAACGGAGCCACGGTTCGGGTGCTATGGGCATTCTAGTCGGGAACCCCACGGCCATTCAGGGACACTTTGGGCATTTGCTTCGCGGCCACAAAACCGAAACCGACAAGCAGACCTGGATTCCTTCAGCTCCCATAGGTCCATGTGGCCATAGTGGACCTGTCCACAGTGGCCACACACACCCGGGGGCCTCTGGACGAGAAATGGCCCCCTTGAGCAAATTTGGAATGGCTTTCACTAAGCAAAACCCTAGCTACGACGATGGCCCTTTGGCACCGCTTTCGGGCCTTCAAGGCACGCTCTGGAGGGTCCCCTATCTGAAACCTAGCGTCCCGAACCCACCGGAGTAAACGGATTCGCGAACGGAACCACGGTTCGGGTGCTACGAAAATTCTAGTCGGGCACCCCGGGGCCATTCAGGGACACTTTGGGCATTTGCTCCACGGCCACAGAACCCAAACCGGCAAGCGGACTTAGATTCCGTCAGCTTGCACAGGTCCACGTGGCCATAGTGGACCTGTCCACGGTGGCCACGCACGCCCGGGGGCCTCTGGACGAGAAATGGCCCCCTTGAGCGAATTTGGAATGGCCCTCACTGAGCAAAACCCTAGCTCCAATGATGGCCCATTGGCACCACTTTCGGGTATTCGAGGCACGCTCTGGGGGGGTCCCCAGCTGAAAATCGGAGTCTCGGACACACCGAAGTTGACAGATTCGCGAACGGAGCCACGGTTTGGGTGCTACGGGAATTCTAGTTGGGCATCCCGGGGCCATTCTAGTGGTGATAACAAGTTTACTGTCTGTTGAGTCTGATACTACATCCAGGAGCCACACAACAAACTTTGAGATAGAAAGCTCTGTAATTTTAGGACACTGATTCAACCACTCATACAGTTTCTCACCTTCTCGAGGATCTAAATTTATAATTTCCTTCTAGGTAGATTCAGGCATTCTCGAGGATCTAAATTTATAATTTCCTTCTGGGTAGATTCAGGCATGGAATAATATTTTCCGACACTTCCAAGCTCCCCAGACCATTTGGTCAGCCACAATATGTGCGACTCCTTTGACGAAACATAAATTCTGGTGTGGACAGTAACATTTGATACACTAGCCAAATCTATGTTCTTGGAAGAACTTACCTATTTCAGCAAAGGAGTGTTTTGCAGGTGACTGGAAAATCCCTTCCAATTTTCAGCAATAAAACTAAGAAGTTCAACGTACGTATTTTCAGGCAAGCTTGTCAACAAATCAGACAACCGAATACAGGGAGATAACCACGCCCAAAAAATTCAAGCTATTATAAAACTCTTGTTTATCAAGATAAGGATGGACTATGTGTACATTACGAGAATATAGATGAATGAAGTCGCTTTGATGAACTTGTCCTCTTGCTCTCTCCAGAATGCGTTTAAAAGAAGGGAGTATTGTCTAAGCTTCTGTTGGTTTACATAAACGTTTATTCCAAAGCCGACATCACATAAAAACACTTCGTCAACTTTCAATTGGGTCTAAATGGCATCTCTAACTTGTGTTAGTTATGGATAACAAGGAATATGAAAGGGAAGGTACTTATAGACCCAAGTTTTCGATGATAGAGGTGAATTACCACTTATCAGAGCACGAAATGCTGAACAAAAGGCTAATGGAACACAACAAAGGATTCCCTGGTTCCACTTGTTATTGAAAATGATACTTTCTCTTGACGAAACCAGTAAAAAATCTGCCTGTATTATAAATGGAAATCTTGTTACAATTTCTGTCGGAAGAAAAGCATAGATACCTACAGCTTCCATATTTCCTTCTGTAAACCACTTGCCTATCGGAAAAGCTAATGTAATATCCCATTTCCCAACATATTTCCTCTGCTCAACCCTACACTCGTTTTCCACAGGAAACCGCTGCCTCCACATGTAATAACTACATTGTTTTGTCGAAAATTGATCTTCTTCTGCTAACAAATGCAAAATGAAGGATTCATTGTCATTGCTAAGAGAAGTTCTAAGGTCAATTTCTCGTAAAACAGAGATTGTGTAAATCCTATTAACATCTATATGTTCCAGTCGAAACCTCCCTAGACACACTTGCAGGACTCCCCAGAACCATGTTTTGCTGCACGGTTGGAGTTCTATGCCCCGGCAAGTATCCAACTGGTGTCCTTGAAGGCCTTTTGGATGCGAGACGGAATGAGCCATAGAATGAAGACCGTGGCTTCGATCGAAAAACCATCAACTCCATTGGATTTAGGATGTTGGGATAGTGCTAGTGGTGCCCCTCCCCTCCGGTCCCTTGTCCCGGTTGTCACCTTGTAGGTCCATCTTGGAAACTAGGGTTTTGCTCAGTGAGGGAGTGTGCAATTTTTGCACAAGGGGGTCAAATTTGCAAAATCGTCCACCAAGAACTTGTGGTTAGCATTCCCAGCCGGAACCTCTCTAGACACACTTGCAGGACTCCCCGAAACCAGGTTTTGCTGCACGGTTGGAGTTCTATGCCCCGACAGGTATCTAGCGGGTGTCCCTAAAGGCCTTTTGGATGCGAGACGGAATGAGCCATAGAATGAATATCGTGGCTCCGATCGACAAACCGTCAGCTCCGTTGGATTCAAGGTGTCGGGAGTGTGCTAGGGGTGCCCCTCCCCTCCGATCCTGTGGCTCGGGTGTCACCTTGTAGGTCCATCTTGGAAACTAGGGTTTTGCTCAGTGAGGGAGTGTGCAATTTTTGCACACGGGGGTCAAATTTGCAAAATTGTCCACCAGGCACTTGTGGTTAGCATTCCAAGCAGGAACCTCTCTAGACACACTTGAAGGACTTCTCGGAACCAGGTTTTGCTGCACGGTTGGAGTTCTATGCCCCCGGCAAGTATCTAGCAGGTGTCCCTGAAGGCCTTTTGGATGCGAGACGGAACGAGCCATAGAATGAAGACCGTGGCTCCGATCGACAAACCGTCAACTCCGTTGGATTCAGGGCGTCGGGATAGTGCCATGGGTGCCCCTCCCCTCCGGTCCCATGTCCCGGGTGTCACTTTGTAGGTCCATCTTGGAAACTAGGGTTTTTGCTCAGTGAGGGAGTGTGCAATTTTTGCACACAGGGGTCAACTTTGCAATATCCTCCCCCGAGCACTTGTGGCTAGCGGATAACTGGTGAAGGCGTTGATGGTGATGGCGATGGTGATGAAGATGATGATGATGATGATGAAGATTGTGATGATGATGGAGATGGTGATGAGGGACTTAGAGATGACCACAATGACGAAGATGGTCATGATGATGAAGATAGTGACGAGGGACCTAGAGATGACAATGATGATGAAGATGGTGATGATGGTGAAGGCGTTGATGATGATGGCTATGGTGATGAAGATGATGATGATGATGATGAAGATGGTGATGATGATGATGATGTTGATGATGATGAAGATGATGAAGATGATGGACATGGTGATGATGATGGCGATGTTGGTGAGGGACCTAGAGATGGCAATGATGATGAAGATGGTGATGATGATGAAGATGAAGACGTTGATGATGATGGTGATGGTGATGAAGATGATGATGATGATGACGAAGAAGATGATGATGATGAAGAAGATGATGATGATGATGGATTTGATGCATCTAAGTGGTTTTCTATAGGAATCAAGCATCAATATTCAACCATAAATGAGCATGTTTTAAAGTAAATTGTTAGGATACATATCTAAGAGTCTAGAGAAGATCTCTATGCATTTGACCATCAAATTTGCTCAAGGAGATAATGAAGTAGCTCAAGACAATATGGAAGTTGTTGCATCACATGAACCACATACATATTCACATAAATAATAAATTAATCATAACTCATGTACATCAAATAAACGATATCAAATTCCTATCTAACATGAATAACATTGATCATGCATGAATAAACAATCACATGGCTATAAATCATAAGTCAAACATCAAATAAACGATATCAAATAAACTATCTAACATGAATAACTTTGCACATGCATGAATAAACAATCACATCATTACTATACTATGTACCTCAATCAATTAGGCCTTCTGGATCCTCTCGATTTTTTATTGTCTCAAACAACGTCTCGTGCTCTGCATGAGGTAGTAAGTAGTGTACCTTGTTTGATGAATTTGTTGACATTGTCTGTAGTTGCATGTTTGTACCAACGATCAAGCGCGTAAAGTGATACACCCGCGACCCTGGTCTATAATCCGTGTCTGTGTAGCCATTGCTCTTTGGTCCCTTTCCATCCATTGTAAGATATTCCCCCTGAATAACCATCGAGACAGTGAGAAAGGTAATGCCTTCACTATCCATTAATGATGCGAGGAGGGTTTGCTTCCCCTGGATGCATCGTGCCAACCAATAATTCGTCCCAATTGCACTATCTATCAGGGCGACAACTGCGTAGATGTGTCCTGCAAAGATGCATTTTACAGTCATATTCCAACAAGTAGTGATTTGATAACTTGGATAATTACATATAAACAAGGAGGGAACCAGGATATGCATGCAGAAATGTTTACCTGGTTGTACTAGATCAGATATATTATCATATTCATTCAAAATAGAGGACTGGCCTTCCTCTAACTGGATTGTTTCAACAACTGCATGTGGGTCCACTGCAAGTGATACATGATCCCATTCATCAACCCAATCCATTGATTCGCATTCATCCCATTCACAACTACTACGAGGCCCACAAAAGGGTTTTGAGCTTCGAACCAAATGAAATCCACGAGTTCCTTGCACAGTACTGCAACTATAAGAACGCGATCGGTCGATATCAACTACATGCCAGAAATTTCTGACAACATGTCCTCTACCTGTTGGTATGTGTTGCTCTGTTGTTTGATATGACATTTTTGTAGAGCACCATTGAACTATGGTTTCTGCATCCTGAATATGAGGGTTTCTCGTGCACCTCATCTCTTCCCTTCATAGGGAAGTTTTGAGACATGCCCCAGCATCGTCGTGCTCTCCCTTTCCATGCCTGGTCTCAAAATAGTTCCACACATGCAGCACATCACAAGTCTTGTGCAAAATACTCAACCACTGGAATACACGTGCATTTTTTAACTAGCCTGCACAACCATTTGACCATATCCAATGCCAATCCATCTGTATACCTCTCTCCTTCAGCTGATCATAGAAAAATTTGAAGCAATGTTGCACGTAATGCAGGTCATGGCACCTGTCGTCACTGATGTAGAAGTTGGTCTCTTTCAATATTATCCTCCTGTCGTTGCTACTCTCTAGTGCGTGCCTATACGTGATATGGACCATTATGCTAACTTGGTATTAATGGTAGTATTGACTTTGAATCTCATTCTATGGCTGCAAGGTGTAGTTTTCAGCAAAGTCCACAACCAACAATATTGTGCCATTGGGGAAGGTGTCCCTACACTGCCTGTACTGTTCATCCTGCCATCATGCTACATGGGCATGCTGTACATACTGCTCGGTATTTTGGTAGAATTCCTTCATGAATTTGAAAATTTGTACTTGGTGCAACAAAACCAAGGGCATTAAAACAACGTGGCATTTTTAATCTGAATATATATGTACAAATTCAACATGTACAGTATGAAAGTATGGAAACTTATATTACCTGTGACTTCACCAATGCAATTTTTTTGCTTTCCTTCGAACTATCTACTTGATATGTTATGTACTGGAAGTTCTGCATTTCTACTGACATCCTCCCAAATGCGTGCTCCACGGTTGCATGGATGCAGGGGCTCAATAATGAAAATCCACTACAACTGGAACACATCCCATATAAACATGATCTTTTATAATATTTTTGTCCTTCAGGTCTTGGACACATTATGCTATTTGTAAATTCTCTGGATGCATTCGGTGGTTGTAATGATGGGAAATCCTGCACAATGTTAGTATGCAAATCACAAAATATATGTCTATATGTATCATAAAAGTAATCAAATTCTACATGGTATCTATAACAACATGTATTGCGATCATTGCAAATTTTAACATACCAAGGTTTGCATTTTTCAAAGGACCTTTGGCCCAAGCTCAATTGTGTGTGCTCATTCTTGAACCTCTTGTAGAGTTTTGTTTGTGTCGTGTCAAGGAAGTGCTTGAAAGGGGGTTCACCCCCCCTAACACCTTTTCTCAAATTTAAAACATCTCTTTGATTCGATGACGGTCTAGTGTTATCATGCCAAAACTTCTGCACTAGTTCTTTAACAACATCAATGAGCTTCATGTTTGAACGAGGTAACCTACCAACAAAGGCCCAACAATCTTTTTGGCCTGGGGTCTCAAGTTTTTCTCTAATGGAAGAATACTTTTGAAGAGTCTTTCTGTCTACTTTAAAGATTTTACATGTGTGTGATAGTAGGTGACGTTGCCTTGTGGATTTGTCTACAATCGATTCCAATAGTACACGACGAGCCGCATTAAAATATTTTGTACGAGAAGTTTTTCCAATCAAATTAAATGCAAATTGTAGATTTCTAACAACATGATTGTTGACATCTTAACTTCTAACTACCTTTATGCCCAAAATTCTCCTAACATCCGCTAGACAATGTGATTTTAACAAAGCAAGAAACAATTGACATTTTGCTGCATCGGTTTTGGATTCAAAAAATTCTTTTGTTATCTTGCTACAATGGAAATCAATAGTGCATTTGGGCATCTTACCTTCAAGTCCTGAAAATGAAATTTCATCCACATGAATATGTCTGGGAGTTCTTCGTCATCCGCTTGATAGTCGAGGCAAGGGATTCGGCAAGGAAGTATGAGTCCTGTCAACGGCTTGTTGTGGCCCTTCGTTCACAACTTGATCCTGCAAGGGAGTGTGTTATGCATGTGTGTGCTCTTCTTGGGGAGGTTTCCAATTAAGAACTTGTTCAACGTCCATCCCTTCATACTCGACATCAGGCAATATTTGATTGGCTTCAACCACTTCATCATTGCTTGTTGATGGATCTAAGGCACTAACATTTTTATTTCTACGGTTTTGCATGTACAACCTGGCATTTTCTCTTATCTAATGGGCCTTTTCAGGGAGAAGCCCTGTCCTTCTAGACTTTCTTTTATTATTACGTCTGTTGCCCATATTCAATGCATTTAAAAAAAAACCATAAATATCACCCCTGCAAGAATGAACAACAAATAAGATATTAAAACTCGATGTGCACATGATTATTAAACCTCAATGTAGCAATTGATTATGTACAACAACATCTAGTGAGAATGTTTTCATATAATCTTAAAAGCTATTGGGAATGCCCTACATATAACTGCAACGACACCTATAGGAACTCGGTAGGATGGTATTGATTGGTGGTACGGGATGTTAGGAGGAGCAACTTCCCTATGAGGGAAAATAGCCCGAAAAGACTAAGAGTTTTCAATTCTCTAGGTGTTTGTGTGAATTGTTGTAGTGAAACGATGAGGAATTCAAAAAATGTTTGTCTACTAGATGGAAGAATGTGATTATGAAATGTTATTGGTGGTGATGCAAGTAATTTTTTTTTATTATCTTCATGAAAGGTTCAAAGCATTGCTTGGTGCATTTTGTAGTTTTTTTTTGGTAAGATGTTTTTATTGTCTATGTTGAAGATTAAGAAAACTAAAATAGATCTATTATACAATTCATGAGGAAAAACCAAAATAGATTCCATTCAAACAAGTGAATGAAGACTAAACTACATTTAACAAGATAAAATTATGACCATACCTCAAGGATTATGATTTCTCTTTGCCTCAAATGTCAAATGCTCTTTTGATGTGTCCACTATATGTAAGAAGACTTGATGTGTGTCCAAGTAGCATGAGAATTCAATCCAAGGTGCCAAATAGAGTCCAACTGTTGTGTATTCACTCGATTTATCCAAATAGAGCCCAAGAGGTGTGTATTCAATCCAAGGAGCCAAATAGAGCCCATAATGTTGTGTATCTATCCAAATGGTCAAGGAAGCACCAAATTGTGTATGAATTCAATCTACCATGTAAATGCTTGTCAGACTGTGCGTGAAACCAGCGAAGAGAACGCGAAAATGAGGAAAAAATTGCAGGAGAAAGAACGTGGGTGATTTTCTAAATTTTATCTTCAACAGGGATGCGCACGTGCATCTAGTGCGCATGCACATCTAGCGCGCACACGCATCTAGCGCACACGCGTTATTAGCGCATGCGCGTCCCTTCTAAACGTTGTATTGTTTGGTGAGTAACGTTCAGTGCATTTATTACCCAAGAGATTTAAATGTGTCGGGTTGTTCCTAGAGCCCCTCCCCATAAAGAGCCCCTCCCCCATAAAGGCCTTTAAGACCTCTTCTAACCCATAATCCCTATGTGCATTTAAGTGCTTCTAGGTGTTTAGGGGTTTAGGGGTATATTTACAAATATGTATTTTAATTTCAAAACATTAATTTAATGTTGAATTATAAACATATGTATTACATCAAGAATAATGCTTCTAGGTGGATGATGATGATGATGACTAATGGAGATGATGATGATGATGATGTTGATGATGATGATCATGACGAATATGTAGTACATCATCCTCATCATCATCATCTTCATCATCATCATCTTCATCATCATCCACAACATGATCATCATCACCATCTTCATAGTCATCATCATCATCATTGTGAGGACGAGGATGATAATGATGATGATGGTGATGATGATGATGATGGTGGTGGTGGTGATGATGACGACGATGGTGGATGATGATGAATATGAGTACGATGATGAAGAAGATGATGATGATGGTGACGAATATGATCATCATCAAAATCATCATATTCGTCATCATCATCAAAATCATCATATTCGTCATCATCATCTTCACTAGTCATCATCATCACCATCATCACCATCATTGTCATATGATCATGCTCACGATCATCACTATCTTCGTCATCACTGTCTTTAGTCATCTTCATCTTCGTCATCTCCATCTTCCTCCTAATAATCATCATCATTGACATCTTTGCATCATCATCATCATCATTGACATCTTCATATCATCATCATCATCATTGACATCTTCGTATCATAATCATCATCAGCATTGACATCTTTGTATCATCATCGTCGACAAAGATGATGATGATGATGATGGTGGTGGTGGTGGATGATGATGATGACTAATTTCGATATGATGATGATGATGATGAAGATGATGAGGAATATGCAGCACATCATCATCATCTTCATCATCATCAACAACATGATCATCATCATCATCAACAATATGATCATCATCAAAATCATCATACTCGTCATCATCATTGTGAGAATATTTTGATGCATGATGATATGATGATGATGATTATGATGACGATGGATGATGATGAATACGAGTACGATGATGAATCATCAACAACATGATCATCGTCATCATCAACAATATGATCATCATCAAAATCATCATACTCGTCATCATCATCTTCACTAGTCATCATCATCACCATCATCACCATCGTCATCATATGATCATGGTCATGATCATCACTGTCTTCGTCATCACTGTCTTTAGTCGTCATCATACTCGTCATCGCCATCTTCCTCCTAATCATCATCATCATTGACATCTTCGTCATCATCTTTGTATCATCATCATCATCATTGACATCTTCGTATCATAATCATCATTGACATCTTCGTATCATCATCATCGACAAAGATTATGATGATGATGAATATGAGTACAATGATGATGATGACTAATTTGGAGATGATGATGATGATGATGATGATGATGATGATGATGATAATGATGATGATGATGGTGAAGATGATGAGGAATATGCAGCACATCATCATCATCTTCCTCATCATCAACACCATGATCATCATCATCAACTTCCTTGTCATCATCATCATCATTGTGAGGACGCGGATGATGATGAGGATGATGATGATATGATGATGATGATGATGATGATGATGATGATGATGACGATGGATGATGATGAATATGAGTATGATGATGAATATTATGATGTTGATGACGAATATGATCATCATCATCAGCAGCAAAAACATCATATCGTCGTCATACTCATCTTCATTAGTCATCATCATCATTGTGGGGACGGGGATGATGATGATGATGATGATGACGACAATGACGATGAATATGGTGATGATGACT